>JARVJO010000269.1:19979690-19990105 GCA_031762555.1 Cynodonichthys magdalenae
TTCACTGGTTTGTTATATTTTGCGCATTTTTGCCATCAAAACACACCAAGAATCCAGCCGATGATTCATTTCCTCATAAACTTTTGAATCAGGTACCAAAGCAGTGACGTAACTTCGGCACTTTCGAAGCTTCGGACGTCACTGGAACACGTGACTTTTGCCAAACGAATCAAGCTCCGATACAGTGCTTCTGAAACTGTTTTTTTTTTTCCAATACATGCACCGGAGCTTCAGCTTCAAACTGCCCATCACTACTTTAATGTGCCTCATGTTTAATATGCGCATTGTTTTTGACATATATGCTATGCAGTTAGAGCTGACTGAATAGTGTAACCTAAATCATCCCTGGGTATGTACAGGTTTCTAAATTTTTTTATGAAACATCAGCATTTCATTTCATTTTAGTATGCAGTTTAATTGTAAACATAGTTGACATTTATTTTTAAGTTGCACAGATGTCATATTAACGATGTAAGATTTTCACTAAAACCACAATTATCTGGGCTAATCTGCTTTGAGTAAAAAAATTGAAACTTTTTAAATTCTGGCCTTAAAATATACACTGCTCAATGTTTTTAAATACATTTTGAGCTGAATTTCAGTCACACTATATATTTAAAACTTTGAAATAAATTACTGTTTACATGAAAAAACACATCTCAGAATTAAAGACATATTTCCCACAACCTACTGGCAAAAATAACTTTTTCCAAACTATCTGGATAATAGATCATGCTTCTAAATTTATATCTTTGTTTAAATGTTTTACACAACTGAACCAAAATTGTAAATTTAGTATTTGTATTCAATATTCTCTCAAATTTGTTATATATATATAAATGTATTTTACCTTTTAATATTAATTTTCAATAAGACAAACTACAAACAAAGTGAGATCCATTTATACAGTTTATTGTTAGCAAAATGTCATTTTCACTCCTGCATCTTCTCGATGGTCTCCTCTTTGTATTTGCCCTTCTCCTTTCCAGCAGCGCGAGACTTGGCCTTGCGTTCAAGGATCTTCTTGCGGTCCTTGTCAAGCTTTAGCCTGGTGATAACCACCTGCAGACGGAGACAAGACACAGGCTGGTAAACACATTTCTCTACGACTTAAACTAATCAAAAAGATTTGGCACTAAACTGACGGGGAGAACTATTATTAACAGAAACCTCATTTTGCTCATGTTTGAGAAAAGATTGAGGAAAATAAAAAGCTTTGATGTATGAGGATTCAGGCCTATGCAATCTTATAGACTAGATTTAAAATAAGGCATCAAACAGTTCTCACTTATTTAGACATTTTTAACAAAACAGACTGTTCTATACATTTTCACTTTTGACAAACATTTAAGCTTCAGGAATTTAAAACTGAAAGGTAGTGTCTAAAATCAGTCACAGCAGAACAATGATTAGAGGTGTAAAAAATATCGATACACTGAAATGTTGCAATATTTAATTTCCCAATTCTGCATCGATTCTCTAAAGCCCTGTATCGATTTTTATTTAAGGTTTAAAATATCAACTTTCATGCCAACAGTTCATTTCTATGTGGTAGTTCAGCCTCTGGCCGCTAGCTCCTCCACTGTTAAGGGAGTCAGAGAGTAACAGTAGCATTAGCATTATGAGTAAACATTAGCATTATACACGATCGCTGAATCAGAGCAAACAAGACAGACACCCGCTGCCTTCTTAGCTGAGGTAAGGTTACAAACAGTCCCTTATAAGTCAGAATGTCTATATTAAGCCAAATTGAAGTGTCTCATTTGGAGCGCTCTTTTTCTGACTGTAGTCAGCCTTCACGCCACAGATCGCAGGCAGGCATGCGTCTAGCGCCTCAAGCTTAGGGGGTCCCAGAGAGACGGTACTGATGTGGCCAAATGTAATGACCATATGAAACAGTGCATTAAAATGACTGGCGTTCTTGTGCTCCCCCCTCAAGATGCCCTGTGACAGAAACACTGTCTGCTGCTCTCAATGTCCAGCTGATCGCATCCAAGTCCTTTTACTTTAAGTTTATCCTGCTGTGTTCACTTGTTTTAAGAGACTTAGCTGTTTAGCTCCTCCATTTCTTTACTGGTTTGAGGACCTGCCCTGCTGTATTGTATACGACTTTGACCCAAGTGTGTTGTGTGACAGTATTGTTATAGTAAAAACTGCTGTAAAAACTATATAGTAAAAACTGCCACAAATGTATTTTCTAACTATTAATTGGCAAATTTAGTCTAATAATTGAAGACATGGATGAAATAAGAAATATGAAAAATAAAATACAGACAAAACATACTGAGTTTTTTAAATAGAATTTTTGGACAAATAATTGCAATATATTATCTTGCTTACAGCATCCCAATATATAGTATCGTTACCCCTGTGACATATGTATCGTATCGCCAAATTCTTGCCAATACACAGCCCTACCAATGATTGCTCAAAAATAAGTTTGATCACATCCCTAAATAAAAGAGATTGCTAAAGTCAACCTTACAAAATAATTAACAATTAGTGCGGTATATTCTGCCAATGTATTTACTGCCCAGAATAAAACTGTCACATGAGTTCAATTTGTAGCACGAGTAGAGATTTACACTTAAACTTAAAAGGCTGAACCAAATCAATCATTTTTTTAAATGTGCAACTAGCAGTTAAAATTTGAAACACAAATTACAGAAATGTGTTTATTCTAAATAATAAATTTGAAGATGTTCAGGATCAAAATGCTCAGCATAATTTTTGGTGGCTCTGGTCCCGGTAACTTTATAAGTGGTATTAAATCAGAAAGTCAAATCCAATGATTTTCAAAGTGACCACAGTCTGAACGGTCAAGTCACATTTCAGACTTTTACATCATTGAAGTAGAGCTATGTGAATTGATCCAAATATTGACTTTATAAGAAACCAATATCTGGTAGTTTAAAGCTCTGAACTCTGCACATCTTCAGCAACAAAAGTTAAGTTGCTTTGACATTTTAATCTTTTAGCTTTTAGATTTGCCATTTTTCAGATGACTAAAAACAAACATGACAAAGTGGTACACCATAGCGTGGTGGGATTGAGAACTAAATTTGTTTCTACTTCCAGTACATCGTTTCTGTTCCAGAGGTGCAATTCTGCACTGGAGCAGGTGGAAACAAACAGGATCAATTGGTGTCAAAATCAAAACACTGGACAAAACAAGCATAGCTGATATTAATTTAGTTGTATGCCATTGCAAAAGAACTTCAGAATTGATCCACACATGCTAACATATGTAGCATCCATTTTTACTTCTGTAAACACAGTGTGCTGCATGTGTGGTCACGTCCTCTGCGATTGCAGTTCACTCTAAAGCAAACTGCATGCCCAGAAGAATGCTCACACTGGAGTCTGAAGGCGGGCACATTTAAATTATAGAAACAACCGCGTGCACACACACAAAATAAAAGAAACTCAGAAAATAAAAGTAAGAATTGAGTATTAAAACCGGCAACAGGAATGTAGCCTAAATATCTTTGGTGGTGAAACAAGAATTCAACTAAAATTATGCTAAAAACAAGCAAACAAAAAAAAAAAGGTTCCAAAAGTAATGCAAGGTTATAAACTCTGCACTAGTATAGTGCAACTGCAAGCTTTACATCAATGTATGAACAAAAAGCTTAAATAATATTAATAGTAAAGCTGAATATGGATTATTACAAATGTGATAAACATTAATTTTTTTCTAAATATACCAGGATGTTCTACATTTTAAAGAGCAAACTAAAATATAAGAAGCACAGGACTTTTTTCTAAATTATATTTTTTCCTTAATTTCCCTTTAAAGTCACTTTGATATAACTTATTTCATGTTTTTCACCTAAAACTTAAAAGGTGTTGTACAGATTTCTTGAAACTATCAGTGAAAAAAAAACTAAAATTTCCTCTAGAAGTGCAAACCAACATTTCCACCTAAACACAATTTACTATATAATGTAGAAAGCTTGTCAAATTCATACTTGTCTTGGATACAGTTAGATTATAACTGGAACTGCACAATGTTAAAAAATTGTCATTGCATTATCAATATTGCAAAGAACTGCAATAAACCAGAGGTCATTATCTGTCAAGAAGCATGCATTTATGTTCTGCATGCTAATATTTAGTCAATCTAATGAACACTTGACCTTGATGCCCATACTTGGTTTATGAGAAAATAACGACAGAAAAGCAAAGAATAAAGAAAATGTGTGTTTTTTGCAACTAATAGTCACTGTAATATTAGAAATACTGCACAATGAAAATTAAATTCTTATTGTGAAGCAGAAAGGTTCAGAGCTTGGGTGCTGATAGCTTGAAGGAGCATCAAAATGCAAGTTGGTAAAACAAAAACACTTTCACATGATTTCATAAAGTGGCAAAAATTCACACAGACATTCTATTTCTTGATTTTACTTTCCAACAGATATACCAGTAATATCTAACAAGTCTTTTGCTAAACCGATTACACAAAACCTGTGTATGGATTGTGGCAAATAATTTTGGTCCAATGCTGACAATACTGTACCCAGCAGAGGAAAATTCTTCTCTGTATACTTCCAGAAATCCACGGAGTAAAGAATTTGCATTACCCTTCAAAATTAGGGAGACTCTAAAATGGCAAAAGGCATGAAAGAAAAAACTGCAAACACACATATCTGACACTTTGTTGACATTCCGGTAGCAAACCCTTACAGATTTGGTGCTCCAACACTCAAGACTCACCTTGCTGGGGTGGATGCCGACATGGACTGTGGTTCCGTTGGCCTTCTCTCTCTGCACACGCTCGATGTAGATGACATACTTTTTCCTGTAGACCTGGACCACTTTGCCGATCTGCTGGCCTTTGTAGTGTCCACGGACAACCTGGGAGTTATGAGTATTGCTAAGTCAGTAATAATTTCTTAATGAATATCCACCACTACATCTTCCAACACATCCAAAGTAACAGTACCTGGACTTCATCATCTTTACGGATGGGCATGGACCTCACGTTGTACTTCTGGCGGAGCTCCTTAGACAGAGGGGAAGACATGATCTTCCTTCTGATGTGTGAGGGGGCATTGAAGTGCCTTTTGCGGTTCTTACGGCGCGAGGACGATACAAATGGGTTCAGCTTCATGATGCTGTGGGCAAAAACATATAGGTTAAAACTGAAAATATGTATACGTTACAGCTTTATAATTGTGCAAACTAAAGACTGCACACTTACAGTTGCTTAATATACAGTACTTGACTTCTAAACGCTTTACATTCATACAATAATTTTGCAGCGTTACAACACATTATAATCAAACCTCGGGCAAGGACAATTTTGTGTAAAATGTAGAATTTGGATTGTCAAATATGCATGTAAACACACGACAACTCTCTGGGTAGCGAGTAGAGCTAGTCGGTTAGCTTTAGCAGTATGAGATACAGTTAGCATTACTGCAGCACACACAAAATGGGACACATTACTCAAGGACGACATAAAGCATTTCACTGACAGAGTTTATAATATGAACTCCACTAGAGATTATCAGAAGTTTACTATTTGTATTAAGCAAAACCTTAACTTTGATAGCGGAGCAGACATGAGGATTGAGCCGAACCAAACGGAAACCAAACGACAATATTTAATAATCTATCCAGAAAACGAGGCAAATACCATCGGTTTATTGATAACATTAATGTTGGGATTGTGTTGATACGTGAACAAGGCGATGCAACGACTCTATATAGACGATGGATGTTGATTGTTTCAGTGAAATTATCTCTTGAATTCTTACCCTGCCGTTTGCTCCTCTATGGCCGGCGGAAAAGAGACCTACATTGTACTTCCGGTTGCATTAGTTGCACACAAATCACGCGAGATCTCTGAGCTCAGCGTGAAAAAAAAAACACTGCCTGCATGTAAACACAAAATAAAACCATCTACATGTGTACGACTGGGATAAATTCATTTAATTTTGTTAATAAGGTAAAAATCGATGCATTAAGTTGGATTTATATTATTTGATCATTACGACAGTAGCTACATTTTTCACATGATTTTGAGTAAATAGATGTTACAATATACAGTAGCTGTAGCTTATGCACTTTGTTGATGCCACGTACGACGGAGTATTAGGGCCACACAAGATTTTTTAAATTATTATTACGAGAATAATGTAATATTACGAGATTAAAGTCATAATATTACGAGAATAAAGTCGTAGAGGCTACTTAATATTATGACTTTATTCTCGTAGTATTACGACTTTATTTTCAAACGACTTTAATGTCGTAATATTATGACTTTATTCTCGTAATTTAAAAAAATATGAAAATATTGTAGTGTGGACCTAATACTCCGTCGTAGCCACGTTACAACATCGAGCAGGAAATAAAAATTGACGCAAGATGGCGCCAAACGTAACTAATCGATAACCTGCTGGGGAAACAAGTTTTGTTTATGATTCATTAGTTCGTGCCTCCCAGTTCTTCAGTGTGTGTCTTATCAAGCTGTGAGATCTCTGTAAACAGCTGCGGTGGCTCTTCTCACTCAGATCAGCTGAC
The DNA here is from genome assembly GCA_031762555.1 of Cynodonichthys magdalenae. Lineage (NCBI taxonomy): Eukaryota > Metazoa > Chordata > Actinopteri > Cyprinodontiformes > Rivulidae > Cynodonichthys > Cynodonichthys magdalenae. Next base: position 19,986,222 of record JARVJO010000269.1, read on the forward strand.
AAACAAACAAACACCGAGAGGCTGCTTTCCCAGCCGGACCACACGCACACATCCACTGACCTCCCGGCTGTGAGGACAGAAACCCTGTACTGCTTTAGACAACATATCCGAGGAGGAGTGAAACTATACGGTGTGCTGTCCCCGGGGTGGCCGGAGCCTGCCTGCCTGACTGCGGACAGTGATGCTGTCATAGCCCCCCTGCACCGCGGACATAAGCCTCTCTCCCCTCCCGCGCCTCTACCGATCCTCTCTGGCTGGCTGTCGCGGCAGCGGTGCGGATGTGGAGCCCGCGACGCAGCGCTCTCCACACGTCGGCAAGCACCGGAGAAGATGAAATGTTTTTCCCGCTACCTCCCGTACATATTCCGCCCTCCGAGCACCATCCTGTCCTCCACTTGTCACACCGAAGGTAGGTAGGGTGGGACGCAAGGGGGGAGTAGAGGTGGTGGGGAGCTTTGGGGTTCTGAGTTTGCTCATTTTTTGACAGAATTGTTTTGGATGTTTATGTCTCTTGACACATGTGTCTAAAGTTAGGCTGACCGGTTGTACAGCAAACCCGTGTTTCTCCTTTCAGAACCATCAAACACAGCATGAATTTATTTTTGTTGCTGTTTTTATAGGGGAAAATACAAAAAGAAGGTGTCTGATTGTGACCCTTGCCAAGAGAGAAAACAAAGTCAGTTTGATGAGCATGACAACTATCTGCTGTCCCTTCTTCCAAAGTCCCCTGATTCATGTCACCACCTTGTTTAGGAGCAGATTAAATCACTTGTGAGATCAAAAACTTAAATAGCAAGATTTCCTTGGAGTTTCACAGAGTTCAAATGTTGAATGTGCCCCCCCAGCAGCCTTAATGCTTTTACACCCCAGCTGCTCAATTCATCCTGCTGATTGTGCTGTCAGATGCAGCCCACCAGGGTCTGAGAGTGTTTGTAGAACCAGCCATTTACTAGGTTCTAATGTGGAGACTGAGGCGTTGCATTATTCAGCCTTGCACACTTGGCCTCCTTTCTTCCTGTTGTATGTTCTGCCCTCAGTCAGTCCTCTGCCACAGGAAGTTAGATATTCTAAAAACAACCACGCAGGATGCGCTCATAGCCAGAGCCCCTCATAATAGTCGTCTCACTTCTTTTTCTCAGACTCATTTAGGTGGTGTTTTGCTCATTTTTATCCAAAATGTTGTTTCTCTTTGACCCATTCTTCTTCTTAATGAGTTCACATTTAAATAATATGCATAATATCTCAAATTTGTAGTGATATAGCAGAACATTAAGGAAGTTGGGAAATCACTAGAAGAAAATACAATGAAATTATTATTAACTCTGCTAGGCTTTAGTTCTAACTGAGGTCTCGTGGGTCATTTTGATCCAAGGGCCGCAGGGGAGTGAAGAAATTTTTTGTTGTTTTTTGGGGGAAATTGAATGAAAAAAGTAACAATCTTGTCAAATTTTAGCTGCAAGTTAAAGCAGTAGTTCAGATTTTTGAAATTACAGTGTTCAGCTGAATAAAAAACATATTACCTGCTGTAGATAGTTTTTAGAGTTACATCAATTTGGAGAAAAAAGTTTTTTTTTTCTAATTGGATTGACGAGTTAATAGCTAGTAAAGCAGGGTATTGGTAACAACCTCACAATCAATTCGATTACTGTTATATGGGTTACAATTTGATTTGATTTAATAATGCTTTAAATGCTTCAATATCAATTTCATAATAAGAAGTATAAATAATTCCCAAAAGTTCCCAAAAGACAATTTTTAGATATTTATGTTCTTTCCCATGTAAACAAAAATGGTATTACATTAACATTTTTGATAAATAAAATGTCTGAAAATAAAGCACAATAATGCTTGTTCTAAATATGGAGTGCAAACATAAAGCATGACAAACTGGACCGGGGATCGAATTTAATCAGCAGATTCCAAATCAATAATGAATTGGAAAAAAGTATTGCAATGTATTGTTGAATCAATAATTTTACCCACAAATATGCTAATCTAAGACTGAAGTATTACTTTCATCTTAATACTCAAGTCTGAAAATTTCATAGTGGTTTCCCCAAATGTTATTATATAAACCTCTATGCCGCCGTTAATTTTACGTTATCCTCAGCAGAAATATTGTATTGTAACATTCCTGCTAAAAATGCTGCACGTTGCACATTACTTGCTACAGCTAGCTGCAACTGCTTTTGTTTACACTTCCAAATAACCAAATAATTTTATGTAAACAACTGTGTAATGTGAAATCGACTGCATTGTGGTTTGTAAAATAACGTTTTTGTAAACAGTGAAACAATCGACTTTGATCTCGTCTTTCTTAAAATGGACATTAGCTCATCCATTCAGTTAGAAATAAACTTGTTTCTTCAGAGCTGATGTTGTCCAAAAATCTATCTACAACAGGTTAGATATTAATTGTTCGTCTCATACGATAAGAAATGAGGCTAACATCACGCTCTCTGTCCCTCTTTGTGTGAGAAGGGATGGATGTAACAGAGGAAGCGGTGAATCTTGAAACATCAGGCTCCGGTTCACAGCCTCAGTAACACGATCCCGCGCTGCTCTCTGCGTGGACAGACTCTGAGAAGCAGTTGTAGGCTGGAGGCGAGCGTGAGAGTGTTTGAGTCTTGCGCGCTGAAGGGTGAGATCATGACACAGCACGCCGACCCTGAAAATGTGATGAGTAAAGCAAACGCAGACCATGTCCTCTTGTTTCAAAATGTAGGAAAAAGTTAAAAATAAAAATAAAATGTGCGCACTAATGCATCGCTTTGCATGAGTGTGTTCGCACATCCTGACATGACATGTTTCCATGTTTCTTTCCCATCCCACGAGTCTGCGTGAGCTGGTTGGTGTGTCTCAATAATCCTTGTTCTCCTCTCCTGCCTCCAGCTGAGCAGAGCTCACCCCTGGGAAGATGAGTGTGCAGTTACCATGTTAGTGGAAAATACATTATATAAGCTGAAGACTGGACTGAATGCTGTGTATGTGTGTGTACTTTTCTGTTTATTTGGGCCATTACAGAGAATATTGTGCCAGCATAATTCAGATTCACCTGAGTTCAGTCTCTGAGGGGCACACAGCTTTGATCTGTTTTGTCTGTTGTGAAAGTTTGCATCATTTTTTTATTTGTTGGGTGTGTTTTCATATCAGTCTGATAGTTCTGTTGTGACAGATTTAAAGTTGTCTTAGGATGTTTGCGTGCATGGCTTCCTGCTTTTGTTTTGCATTTAAGTCAGAAAAAAAAAAGTAACCCCCCACCACCATTTACCATCGCTGTCCCTGATCCATTGAGTGTGACCTTAAAACGCAGAAGCGTAAAGTAAACATTTCAGATTAATGGCTAACACTTTTTATCTCCTGCCACAAAAGGTGAGAGGTGTTTTTGCCCATTTGTGTGTGTGTGTTTGTCTTTTAGCAAAATATCTCATAAACCATGATGGATTTTAATTGAATTCTCAGACACTAGACGGTTGGTGCACATCTAGAACACATTAACTTTTTGGAATCAGTCTAATTCCAGATGGCTGCCACAGCTAAGCAACGTCAGCAAACACAAAAAAATGGCTATAACTTTACCAAAAATGCAGGTATTTAACTAAAGTTTGGTGTGGTAGTAGCTTAAAGTCATTCCCAGTACATAGAGCTCTTAGAACATTGAGCTCTCACTTATTGCATAAAAAAAGTCAGTTTTTGAAACTTTCCCAATAAGTAATAGAGTTAACTGTTTATAAGCAAAATGACACTCGAATAGAAACTGTCAGAAACTAATGGGTGGGAGTTAGGGCTGGGCAACAACTCAATATCCATACAACCCCTGGCAAAAAGTATGGAATCACCAGTCTTGGATGAGCACTCATTCAGACATTTCATGCTGTAAAACA
>JARVJO010000269.1:20003693-20013992 GCA_031762555.1 Cynodonichthys magdalenae
GAAAAAGTTCCTGAGACTTGTGACATGGTGAAAGTGAGTCGTGCGTGATATCACCTGTGCTCAAGTGTTCTTCAGAAAGTTCAGTCGTACTTATCCAGCTCCGTGATGTCCCGAACGACCAAAACCTTCGCCTCCTCCGGTGATCCATTCAGCTTTATGAAGACCTTACAGTTCGTGGTCCACGTAGACTGGATCTACATACAAATTATTAAATATTTAAATTTGATTGGTACAGAAGAAAAAATGACTGATTCATTTTTCTGATAGTTTCTTCTCAATTTTGCCTATTTTTGTGTGAAATGAAAGTGACAGAACATATTAACAGCCACAACTTGCTCAGGAAACAGAATCTCCTTTAGTGGATAAATTTAACTCTAGAGTATGTGATGGTCATTTATTTGAGTAACTTTTGGGGAAAAATGTACTTTTACGAGTAGTTTTACTAAACCACACTTTTTACTTTACTTGAGTAATATTATTATGAAGTATCACTACTCTTGAGTAAAATTTCGGAATACTTTACCCACCGTAAGTAACTTCACTGAATGAAGAACAAACATGTTTAAACCATTTTAAAATATTAATTATTCAGTACTTCAGTGTTCAAGTAGTCTATTTATGAAATACTTTTTTACTTTTACAGAGTTTCTCAGATGGCTTATTTTTATTTTTACTTGAATAAGAATATGTTAAAGTATGCTACTTTTACTTGAGTACAATGTTTAGGTACTCTACCCACCTCTGGTGATGGTTTGAGTGTGGGTGCTCTTTGAGCAGATTAGAGAACTAACTCCTTTCAATGCAGAGGAACAGCAGGTCTCCTTAGATGATGACGTTTCTCCCCCTATCCCTAAGGCTGAACCTTATGGAGGAAGTTAATTTCGGTTGCTTGTATCCAGGATCTTGTTCTCTCAGTCATGAACCAAACATAAAGATCATAGATAAGGTTTGAAACATGGACAGACCAATAAATCAAAAGCTTTGCCTTTCAACTCAACTCTTTTTTCACCACGATTGACCGAAGCAACGCCCTCAATCCTTCAATCCAATCCAATCCTACCATCACTCAAGAACAAGACACCCGGATACTAAATCTCCTCTTCCTGAAGCAATAAATTGTTTAGTCAATAAATTGTTCAGTCAAAAATGAAAAAAAAATCACTGAATCCCCAAACACTTTTCAAGATTCAGAAATTATGAGTTTGTCCCTTGTAGCTGTTTTTTTATATAAGAAGTTGGTAATTATAAATAAAAACAATATTGTAATGACAATTAGACAATTAATAATTTATCTTGCAAAATATCTAAATTAAATGTTTAACATCAAACATTATCAGCTGCATGTTCTCCTTATGCTTACAATAAATTATATATTTATTTAGCTTCTGTCTTTTTTGCAATTATGAATGTAGGAGAATAAATCTAGTTCTGTCGGCAGAATTAATGTTTTCTCTTTTTACCTGGATTTTACCCTTATTGTGCTGAAGTGGTAGATGATACTACAGGCATCCATCATCTCCACACACTTAAAAAACTTTTTTACTGACTGTAATATTTGCTTTTAGCCAGCAGGTGGTGGTCTAAGATTATTTCCTTTACAGTTTTTTACGACTGCTTAGACACAATTTTGAAAACAGCCTCTCTTTTTTTTCCCCTCCCAATACCTCATCCATGTAGCACAATCACACACACAATGAGCAGCAGACCTCAGCATTTATTAATTTTTTTGCTAAACGAAACACTTTTGTAAAAACGTATACAGTTTGTTGCCATATTAAACACATTGTTTTGACAATCTAACACCATTTGAATTATTTACACACCGATTTGCTAAACTTTAAACTTATTCAGCACTTTTACCTTCATTCAAGTCTAAATGCAGGAAAAAAACAAAACTAAATATACTAGGCAGCACTATACACAAGGCTAATGCTGTTGATGAAAAGTGTATTTACTGCATACTAAAGTCAGTCAGCAAGAGAAGTCAGAGCAAAATATATTCCAGTTTTCTTACTAAAGCTCAGCAAATGTTTGTGTAGACAAATCCTGTAAATAAATGACTCTATCCAACACAATTATAGTAAATTCACTGAAAAAAATTCTAGTCCCATTATTGTCTCAGAATCTAGTTATAAGATTGCAGCAACAATCATATTATACAAACAATTACGTCCTTTTGTACCAAATCCACCCAAATCCACAGATGTTGCGTAAATTCAGTGCTCATACGTGATTGGTGTTTTTTTATTTTATTTTATTTTTTAATTAGGTACGCAAGTATTTACACATCTGGTAGGTGGGTTTAAGGGTTTGGTTCATAGTTGCAATCATTGGAGCTACCATTACTCTGAAAGGACAAAGAAGTGACATCATGTCATATTTCTGTGTTTAAAATAGATCAATGTTTCTGCAAACAGTTGGAGGCTGACATTCTGCTTAAAGCTGCACAAATATGGGCTGGTGTTGAAGTTTTGCAAACTGTGGGGGAAAAAACTTAATCAAAATTGTGTGTAAGCAATCATAAAAAAAACTGCAATACAGTTGCTCTTTTTTCATAGATATATGGATAGACAGATGGATGGAGCACTTTTTTCCAGCAAGTCCTCTCACCCTGCGACATGGAAAATGTCAAACCCAGAGGCTGCTTTGCCCCCCGCCTCCCCCTTCTCTCCCCTGATCAATAAACGGAGCAATAAAAATTAAGCCTTTTCTAAATGAGAAACTGGCTGATGGAGGTTATTGACATTATTCTATTAAAGTAGAAAGTGGTGAGAATTTATCATCACAGTAGGACAGGGCTGATCCCACATCAAGCTTGTGTGTTTGTGTAGTTGACAGAAGAGTGTAGATGGACAGCTTGCCACCCTGTGGGCACCATGACTACAGTCTAGCTGTGATCCACGCTGGCAGCTGCTCTGCCAAATGGGATTTTCCTGGAGATTACAGCCTCAACGTGTTACTTGCGCGCATGTGTTTTGTCTTTGTTGTTGACAGAGTGGACTATTGTCATAAAGCACTGTGCTTTTGTGTGTGTGTGTGTGTGTGTGTGTGTTTGCGATGTGAGTTTTGCTCCTGAGCCGAGGTTCACTGAGAACATGCCCCGCTGTCACATGGGACTGGTTGAAACACGACTGCAGGGGACCCTCTCCTGGCAAGCTCTGCTGAAAAATAAAACACACACACACACACATACACATACACACAAGGAGGGTGGGAGTGGCAGGGGGGTCTTTAAATGTGGGGTCAGGCTTTTTTCCACACTGCTACTGTTCTGATTAGTGATACTAGCTGGTGCTTATTAAACAGTGACTGTCCAGTTTAATGTAACCCACATATGGTCGGTACAAGGCGTGTGGTTTTACTGCACCGTTAACCGTTTATTGCTGTGTTAGTCATTACAACAATGGATGTCTGTGCTGCTTGGATGGAGTGCTGAGAACTAAAAAGGTGGATGGTTCATTGACTGTTTTTTTAATGGCATAAAAATATTACATATCAAATGTGAAGTAGTTGCTTTTTCTTTGAAATCATGGTTAGAAATATCAAGTACCCCATCATGACACTTTAAAGTGGGGGCGGTGGTAATATGCAAAATCCACTTTTTGAGCTTTATATCAGGTTATAATGTCATTCCCTCATCAAAAACATACCCAGAGTGTTGTTTTGACTCATTCATGCGTGTTTGGAAAATCCTTAAATCTCCTGTGGTAGACATGTTAAGCTGCCTAAATGCTAGTTGGTACAAAGCTCCGCCTACTTACACAAAGCTCCTCCATGAAGCTCAGTCCCCAGCCGAGGTCCCACCCCACAGAACACCCCTCCCCAGAAGCATTGTTGTGAAGCCTTGCTGAAGTGGGAGTGTCAGAATTGGCAAGAGGAGGAGGAGGAGGGGAACAGCACCACGTACATGGAGGACTCAGCTCTTCTTCTGCCCCACAACAACTAAATACAAATTTGAGATAACTTGATTATGTTTTCCACCTTCTCTTGCTAGCAAATCGTCTGCAGACATCACTGCTTAAGTAGCCACTAGCTAAATATACTGAGCACAAAAAGTAAGGACATTTGTTTTTGGTAGATTATCTCTTTGTTGCAACAATGCTTCTTGGTAATAAATCTCATATCAGGAACCTGATTGGCAGCACCTGGGGGTACCAGAAGCTCAAAACAAGTGTCAATAGCAACAGCAGCATAAGTTGTTTGCCAATGGCAGAAAAGATTTGGCAGATTTTCAGTGTGTGCAACCCACATACTCAGCTCTACTGCTCATCCCACAAATGCATGTTCCTGACAAATGTGGCACAATTTAAAAAGGAAATTAACAGGCTTTCCAACTGTATATGATAAATTGCCAAGAAGTATTGTGACAACAAAGAAATAATCAACTGTGACTGATTAACTGATTTTAGATACAAGTCCTATATTTTATAATTTGTGACTGGTTGCAGGTATTTACTTTAAACTGTAAGAGGATCAACGTGTCTCTTTTAGTATGTGGGAAATAAATATCTTACCTGTTGTAGCAAACAGCTAGTTGCATCACAGAATTTCATGTGCATAACCAAGTATTGCAAAACTGATAGTGATGTAAAGGTATTTAAATTAGCGTTAGCATTAGCCGCTAAAACATTGTTGAGACTGATGTTTTAAAATGAAAATCAGTCACTCAGATTAGCTGTTAGCTTGTTTGTCTGGTCATAAAAAGGAATTATTTCTAACTTTGACACAGGAACACTTTTCAGAATAGCTGAAATACTATTTTAAGGTTTTATGCTTATAGTTTAGCAAAAGTCCCAACCTAATAATACTACAATGTCTTTTTCCAGGCACGTTCAAACTGTCACAGTGTTGAAATTAGCAGCAATTTAAAATATTTTTGTTTTTTTCCTTCTCTTTCTCTACCTCTGCTGTGTTCACTTATATATATTGTGAATTTTCTTTAAGCATCTCTTCGTCTCTTCTTGTTAGCTCAGCGCCTGCTTTAGGTAGAGCTGTCCAAGGTCCTGAACATAAGTCCTGCACAGATCCCTGCTTCTGCATGGGGAGGGTGCTGGCTTTGTAGTCACTCACTAACCTACTTAACCTACTTTTCACTGGCCGCCCTTTCATCTGTCCACAGAGAGGAAAGTGCTGTTGGATAAATATGGCTACACTTAACAACACAAACAGTGCGAAGCCTTTCAGAGCAGCGCTGTTTTACTGCGTCTCTTTCTTTTAAAGCACCACGGCTCATTGCCACTCGTGAAACCCGGCTCTTCCTCTGAACATGAGCTCTTCATGTTTGTCCCATTAACCCAAGCCGGTGGAAAACGTGTCGGGGAACGCGTTTGAATCTTTTTATTGAGATGAATATGACCGAAATAATGGCATTTTTTAAGATCTTAATTGTCCAATTACGTGGGCAGCTGTTGTGCTGCGTTGCAATGCCAGTTCTAGTGCTGTTGCCTAGCAACCGGAAGCGGCACAATGCAACGATTTTTCTGTTAAGTAGCATCATTTCCTCTCAGCAGGACTAGGCTGGGAATTCACAAAACAAATTGTAATCTGCAGCGCGTGTGTGTGCGTTCATGCTTTTTTTTTTCTTCTTCTTAAAGTAGACATCTGTATGTTGCACATGTTTATCCTTAAGGTAAATAATTTTTTAAAAGATGTACAGAGGCGCAAACGGAATCATTCCAGTTGATTAACTCTCATCCAAGATGCTTTGTGTCGAGCTAATCATTGTACACACATTCTTTTCAATTAATTTATTATCAAGGGAGGCACGGAGAGAGAAGGGGAAGTTTGGGGAGGAGGAGGGGTCAGAATCCAATCCTGCTGCTGGTCCGAAGTCTCAGAGCAATGGAGCATTCGTCTCATCCTGATGTAATTGGCGTGACACCAAGAGTAAAACCTGCTGATTTAGGTGCAGCCTCGAGGCTTGATTTAATGCTCCCTCTCTCTCTCCCCCTACCAAAGCCATGAATTCACTCTTTTTTATTAATCTCTCATTTCATATCCCTCTGCTCTTCCATCTGAATCGCTACCCACCCCACACCCACACTCCATTCATTCACCCGCTGCCATATATCTTTATCTGTACGCCGTTAATGGAACAGGAACCGCTTTTTATCATATTAAAGAAGGTGATAAACTTGTGGCAGGGTGTTTTTTTTTAACTCACTCGGTAGTATTTATTCATACATGCACACATACATAAGAGTGACTTGTATTTTTTTTAATTTTATTTTTGCAGAAGTCATGATTTAATGCTGAATAAATATCTCCGGAGAAAAGAGCAAAGGAAAGGACAAACTGAGAAGGTGCGAGCAGGCCGTGGTTGCCGCTTCACCCGGGGTTTTTGCTGCTCTGCTCAGTCTCCTGACAGATGGACTGCCAGGGCAATCCTATTACCACTAACCCCCCCTAACCCACCTCCCTCCATGCGTTTAGCTCCTCCTAATGCCAGGGGTGGGAAACCAGGCTGATGGGCAGCAGTGAAGGTTCAGGAGGAAACTCTCGGGCTACTTAATGATTATCATTCTGATTTGTTTGATAACACAGAGAGGAGCTAAAAATCAGGGGATGGGGAGGGAAAATTATGACCATGACGCCCATCGCAGCTCAGCTGGCACACTCTGATGCAGCTCATCTCTCTGAGGGGAGCCATAGCAAATCAGCTCATGAGCTAAACAGGCCTGACTGTATAAAATTCTAAGCAATGACTTCTGTATTCTGATTTAGTTTAATAACCAATATGGCGTGCCTCTCACAATCGGACAATCAAGCTATGACTGAAATGAGTGGTGGACCTACAAATAAACTTCTGTTCTATAGTAAAAATAAACTGTGCTCCTGATTCAGAGTTAGATTTCATGACTTGATGGTCTTATAAATAATAAATAACTGTCAGATTTAGTCAAACTGTTTAATTCATGTCCCATTCCTTTATATGTAATATTTTTGTGTACAAGACACAAAGGACTTTTTATATTTCATCCCAAGTTTTGTTTTCCTATTTTTATTTTTATGTTCATGTTTTATAATTTAACTTTGTTTTTTCCCCTCTTTAGTTACATGTCAGATTATTAAAATATTAATAGTTTAATAGAATGCCATAAATATGGATACATTTTAACAAAATTACAACTAAAAGTGTCATTAAACAGAGCATTCAAATCCAGAAATAAGCAGCTTAAAAAGAAATTATAAATTGATTTGTTTTACAGATATTTATTGTTCCCAGAAGCCAGAATTGCTGACAACTTTAGTTATTACCCCAACTTTTATAGCCTGGTATAACCAGCCTCTTATTCTTCGCTTTGCTACATCCAGAGGGTCTGGACTCTGTTGAAGTTTAAAACTATTGGATCTGATTTTATCCAACTGCTAACATTTGGCCATGTCATATGTAGTGCACCAGCTCGACTGTGAAGGAAGCTAAGCTAAGAAGCTAACCGAAAATCGCTTAGGCTGTAAACAACCATCCCCTACTGGGAAGAGAAGCACCAAGACGAATGAGATGGCTGTAAATGAGTGCTGCAGGCTTTGTGAGACAAATTAAATTTAATTTGGAAACCTTGTCAACACAAACTGAATGGCTAGGTTAGAATCTAGTGGAACTGCATAGGAAGGCATTGGCCAGGCTACAACTTTTTGAGCTCAACTCAGAAAGGTAGAAAGTTTTTCACTTTAACACATCACAGCAGGAAATGCAAAGATCATTGGGCCTCATGCAAGAACATTTTTGTATTCTTATCCTAAATTGCTCTTACTTTTGTTCGTATGAAGGGTTCGTACGAACATGCCACGTCAGATTCAACAAACGCTACTATCTTCAGGATAAATGTGTAAATGAGCAGCGTAAACTGATGAATCCCACCTGTTCATATTCAGGTGCTCATGCACGAGGAGAGGAGATTAGCTTAATTACTATCCCAAAAACACCATATAAGGCTATGCTTCCTGCCCTACAGACCAGGAGGTGTTTGTTCATGAAAATGACAGCGAAAAGTAAAATGAAGAACTTTACAAGTTCGAAGACTGATGTCCTGCTCTCAGAAATTCAGAAAAGAAAATCTGTCATTTTTAGCAGCGTCAGCTGTGGAATTAATGCCGAAGGATGAAATGACGACTGTGGGTTGTAAACAGTCACAGAAATTAAAATCTAAATCATATTCATCTCTCTCTCTAGCCCTGCTCCGGTTTTCCTTTGGTCAAATATTTTTAATTCAAGTGTAAAAACTGTGTAAAATAATTTTCATTTATTCAGAAGAAGAGCCACACCGTTGTGCCAGTCGCGCACCCCCCTTACACCCCACCCCCGCTGTCACAAGTGGTATCAGATGCGGTTCTGAAGAAAGCCTTTTAAAATGTCTCCAAAATATATCTGACACTTTGGTGAAAATAGCATAGCTGATGTGCTGAATAAATCTCAACAAAACAAAATTTAATTAAAATAAATAACATAATCTATAAAGTTCTTTATAGACCGAGACAAATTAAACTTCAGTTAATGCATAATTTAAGCTGGTTTGTAGTTTGAGATCTTCATATTAATATTGTAGTGTTATACAACCGCATTAATAGCCAATTTATTTTAATTTAAACAATTTATATTGTTGGTCTACATTATTACATTTAAAATTATAATTCTAATTCAAACAGAATAGCCTATTGTCAACATAATTATGGATTTATTTTCAACTTGAAATATCTTCAAACTAATGAAATATAAAGTTATTATTGAAGAAAATCTTTCTGGATAACAGCAGACTGACTACAAGTAAAATATACGACAGGTCTGGACCACACGTGAATTTAGTTTGTATCTGAAAAAAATCTTAGAATACGAGAAGACTGGTGAATGCCACAAGTTCTCATAAATCACTCGTACGCACAACTTAAGAACAAATCTGTTCGTACAAACGGTTTTTGCATGAGGCCCAATGTTATTTTAATTCATAACACTCACTCTTTGTTGTACTTTGGTAAGTCAAAAATGCAGACTAATCTCTGGTGCATTCAACTAAACTGCTCCAGGGACCACGGTTATTCAAAGCCAACAGCTTGGGGGCCGGATCCCCCGATTAGAGACATTGCCCAATAATGGTAGGTGAAACACTGCAGCATGTAACAGAACAAGTATTATAATCTTTTACCTTTTAAAATTGTTTATTTTGTTGTATTGAAACATAAATAGAAAACTTACAAATTATTTGAAATACATTTTTATATTAAATGATGTAAAAAAATTATTTATGTATTTGGGGGATATGGGCTCATTGGTGGGCCGGATAGAGGTCACGCATGGGCCAGATGTGGCCCACGGGCCGCCAGTTGAATAGCCCTGCTCTAGTGTCTATAGTGTCTATAATTTATAGTGTAGTTTTTTGGCACTGAATACATTACTGTCTTTGTCAAAAACATACAAGTTTTAGCTAAACTGTTTATATATTATATATGCACACAATTTCTCTGTCCTTTTCCATGCATGTCTTGTTCCCGTAGCCCATTTCTCATCATGGTAAATGGACTGTACTTATATAGCATCTTTCTATTCAACCAGGATACTCAAAGCGCTTTACACTACAATCTGTGTCCTCATTCACTCAGCACTGTATTACGTCTCTACAAAGCTAACATGTACAATAATCTATGGAGACTAATCAGTGCCAATCACATGTAGGACATACATCAGATGCATCAGGGGTGAAGTGTCTTGCCCAAGGGCACAACAACTGATACAGCTGAAATGGGGGATTGAACCAGCAACCTACAGGTTCCAGGATGATTCCCCTAACCACTCTGCCACAGCTGTCCCGACATCAGAATCAGAACATCAAAACATCTTGGTTCCCCAACATGCAGGCCTTGTTAATCTGGGTGACGTCCAAGCAGACATAGTGTAACTGAGGTTGCTTGGAAGTTGGCACCAGGATTAAACCCATGATATTTCCACACCAAAGTCATAAGACTTAGCCACTGTACTAACTCCTTGAGACTCAAAGCGTCAGTTATCCCAGAGGTCATTGGAACATTTGGAGCTGCGACCCCCAAACTGGAAGAGTGGTTCCAACAGGAACAACCCCAGAGATCTCGGTCCAGAAGAGTGCAATCCTAGGAACACCTAAGATACTGAACAGGACCCACAAATTTCCAGGCCCCTGTTATAGTGCCCAAGTTTGAAGTGAAGTGGAACCACCCAAGTGGAAGAGTAGGGCAAGCTACAAGTTGACAAAGTTGTATACACTCACCGGCCACTTTATTAGGTACACCATGCTAGTAACGGGTTGGACCCCCTTTTGCCTTCAGAACTGC
>JARVJO010000269.1:20017413-20050486 GCA_031762555.1 Cynodonichthys magdalenae
ATCAGGTTTTTTTATGTTTTCCAATGAGCGACCCACCACCACCACCCCTCACAGTGACATTCCCATTAACAGAGGAGCAGGGGATTGGATGTGCAAATGGTTCCCGCGGATTAGACAGTTAATGCATTTAGGGGAGGGGGATGCTCCACAATTTCTTGATTGCTACTGCTGGGGATGCTCCGTGCATGGAAGCCCATGGAAGGAAGATACCCTGTCCCTTTGTGGGAACAGAGATTTTAAAGTAACGTGAGTAGATAAGGGCAGAGATGCAACACACACAGATTAAGGCTTGACTGAGGAGGCTCAGTGTGTGCTCTGTTATTAAACCCAGCATGGAAATGAGATCTTCCCAGAAAGAGGAGCAGACGGCGACCTTACTAATCTTATTAATCAGAATCAGGGCTTTTTTTTTCATTTTCCTGTTTCTGCTTCTCTCCTTTCAGGTCTCTTCTTCTCACACTCAAAGTATCTCTCCTTTGTGTCCATGTTTTTCCCAGATTTCTCTGAATCTGACACCCTCTGATCAAATATTTTATTTTACTTAAAAAATACCTGCAGTGAGGGATTGGGACCAGATGCAGAAAAAAATACATTAAAAGCCCATCCCTGAAGGAATGCACATCGCCCGTCGCCTTTGATGACAGTGTTTTACATAAAAATATTTTATGTGGAGAAATGATGCAGTTTTAGTGTTTTGGACAAACCTTGAAAATAACATGATGTGAAACTTTGTGTGAAATAGGAAAATGTCACACTCAGACCACATGTTGAGAATGACTCTCAGCTACTACTGCAACACATTTTAGCTCAGTATCTGGAAAACTGACTGAGTGGTAGCTAGTTTTGAGCTGACAAATAAGCTGTGGTGTTAATTTTTAATGTGCAGCAACTCCAAAAGGCAATCTGTTGTGGATGAACAACTGTTTTCTGAAAGTTACTTTAAAATGTTTCCAGTGGTTCTTGAAAAGGGTTGACCACAGCAGTTAATAATAAAGTGTTAAAATCGCACATTAAGACTTGAAGTACATAATATGAGTAACTTCAGCTACTAATACTCCTCATTCTAGCACAATGAATGTAAAACTGACTCAAATATAGACATTTTTATGTTTATTAAGGTCAGTAAGCTGCAGTCATTTTAAACTGGGCTGGGTTCAAACATTAATCAGTTGTAGATTTGCATCCAGTGACTATTTCCTGAAAGTGTCATTAAAATCGGCCCAGTGGTTCATGAGAGATTTTGCTAACAGACAAGAAAGACTCTCAATGGTTAATAGCAAAGTATCAAACAAAACTCTTGCACAGTGTGCTCAAAATGTGTACTGGGGGTTTGGTTTTGAATTATACCACACAACATTTTAGCTTATTATCTGTATATTTGAGTGAGTTAAAAACTGTTTTTGTATTTTTAAAGTCAGGCTGTGGCAGCCATCTTAAGTGGGGTTGACTAAAAAATTGATCTGCACCTTCACATGCATGAATGTGGTCTCGCTCAGGCAGAGAAAATGTACTTTTAGAAGTATACAACACAGTAATTTTTACTTTACTTAAGGTATATTATTATGACGTATCACCAACATTTTAAATACTCAATTATGCTACTAGTTGAGTACAACTTTTGGATCCTCTACCCATCTCTGCTTTCAAGTAACCGTAACCCCATGGGCATCACTGCTTGTGGGTCTATTTTATTTTTTTGAGAGCCAGGGGCCGGGCAGCAGGAAGGGAGGGGGAGGGGGAGGGAGAGGGAGCCCCCCCGCCCCCCCCCCCCCCCCCCCCCCCCACTGAAGAAGCGCAGCAGCAGCTCTGCGCTAAAACAGACTGTCAGCTGAGACCGAGCGGCGCTGCGCTCCGACGGATGACTGACTGAGTGTATGAGGTGGTGGTGGGGGTAACCCTGTGTGATCTGGAGAAAAGCAAAAATAAAGATGCGACTCTGGAGAGAGTCTGGCATACCGAGGTGTCAGAGGGAGCCCGTTGACGCATAATCCCGCCCGCCCCGCTGGAACTGGGAGGAGGAGGGGTGGAAATCTAGCCTGGCTAAACTCAAATCCTCCAGAAGAGATTTACGGAGCTGCTGAAGACACAGGGTTCTGACTTTAAAACGGAAGCAATTTCTTCAGTCTGGGATGCTCGAATACATTTTTTAAACGAGCGGACCTAATTTGATGTGCGCTATTTGCGGCTGTACGAATCCATCGCCTCCGACTTTGCGTCGCTTTAACTGAGGTGTGGACCAGAGGAGCTGCCCGAACATTATCTACATCGCAGGTGGATCTGACCGCGTCGCTTTCACTCCGGGGGAATCATCTGGGAGCCGCGATGACAGCCCCCCCGCTGGTCCCACAGCCCGCCTGCTGACGGTACCGGGGGCCCAGGAGGAAGAGGAGGAGGATGATGGGAACAGGTCTGACGCTTTCAGAATCCAGAAGCAGCCGATTCATCAATGGAGGAGGAGAGTGACACTCGGAAAATCAACAACAGCTTCCTGCGCGACCACAACTATGCAACCGAAGGTACTTTCAACCAACGACATAGACCAATTAGGCAAGATGAGCCCCTGAGAGGCTGAGCAGCCCCATCAAGTCAAACTGTCAGGGTCATAAAAATGAATATCTGTCTGTCAGACGGTATAACGATGTCATTTAAACTCCTTTAATCACCTTAATCTCAACACAAGCTGATGCTGGGGGGATACTGAAGGAGAAAAAAAATCAGGTTATATAAAGGATCCAGCCTGCATGGTGTCAGTAACTGGACTGGAGCAGGTGGTTTCCCATCATATCTGCTATTATAGAATGATTATTAAAAAATCCTAAAGGGCAGGATCCTGTTATTGTAATGTAACACTATTTACAAATGATGAACAATGGGGGTTTCTAATTCATGTGTGAGAAGAAGACAAGAAAAATGCTTTCAAATCTTAGAAGAAGCAGAGTGAAACATGGATCTGTCTTTTTTCTTTTAGACACACATGTAGCGTATTGCTGCTCAGATTCCAACATTAAACAATAGCTCAAAGTGCTCTGTATTTCTCTTTCAATAACCTGTTTGATGTTGAGATCATTTAGGTATACTACTGCTGCATATATTTTAGATCCTTAAAACGTTTGACTTGATATCAAGCAGGCGTTTAATCTCAAAAACACAGCATGTCTCTGTAAATGCCAACATTACCATATCAGTTCAGACCTGTGTACTGGATTTTCACCTCAGGATAACACAATCCGATCAGGCTTAATGTGAGTCTTTTTTTCTGCTGCTTTGTGTAGACCTGTGTGGTCCTAATGGTTCTGTTTAAAAATATAGCCTATATGTTCTTCTCACTGGAAGAAAAAGCCTTACATTCTTTCACGCCACACATTTTTCCCCCACCACCCACCATCCTGCAGGATTCTGAACCGAAAAGCCTGTTTTAATTTGAAATATGACTGAGCTCATAATGGAGTCATCGGCTGAACTCTTTATGCAAATGATCTTTATTGCTTGGGTGGAAAAGAACAGAGTTATCTTTGGGAGTGTGTGCGTTGCTGCAAGGCGGTGGGGGAGTCGGGGTGGGTCGGAGTCACCACACCTTCTTTTAGCTCTAAGCTCAGGTTACAGGTGCCTCCGCAGGGTAGAGGAGAGGCAAAGTCAAGGCTTGGGAGGTTAAAAAGTCTCACAGTTGCATGCCTTTTTTTTTTTAAGGGCGTGGGGGTTTCTTTTCCATGCAGGAGTGTCCCCATCATTTACTCGGTTCCAACACTCAGTAGATGATTTTCTGTCACAGCTAAACACACAGTCACTGGTTCGCAGTGAGGGAAGGCGAAGTGGGGGTGGGAGTGATGGATATCTTTGTTGGATGTGTGAGCAAGGATGGAAAAAAATGGGAGGGAAATCTATGTCTCTCATTCTCTCTGTTCCTCACTCTTTCTGTGCTTTCATTGAATCTGAAAAGAAGAGATGAGAGACACAGATTGGAAAATGTGTCTCCTTGAGAGCAGAGGAGCGTCTTGTTCGGCACATCATCTGTGCTTTTTTTTACACTTTTGTAATATTTTGCTATATTTACGACTAATTTACGACTGATGAAGGACGATGAATAGGTGTGTCGTAAGTGTGATGCAGTCGGTTTTGCGACCAAAGATCACACATCTCTGTGTTGGGGTCTACCTCATAAATTCAGCAAAGTGCACATGCTCCATCGGGCTCAGTCTGTTCAGACCACACAGACACACACACAAATGAACTCCGGTCCTTGTTGGGTGGATGGCGAACTGGATGGGGTTTTCCTCAGGCCGTGTTCGCCCACAGCAGCAGGACACTTTAATGATGTCACTCGTGCTGACCTTTGTCTCGCACCAATCCCACGCCTCGGTGACTCCATTGTTGGTTACCTTGACTTCATGAACGCTCACTAATGTGAGCTGGTCATCCATAGTCAGATACAAGATGGAAACCTCCTTAATGTCAAAGGAAAGGTTCCAGAAACATCATTATTGTCTCTAAGGAGGAGCATTACACTTTTATTAGCCTTCATTAGCCGCCTATAGATGAACATTTGCATTCTCTTGGTGTTGGTGTGGTTGATTTGTGGCGCCGCAGATCTCAGTTCATTTTCATAATCTCCACCTTAAGATAATAGATGTTGGTGTCAAATAGCAACACATTTGGTTCTCAAAATATAAATAGCTTTCTGCCGGGTAGACAGGACCTAACGTAATGTCTGCTTTGGTATTGATTTCTGGTCTTTTACGATTTAGTCACCGGAACATTGGCCCTAAAGATCTATTGGTCGGACACATAATCCGTTCCTCCCTGTCTGTAGTCTCTTATTTTCCACCCTCCATTTCTTGCTTTCGGCTTTCCTGTTCTACATCTCTGATACAAGTACAAGGCCGTGTGTGTGCGTGACCTCTTTAGCCCCACCGAATGCTGATGGAGTCCCTGCACGGCGTGCTCGCAGCCTTTATTGCCTCCGACGAGAGGCAGAGCCGCGTCTGGTCGCCTGTGCCAGTGCAAACGGCCCGGGGCCACACTTTAGGACCGCGGCATGAAAAGACTTAGCCCCACCATCCCCTCAGGCCCCATCCATTATTCACCACGAAACACTCACACCGCCTCGCCTCCGCCTCGCATTGCAGCCCCCGAAATATAATGTGTATGCGCGTGCATGGGGGTGGGGTGCTGGTGGTACGGGCTTAATGGCAAGCTGTGAAGTTGGGGCGAGTCGCACTCTTTCTTCAGCAACTGCTTTCATCCCCTGATTAGCTTCCTATTAAGGCGGGGGCACCATGAAAATTTAATGAGGATTTATTAAAGATTGTCTGTTGTGTTGCTACTGTAGGAAAACTTTCTATTTCTCACTCTTTATGTGGCTTCTTGAGTCATGTTATGTATTTAAATCCCATTTACAGCCTTGAAGGCTAAGCAGGGTTTGACCTTTCTTGACTTCATGATGGGATGCATTTGTAAGTTCGGCACCTCGTTCCTGTTTGTTACCGATAAAGCGATGCTCCTCAAGATCTTTTATGTTTCTGGGATAAATACAAGATTTCAGTCTGTGCAGCAGACGTCTAATCATCAATTCAGTCTTGAAAACAAGATGAAAGGGATTGCACTAAAGCGACAACAGCCAGACAGATAGAGTCTGAATATCAGCCCATAATTCTACGCATCCTCTGCTCTCCACCATCCCCCTCTTCCTTGCACCCTTTTCTGTGTTTTCAATTTCTGACGGAATACCAAATAAAAAAGCATTTCAAATGATGCCTCTCGGTGTTCTGCACTCTTGTGTCTTTTTCTGCTCCCGTCTTGTCCCGTGTTGTGTCTGCTAGTCAGATGTGTGCCGCGGTAACGTGTTAATGAAGTGTGAGAAGAGGAGTGGTAACACGTCTCGCCCGTTTTGCCTTTAACTCCCTTGAGAGAGACAAAATAAGAAAAAGACAATAAAAATCACATGCATTGAAAAACCATGTCATGCACACACACAGAGTGCCGGTCTCAAAAGGCTGCTCCTGGAGAAACCAGGTTAATGAGCTTGTTCTCTCCAGATCTTACAAAGAGTCAGTGCTCTTCAGATGAAAGGGGCTGCATTGTGCTCTGTTGCTTTGTGCGAGGCTAATAAAGCCCCCAATAAAGCAATAATCATGTGGCTGGATACCAGGTTTGTAAGGTTCATTCCAATTTCTGATTGATCTTCATTGTTACCGGTGTAATATTAAGTCGTTATCAGCTCAGAAGTGGTCTTTGTGTCTTTCTGAATGGTATTTTTTGCCCACGTGGGTTAATTTTTTTGAAAGAAAAAGAAACACAGGATGATATGTTTCATCTATAATCAAACGACAGAACAATACTGGCAGGTGAAAGAGAGTGCGAGAACAGACTGGTTTTATCCACAGGCCTGATCCTTTGACGCAGGCAGCTCAGCACAAGTGACATAATCCTCTCTTCTACCATTGCTAACAAAGCTTTTACACGCCGCCATGCTGCTCTTCTTCAACCTAAAAATTACCGCACACAACTTACGCAACTAGTTTTCCATGCACACGCTCTGTTTTGAGGGGTTTGAACGTCTTACTCAAGCCTCCGCTTTCTACTGGATCAAGATTCGTTGTATTTTTTTGTTGGTTTGTCTCTCCACCAAGACAGGATTATGTGTTGGGTTAAGGTTAGCCGGGGTAATCTTTTATCACTCTATTTAAGGCAACAAACCTCCCCCTCTCTGCACCCTTCTCTCTTCCTTATTATTCTTTTTAGTGCCTCTTTCTGTTCTGTTGAACCTGATATGCCACACTCAGGCTTCTATAAATATATTCAATATGTTTCTGGTGCCTCGTGCATCGTTTTCATTCCAGAATCAATGCATATCAACATTTCCACCCAGCTGCTGACTGTCAATATAGCAACACTCAATGGGGGGAGAATCAGAGTGGTACCAGTGTAACTCTGTACCCTGCCTGTTTTGATTCAGTTGTACACACACACGTTATAGCAGCAGACCAACAGCCCTGTCTGCATTATTACTGTTGATGGATGTGTCCTATCTGAAACATCCCTCTGAAGCATCAAGAATCGCTGACCTGTCTTTGTTAGACCTGGCTGGCCACAGGATTTATGGGATTAATCTGGTTACGGTCTGCTGATGAAGCTACGTGTCTGTGTGTGTGTTGATGTGTATTTGCTACATCATGGGGACCATTTTCCAGACAAACACAACCTAGTGGGGAACCATTGCTCCTTATGGGAACCAAACCCTGGTCCCCACAAGTATGGATGCTGATTTTCAGTGGGTGGCGGTGTGTGTGTGCAGACCTTACTATGTGGGGACCATTTTTTTGGCAGATGCACACATGTGGGGACCAGCTGGTACTTATAGGGACCTAAACCTAGGGGTCAGGGTTAGGCTGTCGAAATTAATGGAAGTCAATCCAATGTCCCCATAAAGATACTAGCTGTACTAGACAGTGTGTGTGAGTAGGGGGTTAGGACTAAAATGTGAATTGAGTTTAGGCCAGGATTAGTTATGTACTGGGGTGGTTAGGTTAAGGATAATGAGTCAGTGTAGGCTATAGAAATGACAAAGTCCCGACAAGGATAGAAAAACAAATGTGTGTGTGTGTGTGTGTGTGTGTGTGTGACAGAGAGATAGACTTTGTGTGTAAGTACACATTTGATCAACTGAGTCTCACGGCTGCTGCCCCCCCCGTCCATCATGACCTCTTCACAGACTCACAGAAAGGAACTCGAGTTGGTTTGGCTCTGACTCCATCTTCAAACCAATCAGTTTATACTCCCCCCAGCCCCCCTCAAAATAATTTATTTACAGATGTTGCCATTTAAACTACACTCCATCAGTTGCTGACTCTAAATTTATTGTCTTGTCTGAATTCATTTGCGTGTAGAAAAAAAAACCCATCTACAGTAGCGTTCAGTGATTTTACTGCGAGTTTCACTGGCGGAGAAATGAATGAAAGATGTAACCGCGTGTAAAACCGGTTAAATGGCATCCATCAATTACCACTTCCTCTCAGTAACTTAATGTGTCAATGATGAGGACAGGAAGGAGACAGCTGTGATTTAGCTAACCTGATTCCCACCGGTGACTCTGGCCTGATGATGTTTGGCGAAGGAGGCACTCTGTGTGTTTTTGTTGCACATGAACCAGGTCTCCAGGCACAGGTATAAAAGAGCTTTTTTCTTTTTTTTTCCCCAAGCAATTACGCATGCAAGAGAGAATGTCACAGCAATGTGACGTGACAGTTATTCTCCCAGGCTGTAATTAGGTCAGACATTGTCTTGTACACGTGTTAAAGATTATTAGTTACTTTAATCAAATCTGATTAGTATTGGCTCTTACCTCAAATTATTATTAACTCAGGGAGGGGGCATTAAAATCCCTGTGGCCTCATCTGTAGGATGAGATTGTTTCTCTAACAATTAACTCCAACACGACGAGGACACACGCGCCCACGTATGCACATACACCAAGACACGGCATAGTTTGTTTCCACCATGTGTGGGCGCTTCCTATAAAGAGATGAGCCTGACTGACTCTATTGTGTGAAGTTGTGCGCTGCATTGAACCACACTCATCCCCCCACAGATGCAGGAGCAGGTTTTCACTCCATTGCAGCACTTTGCTCTCTGTCTGTCTGCTGAAATTACAGCTAGCATCAGCAACTAAGTCTGCAAGCTATTGGCACACACACACACACACAGACACGTATATACTCTAACTGCTGAGATGGAAACTGTCTCCATGGCAACATTCTCCTCTCCTGTTCAGAGCGCCGCCAGAAGCAGGTCCACAGAGGGCACAGGGTGTGGGGTGGGAGGAGGTGTGGGGGGTACAAAACAACTAGCTCTCTCGTTTTCTGGCTAATATTATTGTCGCTGCAAAACTGAGGGGCTAGCCTTGACGGTGTGTGTGTGTCTGTGTGTGTGTGTGTGTGTGAGAGAGATACAGGCATGATGCTCTGCCTTTTTAGCTCGAGGCTGTATAATAATTACATTCACCATTAGCTTTTCCTAAATCCAGGCAGATGCATGTCTTTCAGGAAGAGCAGCTCTCTCCAGAGTAAGGTGTCTATTTTTTTATTTTGTTTTTAGTGGAACTATGCTGAGACACACAGAAAAGACTGAAACATAAGCTACAAAAATCAAACGTCTAAAAGGTTTGTGATTGTGTTTTTTTTCAGTGGAGCAAAGCAGCAGGGGTTCTCAGCCGGTTGTAATGAGATGAATGTGTTTTTAGATCCCTTTGGAAAAGCAGGAGTGCAATCAAAATCATCTGACTTTATCCAGACAACAGGCTGGACTATATAATGCAGTGACTCACCCAGTGGTTTCTCCTAACCCATATTTCCCCAAACTGGGTATCTGTGTCGAATATTCCTCTGTGGGTTGGTTGGTTCTGCTCGCCTCTCAAATCTATTTTTTTTCTTTTTCTTTTCACCTGTCTGCTACTTTAACAGGTTTCCACATGTACACACTGACATTTTCTCCTCCCTCCCCCCCTCTCTCTCTATCTGCTCTGCTTCCTGTGTTGCAGCTGACATTATCTCAACGGTGGAGTTTAACTCAACGGGGGAGCTGTTGGCCACCGGGGATAAAGGAGGAAGAGTTGTTGTCTTCCAGAGGGAGCAGGAGGTAAGAAATGCCAACAATTCATTACTAATTATGCCACTGTTTCTTTTGGAAGCACTTGAAGGAACATTTAAGTAAAAATAATTATGGAAGAAGGAGAATTATTGGAAAAGGAAAATTCAGCTGGAAATTACAAACCGCAAGTGGACTAAAGAACTTTCCTGGTGTGAATATTAAAATTAGAAGACAGCAACAATCCTCTCTGGTCTTGGTAACGCTCAGATTAACTGTTAGCGTGTCATTAAGGTCAGAATTAAACTCTGTTTCTCAAAACTGAAAAATCTAAAACAGGTGAGATTCAACAAAACTCCACTTCAAAAGATCTGAACCATCCTTTGCATCAAACAAAATTTGTTGATCACATCTTTTTATTTTATTATCTAAATACTGCTAGTTGTGATTGCCTTTTATAGAAGCAGATATTTTGTCAGTTTTGAGCAGCAATATTTGTGTGTCGTAACAATATTAAGCCGGTAAGCCCTGATCTTTAGGACGTCAGATTCATCTGACAGCTTAGTTTTGTCCCAGAAAGGATCATGCATCAGAACAATCGGACCAAGAATGGCAGCAAAGTTACATCAAAAGTTAGTTCAGACCTCACTCTAAATTCAACGCAGTAGTTTGGCTGTTTTATGTTGTGAGCAGGGCTAATATACTTTAAGCTATGAAGTGTAATTAAACTAGAATAAACTGTAAATTTATCTTGAGTCTGAAATGTTGGCTCTAGTCTTCACCCCAGTTGTAGTATTTAGTAGTGCAGTGGTACTAAACTGACTCCCAGAGTCTAACTCGTTTTTTTTTTCTTCATCCTTTGCAGAGTAAGACACAGCCCCATCGTCGAGGGGAGTACAATGTTTACAGCACATTCCAGAGCCACGAGCCTGAGTTTGATTACCTGAAGAGTTTGGAGATCGAAGAGAAGATCAACAAGATCAAATGGTTGCCTCAGCAGAACGCTGCGTACTTCCTGCTTTCCACTAACGGTCAGTTAACAAAGTGGACAAATGGCTAAAAAGGAAAAAAAATGGACTAATAGTCTATCCTCACAGCATGTCTTTTTAAAATGTGTTCTTTTGTTTTTGGTTGATTAAAATGTCAAGTTATTGTTAACTACATTTTCCAATTTGCAGATTGGATTTAGTGTGTGTGTGTGTGTGTGTGTGTGGGGGGGTTAAATGAAAATATTATCACATAAAATTGTCATTTTTTTTTAGCTTTCTGTTTAAGCGAAGGGGGTGTTCCGCTCGGCTGAGCGGGCGCCACCAGCTGAAGAGTTTCAAATTAAAGACTTCATGCACGGCTGCCGCAGGAACACACGCTCATCGCAGCGTGTGTCGCCACACGCTTACGTGCTCGCCGGCTCAGATCGGCACGTGCGCGATGCGGGGAGCGACGTCTCGCAGATTGTGGGGCTTCACGCGTGGCCGCTACAGAAGTGCTAGCGGTGGCTGGAGCAGATGGTGGAGGGTCCTGTGGCGTTGGCCTCGATGCTCTGACACCAACAATTTTCACAGAGGAAATTTAAAAAGAAAAGCAAAAAAAATAAATAAAACAACCTGCCGCCATCCACTTCAGTAGACCGAGGAGTTGAGATGTAACTGGTGTTTATGTGAAGCGGAATTGAAAAGCCCCCAGATGGCTCTTTTTTTTTTTGGGGGCAAGTGGGGGAGGGTGTTTATGACAGTGGGAGATGAAGTCAACTTGTAGATGGATATCAATGACATCAGAATCTGAACATGAGCCACCATTCATCATCCTCACTGGCTGCTGCCCAGCTACACACCAGATTGGCTGCCCAACCCCCCAAAAAACACATCTTGAAAGGAAGATTCGCTGTTTGGACCAATGATCGAAATGTAATTTTTTTTTTCTCTGTGTATGATGTTTTCATCTCAGACAAGACTGTGAAGCTGTGGAAGATCAGCGAAAGGGACAAACGCCCGGAAGGCTACAACTTGAAGGATGAGGATGGACGCATCCGAGACCCATCGACCATCACCTCGCTTCGGGTAAGAGGTCGCAGGAGGCCGTCATGACTGACGCCACCTGAAATGTCACACCCGTGCTGGTAAATGGACGCAAATCCTGCCGATGTGTCAGTGATGTGACAGTTGTAGTCACCACAGAGATATGTTAGAAACCAAAAAATATAAAGCAAAAGGTAAATATCCTGTTCTGATAATCAGCACAAAAAATAAATCAGTACTTGTTCACTACTTGTACAAAACTCAATGTAATCTTAAATCATGGATAATTTCAAGCCATGAAATAACTTTTAACTACAAATGTTGAAACTAGTAAAATGGAATAACTTTATTATTTTATAAATATTTGTAAAGTGAATCATGTTGAGTCCGTTTATTTTACAACTTTCTGTTAGTAAGGGTGCCTTTTCTTATTTTTTTCATTTCCACCACAGTGTTTGATTCACTTCTCCTCTGGCAGCTTTATATAAACTCATATCAGCTTTAAAGGGATGGTTTAGTCATAGTGATGACCAGACATAGCCGGCCCAAGGCGAGTCCCCAGGCCACTGAAACCATCAGGAGGGTAGTAATTTGAATATTCACAAAAAACTATTTTATTAATGTATTTATTTTTTCCTTTTGTTTTTTTTACTAATGTAAAATGTTCAAATGTATCCAACTATCCAGCTCAGGGGTGTGCATCTCTTAAATCTCTCTTTAGTAGCTGTTTTACGTTTGACCAAAACAATTCTTGAGTGACTAATCTACATGTGTGTAACCGCAAGAGAAACCTGACTGCTGTGGTTTTAGTCATTTTCATGTGAATAAAAGTTTTGTGACAGAATATTTAAAAGGAACAAAACATATTGATCAAATTGTGCTAATAGTTTGTTAGCCTGTTGGCCACTATATTTTTTCAGCTTCCAGCCACACAGTGGGGGAAATTTATTTCTAATCCACCATAATTTTGCTCATTTTTAATATATTTAAACACATTTAAGATACTAAGAGAAAGTAATACAATGTTGCATGCATACAACAGATAGGAATACTGTAAAAAAGGGTTTTAAAGGGGACATATGCAAATCCACCTTTTTAGCTGTTAAATACATTTTGTTGTTTACTTGGAGTCACTAGTAGTGCAGAAAAGTTGATCTTAGTCTCTTCCAATGCTGCAGAGACATCTTTATTTTCTGGGTTATGTTTTTCCAATTTGTTCATCCATCCATCACAGGGACACACATAGAGACAAATGAGACAAACAACCATTCACTCTCTCACTCACACCTAGGGACAATTTAGAGTTACCAATTAACCTAACAGACATGTTTTTGGTGTGTGGGAGGAAGCCGGAATGCAAACCCATGTGAACCAACTTGTTCAGTTTTCTCTCATTTCTATGATGTTTTCTGAACTATTACGTCACAGTATTTGTGATGGCATTTCAATATAAGGTCTGGACATACTGACTACAATTTAGTCATTTTCATTTTCCTCTGGCTCCGGGTCAGACTCTGGCTCCAACATGTAAGGCTGGATGGACAGGCCTTCCCTTTTTGACATCTTTTAATTTATTTGTAAATAAAAAGTTTCCTCACCGCTTTATAGTCTTAAATATCTCTATCAAACTAGAACCGGTCTGGAAGCTGGACGGGGCGGGGTGTGATCGCCTCATTTGGATATAAAGAGACAGCTTCAAAACGAGTTGCTTTGAGACACGTCTCAGAAAAGGGGTGAAAGAGGGGCTTGTGGAGTTACAATAAGGTGGAATTCAGACCAAAGTATTGTAGTTCCACTTTATATAGACCACAACTGAATGATTTAAATGTGAAAAAGAAGAATTTAAAAGCATGATACATCTCCTTAAAAACAACAGTGCAAGACATTCTGATAAAAGGAATTAGAAATAAGGGCTTGTCTATGATTATAATAATTAAAGGTTTTATTTGAAGAGTAAGTCATAGTTAAATATCCAGGACACTGATCAAATTTTTATGTTCACTTTAAAAATGTGTTAATTCTCCAAGTAAAGGCTTTAATAAGCCAAACAGAAATATATCACCTCTACTGCTCAAAATTGTGTCTAAACAAGATGGTGCAGAAGACTGTGGACTCCTGATTTTAGCCATTTGATTAAGAAAACAGCAACAAGCTGAACAAAGTGCAACCTTTGACCTAAACGGCCACAACTCTGTCCCTAACAATAATATTATTTTAGCCTAAAACTCTGGCATGAAAGGTAGTGGGTGATATGCAAACGTCACATTTACCACAGAGAGACGTCCTGTCATTGGTACAGTTTTGAATGTAAACAAAATGGAGAATAAGAATGAGTTAACAGTACATCCATACATCTATTCTTATCACTCCACTACCTATTTCATTTAAACATGCACATAGGACAGGGTGAACGTGTGTGTTTGTGTGCCTGCCATAGAAGATTAGTGCTGTGCTCAGCGTGTCTGCCCCTCTTTTGTCTGGCCGGCTGGGGGATCATAGCGACCTGCATGATGGGTCTGAACTGTGGCAATCCTGTTTAGTGGCTGTGAAATCTGCATGGAGAGAAAGCAGGAGGAGAATGTGTATATTTGTCTGAAAAATAAATAAAAATGTTTGTGGTAAAAAAGCTTTATGTAGAAAACTATTTTAGAGTATTTTTATTAAAGACAGTTGAACTCAGGAGATGATATTTTACAGACTTTTAGGAACTGTTGGATTTTTGGGAGGGGAAGATGGGGCAGGTTGAGCAGTGTAGCTGTCAGTGTTGCAGGTTATGGGTTAATAAGGCTCTTGTCTCTCTGGACAGTGAGTGAAAGACATGGAAATAAAGTAGCACCCATGGAGCTACAGCAGCCTGCTGGGCTGCCGTGTCTTTCTGCCGGTGCCAGCAGTGGACGAAAAAGAAAGGAGGGGAAAAAAAGATCAGAGAAGAAGCAGCCGATTTGTTCGCCTGGCTCCCTCCCCTATTTCCTCTCTTTGTCTGGGTTTTATCTGACCGACGGGGGGGCTGCTTGCACACTGGCGATGGGCGTCTTTGAAGCCTGTGCGGCACTGTAAAAACTGTGTGTATTGGTGTGTGTGTGAGCTGGTTTTAAGTCCACAGGGTTCAGTTATCGTTCCTCAGCAGGGCCCAGCGATGCCTTCAGGCCATTTCTCTGTGCCACCTTTTTCTCTGACCATCTCAAACAAACACAAATGAGTGAGCAGGAGGGACTTATTCAGCAGTAATATGAGGAAGAGGAGAGGCTCTCTGAGTAACTGTGCAGCAAACAGATATTCACAAACTGTATAAACCTGCTTGAGAGCTTCCCAGTTTCTGACTGTTTCTTTATTATTTGTGGAGTAAATGTCAAATGAATGCCCGGAGTCATCTGCTTGTGTCTAGCATAAACACTTTATGCACGTTACCCCACACTGCATGGTCTCTGGTTTAAAACCCTCTGCATACACATTCACACATGAAAATAAGGAAATCTGAAATTATACCCATGAACTGAAATCAAACAGAATAACGTACCAGTGTGATAAAACACATCAAAGTTTCCGTACAGGTGTTTCTGTCTTGCATCTTTTTTATGTGCCTTCTTATTGCCATGCATCTGCTTCTAGGTGCCAGTGCTGCAGCCGATGGATTTGATGGTCGAGGCTACAGCCAGACGGGTCTTCAGCAACGCCCACACGTACCACATCAACTCCATCTCCGTCAACTCAGACCTTCAGACTTACATCTCCACAGACGACCTCCGGGTGAACCTGTGGAACCTGGAGATCACCGACCGCAGCTTCAGTATCCTTTTAAACTTCTCATGTCTTTCAACCATTTGTTCATCCATCCATCTATTTGTTGTACCTGACTGGTCCTGATCATGATCATGGTCATAGGGAGCTGGGGCTATTTCCAACAGTTTATGGATGAAAAGCAGGGTACTCCTTTGACAGGTCAGCAGTGCATCGTAAGGCCACATGGAGACAAACATAGCTTCATAATGATCTAGATTTATATTTTTTTTGCAAAAAGTAGCTTAGCATTGATGTATATACGTGAGGATGACTGAGAGATGTATTACCAAGCTGAAACGTATTGTAAGAGCCGCCGTACTCGCTTCGGTTCTTCAGAAAACGTACTTTCCAGGTCAGACATGGGATTATTTGAGTAAGGTTTACGTATATCCCAAGTTGCAATTTTCCAAAACCTATATTATATAATGTTGCTTCTTTTTTTACAACAAAATACAACACTCCTACAAAAGGTTGTGAACTGCATGAAGCATTGTTGTGAAGACGTGAGGAGCTGCTTAAAGAGACAGAGGCCAATTTCAAGGCATTTAGATGATGGTGTTGCAAATTCAAATTTATTTTTGATAAATACAGCATTTTCATAACAACTGAAGGTAACAGAGGTACTTGATTGTGGTGTTGAATCGAACTATGTGCTTGGAAAATACATAATACCCATCACCCCCTTTAAATCAGATTTTTTTTCCTCAAAAGATTATGATTTCGTAATGAGCTCTATAACTCAAGCATAATTTATTTTAAAAACAGCATGTAATATTTTAACAAATCCCAGAAAAATTGGATTCTACTGAACTGAAATAGCATTTTGATATGTTTTACTGAGTTTCTACATTGAAAGTTGCATTTTACAATTTTAAAGATTTTTAGTACAAATTGTTTTACATACATTGTGATGATGTCAGGCACTTTAAGATGTCTAATCTTTCCCAAATCTTTGCAAACAAACTCTTTTAACCAACTACAAATTGACCACTTTTTTATACAAGTTAGGCCCTTTGGTAGACTTGTGACCTGTCTGGGGTGTATCGTGACCCCCGCACTGATAGATACCAGCGTCTGAACTCAGAATTTTCTCATCAAAACTGAAAGTGAAAGGTCGTTTTAACTTGCCATATCTTCTTCTTCTTGAAAAAAAAAACCTGCTAAAGACACATTAAAATTGACATATATGATCACCAGACCTTTCTGCCACATATGAAGTTAGGATTTCTTTTTTTTTTTTTAAATATGATTTGTGGTTTTTACACAGTGACAGCTATTAGGCTTTGTAGAATGAACATGATGTAGCTTCACTGACACCCTTCAAAATTTCTTCAGATATTTTCCTTCAAGTGCAACAGTTTAAAAGATCTGGGGCCTCATTTTTAAAGGATTGCGTGGAAACCATACTAAAAGTGAACGTACGGCCAAAAGGCGAAAATGGCGTACGCCAAAAAAAAAACAAACTGATTTATAAAACCGTGCGCACGCACACTTTCAAGCAATTTTCCTTAATTGATCACAGCTGGTCGGCAGACTTTGCGCACAAGGTTCCGCCTCAGGTTCTTCCCTCTTCACACCCACACTCAACCATAAACAGTCAATGCAAAAAACCTCATGAATGTAAATATGTATTTAAATAAGTCAGCTGATCAATGTTAACTAAAGCGATTGGTCAGTTCAGACATGCACCGTCCTGCGTCTGCAGGATGACAGGTGCTGACAACTGCTCACGTGAACAAATTGTCTGTAATTGAAACAGATTTTCCCTCATTCTGCAGGTTTACAGACGTTTAGAACAATCTCAACATTTTTTTAAAACTCAGCTTCAAATGTATTTTCTCTCAGAGCTTCAGGATGATAAAATCAATAAATAAAATTAAATACGTCAGATAAAGTTAGAAATACGTTCACCACTCTTCTCCCCCGTTACCCCCTCCTGCCTGCACTCCTCAGCCCCTCACACATCTCCACACCCGGGCGCATGAGAAATACGGATTTTAAAAAGGAAACCTTTTGGCTATAACACAGCGACCACTGGTGAGGGTGGGCGCGCCCTGCGCCGGTACCCAAACTGTGAACCGAGCCTTTCGCTGTCGTGCTTGTTGAAATGTCTCTTGAGGGAGGGGTCTGTGGGTCTGTGGGTCAGGGTCGTCTGAGGAGAAAGGAGATGAATGGAGATGCGTGAACTTTTATTTAGGATTTGAGTTTTTTATTTCAAAAGTCCTTATAGCTCAGCAGCAGAAACATAAATAATACTGTTAACAAAGCTTGAGATAAAAATGATCTAAAATCTAAGTCTGATTATGAAGTGAAATTAAATATCTGACAGTGATCATGTTCAGTGTGGCTATAATTCCTCTCTTCTCCATCTGTGGTGCAGCTTCTTGTCTCCAAAATGAGCGTACGCCTGGGTCAGAGCTGGAGGAGGGAACGCACATTTTCACGTCAAGTTTGGATTTTATAAATCACAACCTTTGCGTGAAAAGTGGCGTACGCAAGTTTCTGGGCTCGTTTTGTGCGTACGCAAGCTTTATAAATCCGACCCCTGGAATATTGTATGCTTCATGGCAGCTGTGACTTAATGGTTAGGGGAGTCGTCCTCCATTGAGAGAGTTGGTTGGTTTGATTCTACTGCTTGTCAGTCACATGTTGAAGTGTCCCTGAGCAAGACAATGAACCCCCGCTGTCTCTGATGTGTCCCATCTGTGCATAAGTGTGATTTAATGCACTAACTAGTCTCTATAGGATGATTTATCTAGATTAGCTTTGAAGAGAGATGTAGTAGAGTGCTGCGTGAATGTGTAAATTAGGGCACAGATTGTGGTGTAAAACATTTTGAGTATTCTGGTTGGATAGATAGGTGCTACAAATACAGTCCATTTACCAATTATTCTCAGTGTAAATTTTGTTGTGGGTGTCCACTGCATGTCCACGTTTAAACTGGTGTTCCTTAGCACACGTCTCTCAGACATTGTGGACATTAAACCAGCTAACATGGAGGAGCTGACAGAAGTCATCACTTCAGCCGAGTTTCACCCGCACCATTGTCACACCTTCGCCTACAGCAGCAGTAAGGGCTCGATACGCCTCTGTGACATGAGACAGGCAGCGCTCTGCGACAGGCACAGCAAATGTGAGTATAAGCAGAGGGCATCATGGGAAAAAAACGAAGGATTATAGATTTCTGTTTTATACAGATTTGGTCAAAACAAAAAGAAGTATAAAATAGATGTTAATCCTCTGGTTACACAATAATGCTCCGTTGTTTTCTGAAACCACCTCACCTCAGTGTATTTGCAACATGCAGGGTTCTCCCTGCTTCAAAATGCCACGATTGATAACCCGTCAGTAAATCTTGCAGCGCGTCTCAAACAGCAAGCGTCTCTCTAAGTCCTAACATCACATGCGTTCACGTTGGCTGGATGAATAATGAATACATTGACATTTCAGCAGGGAAATCAATGTCACGAGAGCAATTGCATTAGTCCCTCATGGACACACCTTGTTGCTCAATAATGTCAGTCGTTTCCTCCGACATATTGACACCGACCACTGGACCA
Organism: Cynodonichthys magdalenae; assembly: GCA_031762555.1. NCBI lineage: Eukaryota > Metazoa > Chordata > Actinopteri > Cyprinodontiformes > Rivulidae > Cynodonichthys > Cynodonichthys magdalenae. Next base: position 20,036,348 of record JARVJO010000269.1, read on the forward strand.
CGTTAACACGGCCTGTTGAATTTCACATGAGCAAATGAATACTGATTATTAAAAAAAAAGAAGAAAAAAAAAAGCATTTGATATGGAGGGGTTTTGGGAGCAGAGTTGATGTTAAAATGCAGAGCGTGTGTCACACACGCGTTTGTATTTCTACCCTTATTAGAACCATTCATCGACTTCCATTCATTTCCAGTTTTTTATATAGCCTAACCGTGACCCCTTACTCTAACCCCCCACAGTACATACCTAATCCTAAACCTAACCTAAACTCAAAATCACACCTTAGTCCTAAACTTAACCCCCAACCAAAAATGGAGTTCCAGCATAATAGGAACAGTCTTTGGTCCCTTTAAGGACTACTAGTCTTGACAAGGTAGGTGTGTAGACCAGAAACGGCCCTAAAAAAGTAACACATACAAGTACACACACATCCTTGTACTTGCATCAAACCGAGGACTTTGTGTTGACTTCCATTCATTTTTGTAACTGCATTTATGCCCAACCCAGACATTTCCCCTAACACTAACCAATACCAGTCTATTTCTAACCCTAACTGTAACCAAAACTTAATTCACACCATACCTCTAAACCTAACTAGTAGAGTACAGTAGAGCTGCAAAAAAGTGAGAACTGGGAAAATGTCCTGACTTTCTTGGTTAAAAACATATCATGATCCTCACTCTGTAGCAGAAACAATTACACACAAAAAAGCAGGCAGGTGTTAGATTTAGGATATACTGTAGGTATGTCAATACTTGTCTCCCTGCATACACTTGTATGGCTCAGAGAGATGTATAATGTCTTCTCTGAATCACATACACACATTCTGTCTTCCTGTAACATCTGCACACACACACACACACATAACTTTATAAACACAACTCAGTCTCACAATTACTCTCCTTCCTCACCTATAAAACCAGGAGCCTGCTCGTATCAATCAGGTTTACAGTGCGGATGGATAGATGGGTGAGGGATGGAAGCAGGATTTAGGAGGGAATTGGCAAAAGCCCCCAAGGACAGAGTGAAAGGGACCAAACGAGTCCTCTAACCCCCTCCTGCCAACTCCCCAGGGACCCTATTATACACCCCTGGAGTGGGAGGGCAGGGACGCGCACATGCATTAATACATCCACAAGCTTCTTCACAAACACCCTTTTTCTGGCACACACACACACAAATCCTACAGGGGCTCATGTGTGCCCAGCATTTTGACATTGATTTGTTTTTCTTATCCCTTCCTCACCTCCCCCCTGATTTTTTTCATCTCTCACGAAGCCTCCCTAGTTAGGCTCCCCACTGACACATCACAGAGCGATACTCCAGGCATCGGTAGAGGAAGGATTGGCTCGAGGGGGGGAGAATGATGGGGAGAGAGAGAGGTGGGAGGGGAAGAAGGTTTGACAGCTAACGATGGAATGCCTGGCTCTCATCCCCCTGTGTGCTGGCCTGCACACAGATCAGCAGCTGCCAAAATCAATATGAATCATAACCAATATTTGCCCACCGAGCTGACCCGCGATTATCTCCCTGAATAATTCTGAGATGAGATGCAGCTGCTGCCACGACAACAGCCAGGCATTGTTGTCTGCATCAGTGACAGACACTGCAATCCAAACAAAAACTGTGCTGTTACTTAATTCTTTTGTGTTGATTATAAAACATTAAAAACTTTGATCCAACTACATCCTACACTTAAACCGAGTCAGATTCTCTGCTGTATGTAAGACGATATCTTCTCTCTCTTGGTTTCTGTCACTTTTAGATTTCGAGGAGCCAGAGGATCCGTCCACACGCTCTTTTTTCTCCGAAATCATTTCATCCATCTCAGACGTGAAGTTCAGCCACAATGGACGCTACCTGATGACAAGGGACTACCTCACTGTCAAAGTGTGGGACCTCCAAATGGAGAACAAACCACTTGAAACCTACCAGGTATGTTTTTGAGTCTTGCCATCGACTTCATTAAGTAAATACTTTGAAGTCCAGGTCTAGTTAAAAATAAAAAGCCCTGTTCACAGCTGACGTCTGTTTCGGGTAATCCGATTTTAAGTATTGCCTCCCTTCAAAATAAAAGCACTGCAAATGAATGATTGATTATGTTTGATTTCTCCAGTGAGCTGAAAGGGTCAGGCTAATGAGCTGGAGCCGGATGTGGCCCTGTAGGCCAGGAAATACCCACCCAGCTCTGTTCTTGAGGGTCATTTGGGCGGTCTGAATGCTCAGAAGAAAATTCTTTACTGGTGAAGTTAGTAAATTACAGCTGGGGCCAAATCAAATCATGACTTATTGATTTCAGGCTAATCACTCAGCGTAATCCTGTTTCGCTGTCATCCTGTCAGTCTGTAACCTTGTCATCTTTAGCAATTACCTCAGGAAGGGTTATTGAGCCGAGTGTCCTTCAGAGGATAGTGTTGGTGCAGATGCATCCCGGAGGGTTAAACCTCCCACCGTGTGGCCGTCGGGGTCTGATCCACCCTGTCTGATGTGGTCTTGATTGATGAGGCCGTCAGCTGGACTCAAAGGATTCCCTTTTTCTGCAGTTCTGTTTCCACCTGCTACCTAACATCTTAGCTTAGGTCAACAGGACTTGAGGATTACTGAAAGTCAAGCATATGGCTGGGCAGCTTATGGTTATTTACTAAAAGGCAGTTCAGTGGGTTCAGATGCTTTTTAATGATTTAAAAAATGCTTTGTTTGTTTTCTCAGGTTCACGACTATTTACGGGGCAAGCTTTGTTCTCTGTACGAGAATGACTGCATCTTTGACAAGTTTGAGTGTGTCTGGAACGGATCAGACAGGTGGGACGACTTCTCAGTCAGTCTACTGCGATGTCAGTCCATGAAGCTCTCCAAGTAACCCTCTGCTTTTTCCCTCTCCGCAGCGTCATAATGACCGGCTCGTACAACAACTTCTTCCGAATGTTCGACCGCAACACCAAGCGAGACGTCACGCTGGAAGCGTCCAGAGAGAACAGCAAACCCCGAGCTATTCTGAAGCCTCGCAAGGTGAGCCACTTTGCATAATCGCAGTAATCCTGCGTAAATGAAAGTCCACTGGATTTAGACTTTAAGTGCTTGAGACTCCCAGATGGGTCAGACAGGTCGAGTCATATTAAAAACATTTAACATAGTCATTTATAGGCTAAACATTTTCTGAACCAAAGTGGCCTAAAGGTTTTTCGTCAGCTCGTTCTTGTTATTATTTTGCTAATTTTAGTAAATAGAAATTTTTAAATGCCTTATCGAATATTATCCTGCAAACATGGTTTGAACATGCTTTATCTGAAAACTTGTTAGAGAAAATATTCTTTTCAGAAAAACGTCAGATGTGTCTGATATTTATATTTCACTTTTTCTGTTATTTTTGCATCATTCTTTTTAACATTAAGCAGTTGTACTCCACAACGTCAAGTCCTAATCCACAGAATAGCAGCTGCTGAAACAAATTTTTTTCATGTCTTAATGCTATCATTATTACAGTGGGTTGCAAAAAAGTATTCACCACTATTCAAATATTCACTAATATCCATTGCTTAAAGCACCACAGGAAACAGAGCCTTTTCTCAGTCTGTTCCCCAACTCTGGAACATTTGATTTGTTTAATTTTGTTGTACAGTGTCCTTGGGGGTCTTAAAAGGCGCTAACAAATAAAATGCATTATTGTTATTATTATTATTAAAATGCATTGTGGAGACTTTCTACACGTGGAAGAACATTCTGTGGTATGAGACTAAAATTGAGAACAGTCTAAACAGTGAAGCATGACGGTGGAAGCTGATCAGAACTTAATGAAAAATGGATCGAGCAAAATACAAAGAAATTCTCGAGGGAAATGTTGGACTCTTCCACAGATTTGACTCTGAGACAGAGGTTTCGGCTTCCGGCAGAGCAATGACTAAACAAACATTTGAAGCAGCATCCTTTTTAAACAGAAAATTCTTACTCCGTGTACAACTGATGTGCAGTTTTATTAGCGTGTCGTCAGTAACAACCAACAAATGTTTGAACATTTTAAAGTAAGGATCAAGACATGCAGGAAAATTCATGCAGGGGTTGGAGTGGACAATGGGATTGTTGTCGTAAGGCGGAGATAACAATGTCTGCAGCGGCAGAGGAACTGAGAGGGGAGGTTAGGAGGTGGCAAACTTGTTTCCTTACAGCCTGAGACTTAAAGAAATTTCAAAAATCCGTAGGATTGCCCTATACATCTGTATACATACAATTTACTGACAATTCCTACAACTTGACATGAATATGGATGTTTATTTTCAATTGATGACGAAGACGTTGGAGAAAGAAGATTTTGGGTTTCTGTTGCAAACCGAGGAGAAGCTATAATTTGAAAATACTGTATGTCACAAAGAAATCGCCACAGTTTCAGACAAGATCGTGTCCATGTGTTGCCCGGTTAAAGTGTTATACGGCACGGGCACTGACAGCCGCCTGTGTCTCCTTGCTGTCTCCTCGTTGCACAGTCTCCTCCCATGAGTTCTTTTATGTTTTACGAGAACATTTGTACAGATGGCTGTATTTTCTAACAGCCTTAACCAGCTGCTGCTCGGGAACAACTGAAGTGAAATGAGATCATTATACTGCAGCAGCTTTTCCACATAAACACACCTACTAAGTTCTGACTAATCACACTGTGATTTCACTTACACATACCTCTGCATGAAAAATGTTCCTGTAGGGCAGGGCTATATTGGTTCCCGCCAATTGGTTCATTCATCTCTTAAGCCCAAACCCCCGGTTTTCTACTTTAATTATTATAAGTTCTTTTAAGTTACACATAGACATGTTTGGTATCTACAGAAATGTCAGAATCTTGTCTAAAAGCTGGTAAAAACCATTTCTATGCACACTCCAGACAGTTAAATTTACAAGCAGTTGAAGATAAAACTATGAAAGTGAAAATAAAATTGGTTTAAAAATGTGGCAATTCAGAGAAGTCAAAATAATATTTGTGTTAAATATGAGGTATAATGTGTTTTTTGTTTTTGATATTGTTCAATTATCACTACTTTTATAGGGTTCTGTATGTTTTATTCATGATTAAATACAGCAAAATAAACCATTTCAAAGGTAACAGATCTTTGTAATTCTTGGTTTGTTTACATAATAACTTTAATTGCTGGATGTTTGGCCCCTGAGTTGTTGACCTGCAGTAACTGTGGCCCCCGGAGCAATTTAGTTGAATAGCCCTGCTTTAGGGGTTCAAGGGAGAAACTGTTTTTGTTATACAAAAAAGACTTAAAAAGTGAGTAAATGCTGGACTTTAGTCTGTTAATGGAAAAGAAAACCTTTAAAAAGTCTGTCAGTTTTAAATTTTTCTCCAACTCAACAAAGTGAGGTGAATTTACTGTTCTGTCCGCCTACGTACTTCTTCCGCATCTTAGCAGCAAGTCGTGATGAAGGAGTCGAAATGCGTAAACACTCACTTACTGTTTCTGTCCCTCAGGTGTGTGTTGGTGGGAAACGTCGTAAGGACGAGATCAGCGTCGACAGCCTCGACTTCAGCAAGAAGATTCTTCACACGACGTGGCACCCGCATGAGAACATCATCGCTGTAGCAGCCACCAACAACCTCTACATTTTCCAAGACAAAGTAAACTAACAAAAAAAAAAAAGAAAAACACAAGGCAGTCTGCCCTATCACCTGGTGAACCCCCCACTTCCTGGATCCACCTGAACGAGGGGCTTCTGTCTTTAATTCCCTCCACTCTGGTTTAAAAGAGTCAAACATCCACAGACTGATGTGGGGGGAAAAAACTACCAGTAAGAATTTATGGAGAAATGACTACGATGTGCGAGAAATGCTTCACTCCACAGTGTGACTTCTGATTTAAATTATTTAACCGCCCCGAAGAAATGAATCCTGCGCATTTATGCAACAAGAGGATCGCTGCATGAATAATGCTATGTAGCAGCCCTCTGGACCCTGACGACGAGGGCGGATAAAAGGGAACGCTGAATATAAAGCAGAGCACACAGACAGAACCCAGCCTATGTGAGGGGAGGCTGGTTGTCATGTAGCATCAGTGCCCCCTGTCTTTCACTCTGCTACATGGGCTGAACCCCCCCCCCCCCCCCCCGGCCTCTAACGGAGGTGAAAATGTTGTGACACTGGGTGTGACTCGCTACAAAGAAGACTGTTAACGCCTGACCACAGAAACTCAGACGAACACAGTCAGGCTCTTTAGAACCAGTTTTGCGTCTCCTTGTCGAGACGTCTGTTAGTCTCTAACGTGAATGAAGCCCTTCCAAGGCTCCTGTCAGTCCTTTCATTTTAAGCTGTTGTTTCGTTCTCTCAGTCAGTGAGTCTGTTTAGAAGCTGTGGTGCCTTCTTTTTTGGTATGTGGGGGTTTGATGTAGTGGGCGTGGTGGGAGGGTGGGGGGAGGGGTGGGACTGTGAGAATGTTTTAAATGAAAAGATAACTCAGTAGATTTTTTTTTTTTTTTTGGTTCGTTTTTTTTACTTCGTTTTTTTTCTTTCTTTACAAGTAAAAAATGAACAAAAAAAAAAGAAAAAAGGCTTCATGGAGCTCAATGTGTTTCAAGGAGTTGCGTCATAAACCTGGTTTCATGCTTGTGAGCTCAGGAGAAGATTTGTACAGAGAACCTTCAGTCTGTTCTTATTTCAGAGACGAGACAAAGCCACATTATTTTTCTGTGCAAAATGCATTTTATAAACTCTTGATTACATTTGATTCAGTTTGAGGAATGCTGAAAATGATCTGTAGATGGGGGAACAGCATAAATGTATCCCCTGAAACTGTTTGACTGTAACTTTTCTTCTGTCAACTAGAATTAAGAGCTAGAATATCTTGACACTCTTTGTTTGCATGTGTGTTGGTTCTGATCCCGTCCAGTTTAAAAGCCTGCATTCAGTCCTCTTTGGACATCTACAGATCATTTGAAGCACAGTGCAGAGATTCCAGCTCAAATTGGTTTCATTTTAGACCGTCATGCATGTTTCTCCTCTTGCTAAAGAAAGAGGGGTGGAGCGATAAGGCAGCAGGTTGATTCTCGGCTCTCGGCTCAGACCGGTTCATGGATTATCTCCCAAGAAGCCAAACAGTCAAAGGCTTCACTGAACTCTGTGCAATCAGGGAATATTTAAGTGTGATTTCTTTAACGGTAATATCTTCTAAACAAGTTCTTTTGTGACACTTCTAATTGAAACGAACAACCTTTTATAGCTCAGAATGTATTGAAATGCAAAGAAATTACCATGCAGTCTTTATGCTTACTGGACTTACTTTGAATAATAAAAAAAAAGAATAAAGATTTGCAAGCTCATCTTCTCACCTTCTTTATGAACATCTGTTGAATTAAATATAGTAAGTCAGTTACAAGGGTTATTATACAGTAGTCACACTGTCAGGGTTTTATGCATTAGAGCACGATAAAGATGGTCTGGTGTAAACCAGGTTCTAAAATGATTGTGTGCTTTTTGAGATAATCCATTTTTCCATTCTTCTGTGAGTTTTTCGACATGTTTGTCGTTCTGCAATTTTTATGCTATTTCAACAATTCCTGTATAAAAACTTCAGCTTATTTAGGATATTCCAAGTATGACTTTTAATATTTTGACTATATAGTTTTTAAGATAGCCTTTTTGGACATTTTGTTTTTCTCACTGAAAATGAATGGAGCTGTCTTCAACATCCTTAAAATCCATCAAAATAGTTCTGCACTTTTCACCTTTTGTTCTGGTTCTGATTTATTTTTTCTTAATTAAACATAGTATGTTTTTTTACTTTTTTGTGATAATTTTAGCTGCCTTCAACTTATTTTTTTATTTTTTGCTAATTGCAACTTTTTTCTGCTTCTTCAGCCATCTTTCTGCTTTTTTCACCTATTCTTCTAATTAGAATTTCTTTTGCCTTTATCAGCTTCTTTTTTCTAATTTAAGCTTTTTTATGCTTTGTCAGCTGTTGGTTTCCACTTAAGTTTATTTTTATCTATTTTCTGCTTCTTTTAGCTTACCATTTTGTGACAATTTTAGCTACTTACTCCTTAATTCAACAAACAATTCTCTTTGTGCTTCTTCGTGCTAGATTCAGAATTTTTAGCTACTTTTCAGCTAATTTCAGTATTTTTGGCTATTTTACATAAACTTTTGTAAATGTTTCCTTTCCTGCAAAAATCTTTCAGCAAATAGCCTTCACACTGCATTTTCACAGAAAAAGCCAATTCTCCAGTTCTAAACTACCTTTAAGTTTACAAAAAAACACATCTTATTATTGAATCTTTAACAAAAAAACAAGACAAATATGAAACACTGATGTGCAAAATCAACATTTTAAAAGCCTTAGAACCACTTGTGCTTAGGATTGTTGTCCTAATAAATGATCCAGTTTCATTCAATCTTCTGCAATTGGACCAGCTTCATGTTTATATATTTGGATCTACAGAGAAGTTCACCATCGACTCAATGACTACAGGGTGCCCAGATCCTGTTGCTGCAACACAAGCCCACATCATCACCCTTCCACCACTTTGTTGACAAGTTTGTGCTAATATGCTGTGTTTGGTTTTCATTACTGGTGTCCCAGTGCCAGCATTTACAAGTCTGTACAAAATGCCTGATACTCAAGACCGATGCCAATACCATTATCAATACACTTCAAGTGAAAGGTTTGTCTGTTCCATGTTTAAGAAAAGTAAACAGGTTGGGTAAAAAAAACTTTTTTGTTTTGCTTAATTTTTGTAGCAGTATATACACTGGCCAAAAAAGTCACCACCAAAAAAAAATAGGTCACATACTAATTGGACTTCCTTTAGTTTTGATTACATCAGCATTCTCTGTGGCATTGTTTGGATAAGCTTCTGCAATGTCACAAAATTTATTTCCATCCAGTGTTGCATTAATGTTTCACCAAGATCTTGCATTGATGATGGTAGAGTCTGACCACTGCATAAAGCCTTTTTCAGCACATCCCAAAGATTATCAATGGACTCTGTGGAGCCAATCCATGTGTGGAAATGATGTCTTATGCTCCCTGAACCACACTTTCACAGTTTGAGCCCAATGAATCCTGGTATTGTCATCTTGGAATATGCCTGTGCCATCAGGGAAGTAGAAATCCATTGATGGTATAACCTGGTCATATAGTACAGGTAGTCAGCTGACCTCCTTCTTTGAGCACATACTGTTGCTGAACCTGGACCTGACCACCTGCAGAAACACCACATCATAGACCTTAGCTAAATCCAGGTGGTGTACATCATGCTGTATATTTGATTTGATCCATCCAGAGGGGCTGTAGGCCTATAAGGAGGAAGTGCCATCTTGTTCTAAATAAAAATAAATGTGTTTTTAAAGTCATTATGAAATGCTTAGGTTCTAACACATAAAGTACTCAATATCAGTACTCAGTATCAGTGAGTACCCAAACTGAAGTACTCATACTCGATTAGAAAAAAAAAACTGGTGTCTGGACACCCCTAGTTTTCACCAAATGAAATTGACCTTTAACCCATGCCAAAATAATGAGCAGAGACAGCTGATTCTCTAAAGTCGTTGCTGATGTCTTTCCACTTTGGCAACTTTACAATTCAGAGGTAGACCTAATTTTACCCATGTCTTAACCAAAATTAATGCAGCTTGTGATGTGAGGACGCCCTCTTGTGGAGACAAAAAGGGTTAAGCTCATAGATCATGCTGTCCTGAGTCATTTGTTCATTTTCTACAATTATTAAATGTTAAAAGCATCACATTCAATTGATGCAGCAAAGAAATATAAAAAAATCTACCCATATTTCTTTGGTTAATGTGACATTAAAGTGTCTGTTTTGAAATGAATCCGGACTGATTTCTTGCCTGGAAACATAATGCGATGGGATCAAAAAGACCCTAATGTGATTGACACATCACAATCACCTAATTTAGAACTCCCTTTTCAGTAGTTTGTTCCCATTATGCAGAGTTTTTTCTTAATTGGCCCCATGTGGGTCTAGTCATTGCACATCTTGCCAGCTGGGGACACCAGCTGTCAATCAAAGAGCATCTTTATATCTTGCTGCAGAGGCTGCATTATTACATCTGAGGATAAAGCAGTGCACAGGCAGGAGCTCCGCTGGTACCTCTTGACTGTGAGTCAGCGATCAGTTTAATTACTCTTCTACAACATATTATTTCACAGTTTAGGTTTCAAAGAAATTCATCTTTTTGAAGTTCTTCAACCCAGAAGCTTTTTTGACTTTTCATAAATTGTCTTTTTAGATCATTATCTTGTTGGAAACGATGGACATGCCACTTGAGGACAATGCGACTGTGGTGAACAGCTCCGTAGTGAAGTGGACATTTACCAAACTCGATTCGTTCCAGCAAAGGGACTCAAGCGAGCTCAGAGTCCTGGTTCCGGCGATCCTGGGAGTCATCTGCGTCTTGGGTGCAGCTTGTAACCTCACGGCAATGGTCATCCTGTTTTCAAATGCGCACAGGGGCAAGCTGTCCCTCATCAACTCTCTTATCTTCAACCTGATGTTTGCTGACGGGCTGCTGCTGATGTTCACAGTGCCCTTCAGGGCCGCTTCCTACTCCAAGGCCAGCTGGAATCTGGGCTGGGCAGTGTGCAAGACGGCCGACTGGTTCCTGCAGTCCTGCATGGCAGCAAAGAGCCTCACAGTGGCATTCATGGCCAAAGCTTGCTGCCGCTACGTATCGAACCCCACCAGGCAGGTGAGCATCCACCTGGGCTCCATCCTGGTGGTGCCCTTCTTCATCTGGCTGTCCGCCTGCTCTGTCACCATTCCTCTGTGGCTCTTTGCCCAGATGCAGACAGGGATTCATGGACTTGTATGCGTGATGAAGGTTCCCCCTGAAGCCCAGGGTGTCATGTCTGTGTATGTCAAAGCATACCCTTTGGGGGTCTACTGCGCACCTCTCAGCTTTGCCCTAATGTATTTCTGGAAGGCCTACGGCCACTGCCAGCGCCGCTCCAGTAAGACCCAGAATCTGCGTACTCAGATCAGATCCAGGAGGCTCACCTTAATGCTTTTCAGCCTCACCATGGCCATGGCTGTTCTCTGGCTGCCTCAGTGGGTGGTGTGGGTTTGGGAGCGCCACATGGCAGAGAAAGAAGCAGACGGAGCACAACCTCCTGTCTTCTCTCCACCCCTTTTCCTGACCCTCTCAGCTCAGCTGCTCACCTTCTCTCTGTCGCTGGTGAACCCTCTCATCGTCCTCTTCCTCTCCGAGGAGTTCAGAGAAAGCTACAGGGGTCTGTGGAGGCGCCTCACCCTGCGCAAACAGCCTCCACCTAAGCCAAAGCTCGGACCCCACACCCCTACCTCCCTCCAGTCGCCTTGCCCCAGACGAGAGCCCTCAGGGGAGTGGGGTGTTCAGCTCAGCTTCAGCCAGAGACCCAGCAGTGAGGCTCTGCCCCAGCTGGAAGAGGAGACAGCAGCAGGGGCAGCGGGGGGAACCGACACGGACAGGGTAAGCCTTAAAGATGGACCAGTCTTACCAGACGTAGAGCAGTTCTGGCAAGAGAGGGAGACCGGGTCACAAGGAGAGGAAAACGATCCAGTGCCGTGGGAGAACCAGACCAAAGAGGAGAAAAAATAACAGGTTGATTTTAAATGTAAATCATTGATGTTGTTTAAAAGGCAAGACTGTTCAAAATTTTGCCTACAATTAGAGCAGTATCATCTGTATAAATCATCTTGCTGAACAAATTACTTATTGATGGCTGTAAATTAAAGCTTTTAAAGGGACAGTGAATAAACAGTTTATTTTTACAGGTACAGTGTGTTGTAAGAGCAGTAGACTGTAGGATTTCCCTAAAATTCCAATGTAAGGTTTTTAATCCTGACACTACATATTACTCTTGTGCAATGATCGTCTGTATTTATTCTAAACATGTTGGAAATTAATGTGGAGTTAGTCTTTTAAATGTATAAACATATGTTTTATTCTTTTGGTTCAAGAGAGGTTCATCGTGTTCACTGTGCGTATAATGCAGGTGTTTCCAATAAAGAATAATTTTAACATGTAGCATGCGTTGCATTTCTTTTCTCAGATTATTTCTGTGTTTGAGTCACTCATGAATATTTAGGCTCAGTTGAGTCTTAATGGGATCAATTCTTGCTGACGTTGATTCATTAATTTTGTCTGAGTGGGTTTTTAATGAGTGGAAAGGACCTCAGATGTGTCCTCAGTGGATCTGCCTCATAAGAAAATCTTTGTTTATTGATCTAAATGTACATATGTCAAAAAAACCTAAAACAATTAGCTGTAAAAACAGTGTTAATAATGGTAAATATCCCTCCATTTTTCTAACAACAGTTACGTCCATCATATTTTAGGTTACAGTTTAAAGCTTTTTTTAAATTCTATAACATTTGTAAAACAAAAAAAAAATACAAAGAATGTAGGATATAATATTTCCCTAACAACCTCTGTTTTCTCTCTTCCTTCCTTAATGACATTTTCCCTTCATTAATCATTTATGTTGACCTTTATTGCCAGAGCCGAGCTATTAAATCAGAGCAACACTTTAACTGTATCCCACTATCAGTCCCTGAGGTGGTGACCTGGCCATAAACACAGCAGAAGAAAATAAAGTTTGTCTTCCCGGTAATAAACTGAGAATGCATCAGTCACCATTAAAAGAAAGAAATAATTAACTGTGACAGTTCATGTACAAAAACATAAGATTGGTACTAATAACTGCATCTATTACCACAACTATGCACCACTACCCTGGGATTTCCTGTTTACACCTCTGGGTTTAGCATTTCCCCTGATTAATGAACCAGTAAATCTGCATTTGTGTGTTTTTATCCAATTTCAGCCTAAAAGGCATGTAGCCAGTGATTGTGACAGGCAGCAGGTGCTAAATGGCTGCCCTCCCAAAAATGAGAGTCAAGTTATTTAACTGTGCTTCACAACTTGAAAGGGTTAGACATCCACACAGAGTAATTTCAACTCAATCATCCATCCATCCATCCATCCATCCATCCATCCATCCATCCATCCACTCATCCTCTATTCCTTTCTTAATCGTACATCTGGTTGTCCTTCCTTCCTTCCTTCCTTCCTTCCTTCCTTCCTTCCTTCCTTCCTTCCTTCCTTCCTTCCTTCTTTCCATAATAATCCACTCATCCATCCCTTCTCAATGATCTTTCCATCATCCATCCTTCCTTTCTCAACCCATCCATCCATCCACTCATCCTCTATTTCTTCCTCAAACATACATCTGGCTGTCCTTCTCTCCCTCCCTCCTTCCTTCCTTCCTTAATGATCCACCCATCCATCCCTTTTTAATGATCTTTCATCCATCCATCCATACATCCATCCATCCTCAATGATACATCCATCATTCATCCATCCATCCTTCCTTTTCTTAATGATCCCTCCCTCCTTCCTTCCCTCCTTCCTTCCTTCCTTAATAAGCCACCCATCCATCCCTTCTCAACGATCCATCCATCCATCCATCCATCCATCCACTCATCCTCTATTCCTTCCTCAATCATACATCTGGCCATCCTTCCCTCCCTCCTTCCTTCCTTCCTTCCTTCCTTCCTTAATGATACACCAACCCATCCCTTTCAATGATCTTTCATCCATCCATCCATCCATCCTTCCTTTTCTTAATGATCCCTCCTTCCTTCCTTCCTTCCTTCCTTGATCTACTCGTCCATCCCTTCTCAATGATCTTTCTATCCATCCATCCTTCCTCAATGATACATCCATCCTTCATCCATCCATCCGTCCTCTCTATGACATGTCTCCCATACTGTTTTACAGATGGATCCCTTCTGAAGGGGTCAGTAGGTGCAGGAGTGCTGATTTTGCACAGCTATAGTGAGAGAGAGTACAAATACCCACTAGGGAGTTTTGCAGCTGTGTCTCAAGCTGAGGCAGTCAACCAACTGGGGAGAGATAACAGTGTTACTATTAAATGGGTACCAGGATATACTGGCATTTCTGGTAAGGAGAGAGCTCACTACCTTGCAAAAGCTGGCAGTCAGTCTCACTTAAAAGGACCAGAGCCTGTTGTAAGTATCTCAACAACAGTCTGTAGGACTGCCCTACAGGCCTGGATTATATGTCAACACTCAATCCGCTGGAGGGAGCTGACGGACTGCAGACAGGCACGGGAGCTGATAAATGGTCCAAACCTTA
>JARVJO010000269.1:20050586-20069330 GCA_031762555.1 Cynodonichthys magdalenae
ATCCCAGGAACAACATCAGACATCTCAGTCCAGAAATGTGCAGTTCTAGGCACAGCCAAGATACTGCGCAGAACCCCCAAGCTCCCAGGCCTCTGGTAGAGGACCCGAGCTCAGAGAGAGAGACCACCCGCGGTGGGTGAGAAGGGATTTTTTTTATTTTTTTTTTTATATAACAGATTAAAGTTTGGGGTCAATCTAATTGAAAATGACCATCACAGCTGAAGGCAATTTCTCACTGGGCTGCAACTAGTTGGCTTTCATGGAGTTTCCAGAAGTTTTTTGGAACACATGAACTGAGGATTTATGTTTTCTATTAATTATTTTCCATTCTGTGTTCATGTTCTCTAGGTGTCTGTTACCTGCTCCTCTGTGTTCCTCCCAAGCTCCTCACAGGTGTTTGTCACTTCCAGTGCTAAAAGTACAATTATCATACCATAAAATTACTTTGGTAAAAGTTAAAGTCTCCTCTAAAAATATCCCTTGAGTAAAAGTATCAGATATTTGTTGTACTTAAATATCCAAAGCAAATTTCTGACATAAAATATATAGTTTAATAGGTAAATGTTTTGAGTATAAGTTTGTCGGATTTACCAAAATGACATTTACTGGCAGGTGACCTTCCCAAAAAACATTTTTCTAAAGGCTGGAATGATCATAATGTCATATGATCAACTTCTGACAAAAACACAACATAGGGCCCTAAATGAAACTGCTTTGTTTCCCCAAGGAAAATACTTCACGTGTGGTGTTGTGGTTCAAGCTTGTTACACTGCTCCCTAGTGGTGAAAAGACACATTTACTCACTAATGTTTCTGAACATGATGTATCATGTTCTTGTAAAACCAGATCACCAAAACTAAGATTTCATTAGTCATCAAAACATTTTTAGGATTTATTTAGTAAATTCTGCAATGCATGTTCTTTGTTAGAACAGTCCAACACTGCTCAATGCCTAAATGTTCCTATTTTAAACTTTAGCTTTTCAAAATCTTTATTCAAAAAATTATATACACAAAAAAATACAAATCACAAATAAAATGAAAGGCAGCAGAAAAAAAGAAATCTTACATCTGCCCTATTTTCCAAAAAATAAATTCAAACAATAATCTTCAAATAACTTTAAATAACAAGTGCCTGTCCATGTACAGACATTTTTAGTGAATTGCACAAACATTCTCTAAGTGATTAGACTAAATTAAGTCTGTGTAATGTTTAATTCTACTTTCTCGATGCACATAAATAACATGACTTTAGAAAACTATCTCTTCCTTGTTTACAATAATTTAGAGTGCTCCTGCTGACAGCTTTTCTGTGTGAAGTCGTGAAATGAAGTATGCCACATTTTTAGTGTAAGGATTATTTAAAAAGCTGCTCTTAAATATATATATATATATATATATATATAAATTCTAACACCCCAGTCTCAAGATTATCTTAGATCAAAAAAAAAAACCCAACCACAACCAGATAGAAAGTTGAACATCTTTATTTGTTCATCTGTTGATTTAATTTCCAGTTTTAGCTGCAGAGTAGCACATTCCCTGCATTTGCACAGGAGAGGTGTGTTGAGGTAAAAGGTGGCAGTTGACAGACTGTTCTCAAAATCAGGCGGACAGTTGATCAAATTGCAGAGTGGACTACAATTTTGTAAAATACTCATTAACGACGCTCGATTTATCAGTGTGGCCCAACCTGCAGTCACACAACAAATGGATTGTTTTTGGTCATATATGCATATTTACACAGAATTCTGATAGGATGATACATTTGATCAAATGTGACTTTAGATTCTGACAAACGTATCAAGACAGTTGAAGCAACTGAATTAAAAAGTAAAAGTTACTGTGGGTTAAAAAAAAAAAAAGTCACCTAAAAGTGGCATTTTTATAATCAACTCCTGCTCATTTCAAAGCAGAATAAAGGCAATTTGTATTTTCTGGAAGTATATTTCTTTGTTTAATATTTATTATTAATGCCTTCAAGTGGTGAGTGTTTAACCCGAAAGTGCATCATGGTGGCAGTAAACAAATCATTCCAGAATTAACCTAAAAAAATCCCTCTTTTTTATGACATAAATCTCTCACTATAAGCATTTACATTACGGCATGCAAGCACATTACTTTTCTGCATCTTTTCTTATTATAAGACATTCTTTTCTAGCTGCTGACACTCCTAAGAGGTACCATATTTGATTCGTAAGCTGCATTGTAAACATTCCATTTTTCTTGTCTTTTTTAAATAAATAGTAAACTTCACATTTCTATCAGTATCCAGGACAATAAAAAAAACAAATAAGATCCTGAAACTCACAGCTCTGGCTGTTTCAGCTGATGGAGCCTGACTCTCATACTCATCATGACTTTTTTGTTGTTGTTTGCAACTTTTCTCAGTGCACATCCCTGTAATTTCACTGTCAAGTATTTATTTTACTCCACAGTGATACAGTTTTGTTTTTTCTTACAAAAAGACAGTAAAAGGCAATCCAGTACTGGAAAAAAGTGGTGGTCCCCGGCTCATTCCTGAGCTCCAAGACAAGGCTGTGGAAAGAAATTGTGCAAAACAAGTTACAGACTTACTCAATCAGTAAACAATTATGACAATAACAATACTACTGAAACAATATAAACAAAATAAAATAAATAGTAATTATAACAATAATAACAATAGCAAAGATAATAATAATAAAAATAATAATAATGTACCTGTTTGGCTTTTTCTGACAAGAGATGGAGCTAAAGGAGTTTTTCTCACTGCACAGCATTCATGGTTGATTGCAGGCCTTTCATCTGATGTCGATCCTACAAAAAAAGTAATAATAATAATAATAATAATAATAATAAAAAACAGTAAACAGTAATAGTAATAGTGGCTAGACCCTGTGTAAACAGACATCATTGTGGCGTGGTCTGTCTAGAATAATTTACAAATGTATTTACCACTGAATATTTATTGACGGGACAAGGTGGCGGGGGTCTCTTTGGTGGGTTGGGTCTGTCTTTGTTTATTGCCGATGGCTGCAACTGCCCCCTAAGGTCCTTGGAGGGTAAAGATGAGGGTCCTGGAAGTGGTGAAGAAACCTGAACTGGTCTCAGTCCTTTGGTCTCAGGAGACCTAAGGAAAGGTTGGGTGCAGCCCTGAGGAGACACTTGTCCCTGAGGAGGAGAGGTAACAGGCGGGACCTGTGGCTTCTGTGCTCTCTGCTCTGTGGTGTAGGCAGGTACAGGAGGTGGTTTCACTGCTGGACGAACAATAGCAGGTCTGGGACAAGGAGAGGCCTTCTGGTGTGAGAGAGAGACACAATAAGATATAAAAAATGGGTAGAATTCAATGCATGTTGTGGAACATGAATGACTTCTTTACCGAGTTCTGATTCTTTAACATGAATGTTGGGTTGGTGTGGCCGATGATCTGACCATCTGTATTTAAAGGCTTGTCCTCCACTGTTACTGAACACCTATGGATTGGAACAGAAATAGATTCCAATCACCCACAGTGTAGGTTTGTACAACTGAAAATCAAGATCATGATCATAAGTGAACTTGGCTGGTGAAAATCATTGGTTTGTTCGAAATGGCATACTTGGGCTCTGCTGATGGAGCTTTCAGGAGGATGTTTTTACGATTGTATCGCCACCAAAGTCCAAAACCAACCAACACGACAAAGAAAGCCAGAAGAAGCAGCAGCACTAGAGTGAAAGATCCTTTGAGAAAACAAAAAGAAAAAGCAGTAAGAACACAGACTGACTGACAAGAAAGGCCTCATACTGTTCGAACAATATAATATATAGAGCTGAAATACAAGCCAGTCAAAGTGACTCACTTGGTGGGGGGACAGGCCCACTTTCCACACTCCCCCCAGACCCACTCTGGTCACACCAAGGTGGCGCCCAGCCCGGGTCACAGTGGCAGTTAAGGTTGTTGTTGCACAGCTGGGAATTAGAACATCAAAGCTGAATGCATTTTCAATGAAAAGGCCAAATATTATTTGAAAGAATGAACATCACCCACCACCTTCAATGTCAGTGTTAAACTAAGATCATCTGATGATTAAAAAAGGACAAACCTTTGGTCACACGTTGTAAATGAAAATATGCATAATGTCATGTGAGATCTGGTCGCTCTCTAAGCACAAGTTAAGGATGACTCTCAACTACTACCACATCAAATTTTAGCTCGCTATCTGTCAAATTAACTGATGTAATTTCTAAGATTACTGTAGTTGTCTGTGGTTCTCATCCTAAACTGCTTTGACTCCAACAAGTATTCAGTTGTAGACATAGATTCAATGATTTTGTGAAAGTTTAATTAAAAAGAGCGGACTACAAACGTTAAATACCAAATTTTTAAAAGCAGATCTTATGTTAGCTCTCAAAAATGTAAGTTGGGGATAAGTATCAGTTACGAACACAACAAATTTTAGCTCCTCAACTGTAAAAGTGTAACTTAGAGACGTGTTTGTGTTTGATGTCACTTCGCTGTGGTGGCCATCTTCAATTGTACTGACACTAGAAAGTAATGATGTCCAACAAATGACCACTTTGTCAAAGTTATACTAAAATATATGATAGAGTATTAGGGCTGACTAAGAGATTAATTTTTAAATTATGAGAATAAAGTCTTAACATCACAAGCATAAAGTGGAGCAAGAATAAAGTTGAAAAAATACGTAAATAAAGTCGAAAAAAAACAAAAGAAAAACAACAAAAATAAAGTCATAATACTACCAGAATAAAGCTGTAATATTATGAGAATTATTATGAGAAACAGTCTAAATGGAAGAAATATCTTCTCTTGTGGAAGAGGAGCTGTCTGGTAGCGGCCGACTGCAAGACTACAGTTGGTTACATCTGCGAGACATTCAAATAAGTTTTGTTGTTTCTCAGGAAACAATGACAATGGTCATCAAGATTTTTGGTCCAGACAAAGTGGAACTCTGGCGAGCACAGCGTCTCTGACGTTGGCATTACAATAGCAGGGGGACTAACGCACTCTGGCATATGATTTATATGATAAACTGAAGCCATAGGGTATTGCAGTTAATGGCTGCATTGATGGATTTAATCGTCCCATAATGTGGATGGAAGCATATTACACTAACAGTGGCCCAAAAGTAATCACTGACTACTTCATAAATACAGTGACATGCATTGAAGGCTGTCTACAGCAGGAGTGAGGCCAGGTACAGAAAATGGACATGTCATGTGATATTATGACTTTATTCTCATGATTAAAAAAAAATACAATTATTGGTCTGCCTCTAATACTCTTTAAATTGTGTTCAGTGGTTCATGAGATAAACTGGAAAGACAAGAGACAAACACACACTCACAGACATGGGCAAAAACATTAGTCTGTACAAGTCTGTAATTATAGCATAGCATTTCAGGAGAACTAGTTGGTAAGTTTTATTAGCAAATAAATACATAAAAAGCTCAGTCTATAAATATCTTAACCTCTAATACCGTCAGTCCATTTTCCTGATAATACTTTTCTTCTGCTATTTTACAAAGTATTCTTTCATATCAGTGCTGCAACTTTTAATCAGACAAATAACCTGAACAGTTTTTGCACCACTGCCAAGCATGGTGGCCAGCAGCCAAGTGTTTCCTACAAGTCTGAAGAAATCCATCAGACCTGCTCACATCGCTGCTGAGACACAGAAACTTACTCCGTGTCCGTGGCACTTGACGTTGCACTCGCCGGTTCTGAGAAATGACGCATTGCGACACTCTCCGTTGAAGCAAATCTGTTGAAACATGTGAGAAAGAACATTAGAGAAGTAGCTTCAAAGTGTCACAGAGCTGATCTTTGTCACTTCTGTATTTTCTGTTTAGCATCTTTTCACAAGTCTCACAGAGTCGCTGTCACACTTGGTGCCCGTCAGGACCAGGCCCGGGTCCAGAGTGTCCCCCTGCGGCTCCTCGACCTCCTGCTGAAGATTGTACACGTGTGTACCCAAACACACAAATTTAGAGACGGTGGTTTCTATTCGGACGGCGTTGTTCTCGATGGGTTTGGAGGCTGAAGCTGAACACTGGATTTTGCCACACTTAGCATCTCTGGTAATGACAAAAATACAGATGAAAGAAGGAAATATTCCTGAGAGCACTGCTGAATGTCACCGTCCTCACCGGTCTTTGCAACTCCTGTATTTTCCTTGTTGATCTTTGCCGCAGTTCCCGTACATGTCCCCAGCTTTATTTACCTCCCTAAAACACAGGTCAGGGGCTGGACGAGCATCTGTGGGAGAAGGAAGGTAAAATCATACAAACGTATCAATACTTCAGCCACAAAAACATAAATGTACATCCATACCTATACTCCCCATAAAGACCGCCACATTATGAGTATGAATACTGACCAATAACCATCCCTGATCTGGTGGTGAACCTTAACCTAATTGCCTAAATTGACAGTAGTTTTCTGACTCATTTGCTTTGTTTAAGAAGTTTGTATTTTTTCATTTTGTAAAGCCTTCTGCACAGTTCAGCTTGATACTGGTCATTTATTTTCAGAACCCCAAGTCCTGCTCAGACATTTCTTGTGCAAAATCATATTTTATGCAATTAATCATCAGAAAAACTGTCATTGATTAATATTTGCCATTTTGTGATTACTGCTATTAGTGCTGCTTAATGATGACATATTTTTTGTGCAACGCCCTCTCACTATCATGTAACAGATGGTGGAAGACAGTTCAGTGCATTTTGTTCCTAGACGAGGTTCAACTTCTGTTGTACGGAACTGGTTTGGTTTCTTAAGGCAAAGTGAAGACAACATACAGCAACACTGCAAACTTCTTTATTCACCAGACGCAAAACACAAGCCAGAAAATGCGGACCAAGCCAACGTTGGCTACAACAAACTCTCCTCCAGCGAATGATGGAAACAAATCTACTCAGGCGACAATCCACATCCTCTCAGTCAATGTGTCCCTTTCGGGTGGCAAAGTAAATGCTGGAAGAAGATAACATGAGGCATGGCTCATGTCGTAGCCATGGCTGTGGCTGTTGAAATGAATGTTACTTTGACCGATGATTTCAAGTTTGATTTTAGAACTCAGGGTAGCTGTGTCAAAAACATGCAATAGTAATTGTCATCCATTAATCTTCATATTAAATGTTAGCTAAATGCCATAAATCACCGCGGTGGGGGTATCTGAGTAATTAAGAATTGAGCAATTAATAAATAACAGAGAAAAGGCTCAATTTGAGAGCAGCAGGAGAGGAGCCACAAAAAGGCTTTGCCCCAAACACATCAAAATGCAGGGCAAGTGGGTCTTCTTAAGGTATTAAGTTTCAAAACAATCTGACCCCTACTAACCACACCGCTGCATACATTTAACCAGTCTTGGTGCCAATAAAGTTTGAAGGTATTTCCTTATCACGAAGCGAGGAGATTGCTTGTCCCGGAAAAAAAAAAGTCACAGAAAGTTTAAATTCGAAAGGAGTCCAGCTATTTGCATAAGAAACCCTGAGTGGTTCCCGAAGCTGTCAGTCAACACTACATCGACCCACCTTTTCAGGAGACAGCAAGTAACGCTTATGTCTCGACAACCAGAGAATTTTCTTTAACTTCGCTCAGAGTTAAGAGGCATGACAGCCTTGCCGACACTTAGTGCTTTGCCTTACAAACCTTACATAATTTTTTTATACCGTCGTCATATTTTAATACCGCGGTATACCAAAATACTGTCATATCACACGCGCTTAATGCTAAGGAACTACTTCATTTTGTAGCTAGAGACCTGAAGATGGCATGACCCACCGTGTCCCCAAAGTGACTGACACTGCAGCTCCAGGGTCAAACACATGCCGGTGTAACAGTAGGCCTTCCCGTTGGCACAAGAAGTACCGTCCATCAGGTAAAAATTGGCAGGGCAGATCTCTGTTTTTCCATCACAGTATTCCGGCAGATCACAGGGCCCAGAGGGAGCGCGACAAAGTTCTCCAGGGCTCTTCAGCTTCACGGTGAGCCACAAACAGAAGATAAGACGTTTCAGTAAACAGATGGAAGTGTTTTAGAGCTACGTTACAGCAATATAAACTTCCTCCATGGCAAAGCTAAACAGCTTATATTAAAATATTTATATCATATTTATTAATAGAAATGTTGTACCTTGCAGTTCCGACAACAGACTCCATGGGCACACTCTGCTCCAGCTTTCAGGGTGCAGTTTTTTGCATTACAGCAGGGACTGGTGCACTCCTACACAGAGAGATTTAGGTAGTAAAATATCACAAGGCCTGCAAAATCCACTGTTTGAAAATATTTCTCCTGCATAAAACAAAAACCCACGAACCTCTTCCTCTCCACAGTCACACTCTTCCCCTTCCTCCAGGTAGCCGTTTCCGCAGCGCTGCCCTCCGTACATTAAATGAGTATTCGGTAAGTTAAACAGACACTTCCCTCCTCCAGAGCTCAGAAAGCTCTTCAGCTCCTGCACGTTACAGCTGCTGAACACCCGTGGAAACGGAGACCTGTGGGACATACGAAACGAGAGAAAATCCAACTGAGACAAATTTTACCTTCAAAACCCATCAACTCAACCGTTTCTCAAATAATAGTGGGAATGATGACTCAGCATCAGCATTCATGATTTCCTGTTCATAGATTCCTTAACGCAATAAGAATTAAACTACTTCTGCACATTTTGTGCTTGTTTTTAACTATTCAAATATCAAAACTTTTCGCTTGATCTGGATTAGCTGTATGACTTTTAGTGTTTGTATCCTTTATACATTTTATATTGAATTTATTTTAATTAGATACCAGTAGTATTATATTTAAATGGTAAATGGAATGTACTTGTACGTCTCCTTATGCTCCTTTTAGATTTTAACTGCTGTTCTGCTCCATTTTCCTTTTAGTTACCATTTCGCTTCTTTAGGTATTGTTTTGCTAATTTCAACTTGCATCTACAATTTAGCTAACTTAAGCTTAAGGGTACAGTTTAGCTATTCTTTTGTCAGTTTTATATTTTAGCTACAGTTTTGCTCATTTAAGCTTTTAGCTACTGTTTTGCTAATTGTGCGTTTTTATCTGCTTGTTTCAACAAAAAAAATTTTTCCGCTTCTTCAACAAACTTCAGGAGATTCTTTAATCATCCAAACCACATTTCCACAGATTTCTCTAGCTGAAATAGACTTCCTGTTTCAATTACCCAGTAGCTGCAGCCATGATGCAGCCTCCGTCTTCTGGTTTTGCCTGGCAGCAGCCCGCGCTGTCGTGACTCATACCAAAGTTGTGGCCCATCTCGTGAGCCATGGTGGCAGCAACACCAACAGGAGACACAGGTGAGTGGTCCTGTTCAACAGAGGAGTCTACTGTTAGGTTTGAAAAAAAAAAAACAGCAACACTTGATCAATTCTAATGTATAATAATAATAATAATAATAATAATGATAATAATAATAATAATGATAATTACAATTTTCCTGCTGTGCAGAAGCTGATATAAATTTGTCTAATGACACTGTCACACTATAATGTTTTAGACAACTTATGCCAACTTATTAATTTTTTGACTAAATAACGCATATATGTTATATATTTGATGTAATCGTTTGAATTGCAGTACGTATACGTCCAAACAAAGCTTCCAGTTGATTTCTTTTATTCCGTCTTCAGTGTAGACATCTTCAAAGTCGAACAAAATTTCCATAAGTTGTCTAAAACATCATAGAAAAAGAAAACCTGGAATAACATTTATCCACGAATGTTATTTTCTTACCGTGTTCACTCCACCTGACTGGTAGTCAGAGCACATGGTTCTGAGAGTTGCTAGCCCAATGGTTGTGCCCAGGAATGACCTCCCTCTGTAGACAAAAAGACTAAATGTAAATAAAATCAAAGGCCTCCAACCCTTGAATGAAAATTGCCTCCTGATCAAGCCAGGGTTTGAAACTGAAATGACGATCTCCACTCAAGCTATATTTATAACAATAGCCACATGACTACGTTGTACAAACTCTGGTAGCGGGCTCTATAGGTATCAATCACAGTGTGCATTTTAGCTGCGTTTAAGCATAAAAAATATTTGGGAAAATGGCATCAAATCTCACTGGGAGCAAACATTTTAACTGAACGTTCCTGTATTTCCTGAAGTCGGATGTGTCGAACTTTGTGCTGGAGTCTTTTTATGTTATGATAAAAACATTGAATTTCCTTTGAATCAGTGCCACTTGCACAATCATTTGAGATACTCGCGAGAGAGCAGCTGGTTATCTATGCAAATAATATCCATGATGTCATGAGTGAAGATCGCCTTTATCTTAGGGTAAGAAGTGACGGAGCAGTAGCCTTTTTGGTGAAATTATGAAACTAACTTATAAGTTAGTTTCATAATTTCACAGGTGCAGCCTGTTAGCACAAAGTATGTTCTGTATATGACTCTCAGCTATTAATACACCAAATTTTAGCTCAGTATCAGTACCAATTACTTAGTTACAGCTATTTATGTGTTTGCTAATGCTGATTAGCCAAAGCAGCTATCTTGAACTGCATTGCCTTCAAAAGTTAATTAGTGTATGTACATTCAGTATTACTTCCTGAAAGGTTTTTATAATCTGTCCAGTGAGTCATGTGATATTTTGCTAATATAACAGACAAACACACATACAAACACAGGCTTTCAGAAGGGACATTTAGCATTTGTCATGGTTACATCAAGACTGGATCAAATAGTGACGTTTTAGATACTGACGTAATAAGCTGAGCGTTGTCGTTAGGGAGAGTTTTGAGCATTTTCTGTCTCCAGGTCAGAAACGCATCCAGCATGCTCCGAGGGTTGTCAGACATGTTGATCTTGTCCTGGTCGGTCCACACCTCCAGGCCGATAAGAGCCACGCGGATGCTCAGAGCCCTGTAGTACTGTAGGTGTAAACAGAAGAGGCAGACATTTATGACTCAGAACTTTAAATGAAACAACTTGAAGAGCTTTTAATGAGAAGCTAACCTTATCAACCAAGTTGGCCGCTTCCAGCAACTTTACTCTGGTCTTGTCAAAACTCCGCTCATGCCGCTCAAACTGCAACACGATGAACACATTTACAAATATTCTTTTTTTTACCATTCTAATAATTAAAGAGAAACTTCTCAGACGAAATGACAAAAATAGAGATCAATCTAATCTGGAGTTTTAGTAACAGTATAAGGTCATAAGACATCATGTGTTTCTATACCTGATCTTGTGATGATTAATTATCTAAATACAGAGGACTTCAAATGAAAATAGCCACTTTCAAAACTCACACTTTTAAAGATACGAAGCTAGCTGCTGTGCAGTTGAAAAAAAGCAAATATTGTAATATGCACATTCTCACCTCAGCCTTATCTGCCACCAACAGAAGCTCCACATACTTCATGTTCTGCTTCAGTTCCCTTTTCTCCTGCACATACAGTACAGTAAGAATTTAATATATTCATGTTGTGTGTAAATTCATTCAATAATGGCTGCTGGTCTGATCTGACTGAACCCACCCTCCCACTATGTGGCGACATCATTCCACGGATGAAGTCGTCGAGCCCATCCTGACGCGCCTCGTTGCCATGGTGATGTTCGCAGCTGCCCCTGTGTAGATGGAGACTCTCGGCTCGGAACACGGCGTGTCTCCGAGCAGAATCGGGAAGAGGCTCGATCAGGTAGCTCACGCTTGCGTTCAGAGAAACCAGTCCCCTGGGGAAACAAGACACCGCTGATGGTTCCACCCAAGTCAGCTTCAGACAGATGCAAACATACACACACATGAAAAACAGACACAAGCTAAAACATTATTGTCCTCCTTCGATTACGTTTGAGATCAAGTCTTTTCTGGACACCTCTACAGGCCGGCAGGTAAGAGGGGTGCGTGTCTCAGCTGATTTACTGTGTATTATAAGTGCAGATCAGCCGGAGCAGAACAAGCACACAAACACACGAGCAAGCACAACAACAGCAGGTCACGCAGCTGCAGAAAACATCTGGAGTGAGACGCCTACATGTTGCCGTCCAATTTTTTTCTTTGTTTGCATTCCTAAGGGAGGGGAATCAAAATGAAGATGTATTCATTCACTCGTCCTCCAGATGCAGAGCTATGACCCCCACATAAACACTTGATTTCTGGAAGGGAGTGTCTACAGCAGGAAACATCAACAAGCTCCGGGGCAACATAAAGTAAAAAAATAAAAAATAAAATAAAATGCAGGATCTGCACACTGAGCTGCACCCGATGAACCAACTCTGGAGCCAAAAACCCCACTGACCTAATAAACTCCATGAGCTATTAAACGCAGTGCTGTGATTTACTGAGCCTCTGTGACTAAAGAGTTGTGCAAGCTTTGGTTATATTTTAATACGGTCATAAAAAAGTCTTCACAGACAGTTTTCTCAGACTTTTCAGCTGTTACCTCAAAAAGCCTCTTTCATCAAACCTAAATACCAAATGAAAAAATGCAGCATAGAAGCATTTTATTTTACACAAGACTAAGACTTTAAATGTATGTAATTAATAGCATACAGCTAAACTGACATTTAGCTTTTGTTGAAATATGACTTCTAAAGCACTATAAATGGAATTCAGTAGACTTCATAGTCTGAATGCTGAGTCAGCATTTATTAATAGCAGACTATTGTTTTCCTGTTCTATATTTTTATCTACGTCTATTTCAGTCTAGCTATTTTCTATATACTTTGTACAGTTTAATCCAATACTATATAAGAACGTTCAGCTCATTTAGGAGATGGGTTCTATGACTTTTGGTTTTTGGTTAAATTTTTTTTTCCATAGGAACAAATGGAAATCTCTTCAGTCCCTTTAAAAATGTACTTTTTAAAATCTGCTTCAGCATGTGTGTTCTCTTTTGTGTCATATAATACTTTTAGCCTTAGCATAGCCTTCACTCTTTAGCCACCCATATGTTACTTCAGCAAAAATGAAAAGGCTAGCTTATTTTGCTAACTCAATGGCTAGCAAAATAAGCTAGACTTTTGCTACTTTTAGCTAATTTTTCGATACACATAGCTTTTAGCTGGAATTTGACTAGATTTTTCAACTTTTAGTTAGTCTTATACAACTTTTAGCTTCTAGCTACTTTTTTGCTTCATTTAACTTTTAGCTAAACATTTGACTTTTTTCAATTGAAAGTTTGTAGAAAAGTTATAACTCGTTAATGTTTATTTTGCAGATAGCTCCTTGAACGACCTTAGTTTGGAGAAATAACATTTCATTTGGCAGGATAAGAATTAGTCCAAGCAGACCCAGTTACAAAATGGTTGCGAATATTTTCATAGCATATGCAAACTATTATTTAAATCCCTATGTCGCTTAGACTGTTACATTTCATTGTTATTTTGGCAGAAATATGCAAATGGAAGAAGTGCTACAACTTGCTGCTGATGAAATTTGCTATTTCAAATTATCAATACATTCTATGTACATAACTTAAAGGTAAAACTGACATAAATGTAAAGTTATATAAAATTGTGTTTGAGTCAATCACTATGTATTAGTTGAGACTGGAGATGTTTTAAGATGACAGTAATTCACTTTGGTCTCAGTTCCAGGCAGAGTAGCTGTTAGCTCGTCAATCCAATCATTGAGGTCAGTCGTGAATATATATTCATGACTAGACACAGGGACAGAATGCAGAAGTTGAAGCCAAAATAGAACAACCCCATGTGGGCTAGCAACACTAAAGTCTAAGTCCATGTAAACAACTAGAACTAAATAGTGTAAACACACCTCGAATCATTTTTCCAGGTGCTGATTTGTGTTGCTTTATAGAGTTCTTATTTTGCTATTGTACGTTGAAATAATAATTTCTCTAATATGTTGACTTGTAACAACAAGAAGACCATGGCCACTAAAATAAAACTAAAAAAACCTCTAAATATTAGGTTGTGTAAAAACATGTTTCCTCACCTGAGTCCTGAACAAGTGCTGACCACCACACTAGAACCCTCCATGCCCAGAACCTCCCCGTGGTAGAAACAATGATCCTAGAAGACAAAATCCTAACTCAGAATGTATCTGTGTTTGCAGAACAGCCTGCAATAAAGCCAAAAAACATCATATATTTAAGGAAGAACCCGGAGCATTTTCTGTTAATGTCACTGACTTGATTTTTTTTAATAATCCTTTTAAAATTCCCTCAGCAGAAATTCATCTGTTTGTTTAAACTCACAGTGTTGGCTGGAGACGAGGACTGACGGGTTCCATCGGGGCTGTACCATATTTCCTGATATCCTGGGGCCAACAGCTGCCTGGAGAAAGATTTTATTTTAAATAAAAACAAAAACTCAGGAACAGATGAACATTTATATTGTCAGCAACAAAAAACAACAAAGACACAAAACAAATAGTGATAGATACTGTAAGTACATTAGTGGGTTGTTTTAATGAGTAACAGCTGCAGAAAACTCAACTGATAAAATAAGGCCAGTGGATCTCCAGCTCATAAACTATTCATGATGGTAGATACACTTTGCAAAGTTAAGTGTTACAATTTTAACGCTGTACTCAGACAAGACAACATATAAAAATATATATAAAAAACTTGGTAAGCATTTTTCTTGAATAATCATTTTGCATCCTGAATAGTAGAGTAAATTATTGGCAAATGTTCTCCATTCATTTTTATTTTGCACAACATAAGACAGACTTTATGGGGGGAGATGGATAAATAAGATGAACACACACGGCTGGACAAACATTTGTTTTATTTGGGTGAAACTTGACATTCCTCTTGTCCTCCATCTGTGTGTTTTATATGCCTTTGGACCGGAATTAGCACTGACACTTATTTTCCTGTTGCACTCCTTCCAACCGGGTATCAGCCCATCCTTCCTGTTTTCATTCATAAACTCTGTCTGCCTCACAGCTGGTTTGCCTTTGCTCTATCTCTCTTCAAATCTGTTCTCATCTCTCCTCAAAAGATCTGACTCTTTGAATTGGCGGAAACAAATTCAGGCCACAGAAAAAAAAAACCCTGCAAACACCAGCTCAACTGACAGACCTGACTGGAAATAACAGCTAAATAGAACACACAAAATTGTTTATACCTCAGTCAGTTTTAAAGATACTGAGCTAAATTTTGGTGTGGTAGTAGCTAAGAGTCATCTTCAAACTATGGCATTTTATACTCCATCCAAAGCTGCAAAATTGTCTCTCATTGATGTATTTGAGTGATGAAACCTTTGAGGAATAGTTGGCCAAAGCAGTTAGAAAATATGTCCAAACACTTGCATAGTAAAATAGCCTAAATTTCCTGGATGGAGACAGCATTGACATTGTGCACGGAGGACTATGGCTCCTGAAAAGTGTGGAGCTTTATACATGGCCAAACGGTGGATGCTGGAATGAACTGGAGACTCTGGCGGGAAGAAAACTGTACTGCAATCGAAGGAGTTGCCCAGGAAATTGTGTCTCCTGAACTATGAGTGGTGTGTTTGACAACAAATGTCTTGCCGCTATTGCCCCTTTTCCACTAGCACCTCTACAGCATGGATCGACTTGGCTCTCTAAGGTTCCAAGGGTTTTCCACTAGCAAGGATTTATGGAACCAGGCCCTTTTTCAGAACTTACTTCACAGTGGTTCCAAGTGTACTGTGTTGGCCTGAAAACGGGACATCAGAAGACTGTCGGTCACTAATTGGTTAGGGGGTGGAGTCACTGGTTGTGTCACAAGAGCTACAGTCACAACAACCTGATCCAACATTTGCAATCACAACACTACCATGTCCTCCATTGTTGTGTTGCAAATCTTTTTGGGGTCTTCTTCTTCCATTATATTTAATGGTGGCAAGCAAATAGCTTAATGGAGCATAACCGCCACCAGCTGGTAAAACGTGTGGCATCAATTTTTGGCCTCTGGGACTACCCAACTTTACAATGAATCTACCCACTAAAGCTGTTACTGAAGTGTAATGGAAAACCACCTGAACTGTTCTGAACAGAGCTTTGCCAAGTCACACCATGCTGTGGAGGTGGTAGTGGAAAATGGCCATATGTGACCGGGAGCTGACTGTTCAGTTTTGGATGTAGAACGAAATGGCCTTTATACTCTGAGAGCTAACATGTAATACAAGATTTTTATTAAAAATGTTACCATTAACTGTTGCCTTTTAGCAAAGTTTCTCATATATTTTAATAAAACTTTTAGAAGATAATCATACACACATCTCCAGCTGAATAACTTTTGATGGCTGCCACAGTTAATTGACTTTAGCAAACACAAAAATGTCAATAAGTGTCAATTTTACAAATGTTAAGGTAAAAGTTGTAGTGGTTGAAGCTTTGAGTAATTTGCAACACATACACTGAATGTTAACAGATCACACAGAATTAGGTATAAAGGTATTTTCAAAAAATTACTTTGTCGACTTAAGATGATCTTAAGCTGCTGTGGCAGAGTGGTTAGGGGAGTCGTCCTGGAACCGGAAGGTCACCAGTTCGATCCCCCTTCCAGCTGTCTCAGTTGTTGTGTCCTTGGGCAAGACACTTCACCCCTGATGTGTCCCATCAGTGTATGAATGTGTTTGGCACTGATTAGTCTCCATAGATAATTGTACATGTTAACTTTGTAGAGATCTAATAGCATGCTGGGTAAATGAGGGCACAGATTGTAGTGTAAAGCCCTTTGAGTATCCTGGTTGGATAGAAAGGTGCTATATAAGTACTGTTCATTTACCATTTAGTTGTCAAGGAAAGCTAGGTCTTTAATTTTATTTACATGTTAATTGGCTGCCAACAGTGGCCATTCATGTTTTACCAACTGATATAAAACTTTTCAGCTTTGCTTATGGGCTGGTTAGATCAGTTTACACAGAATCAGGCTGGTTGTTTTTACCAGTTTCTAGCATTTCTTCTAATTTCTAACTAATGTTAGTTCTATTCACGTTGTGTGGCTAGTTTCTGACCCTAAACATACAAAAAAGTGCCTTTTCATCAGACTACAACTGACCACGTGTCCTAAAATGTACAACAGTTCCTTTAAAGCACAATGAGGACAGATGAAGCATTGACTGTCTTTATTTTCTCATTTACTCACCCTGAGGGAGACGAGCCTCTTGAAACAATGACAGCTTGTTGATGGAATCAGCAACAAAGCGAGTCAAAGACAAAAACCAGCTTCCTCAACCTTTAAAAAAACCATGACTCAGAGGAAAGAATGGGGGTTTACGTCCACATGATCAGTCTGGTTGGTGTTACCCTGAAGAGACTGACCCCCACAGTATTCTGATCTGACCTCCTGACCTCATCTGGCCTTCCTCTCCAGCGTCTCTTAACTTAGAGATTCCCATCAAAATTTTGTCTCATCTTTAGGCTTCCCTTGCATTTCCAGAAGACGAATGAAGGGAAATGACTTCTTCTGCAAAAGAGTCAAATTATGACTATCCACAGTTTTGTTCTCATGCCAGTCAGTGACTTTGAATCTGAGCTAAACATGCTGACATAGAACTCCTTTGGGTAAATAATATAAACTAAACAGACTGACAGCTAAAGTACCTGACACATTGTGACATGTAGACACAAGGCATTTTGTGCTTTTCAAGGTCAGCTGGGATGTGGCAACCTTCATGAACTTGGATCAAAAAGCCATCAAATCATCTAAAACAAGCCATGTGTTTACCCAAATACTTCTGGTTCTGAAGAGTGGTAAAATTCTAATGTTAAACAATTATTCATTCATTTGGATTTAAATGGATAATTCACATCTTTGGAAGTAGGGATCTGTGTAAAGCCTATGACCAATTAACACCTTACCTGTTGCAGATATTCCTTTAATTCTTTCCAAATTCCCAATATAACAACTAGTCTATGTGAGTTTAGGACCAAAGCAACTTTAAACAATGTTCGATTTAAAAAAAAGCTTTAATAGCAGTACATGCAACCACTATTGTATAAATTGATGCATCATTACAAGACTTAGGTAGGATTTTGGAAGAGAGCATACACAGTTTAGGCTGGTGGTCCTACCATTACATATGCCCCCACCCGCTGACAAAATATCTGCAACTTACAAACAGTGAAGATTGTAGCAACAACACACAACAACCGCTACTAAAGCTGTAAAATCACTGCCCACCTCTGCTATCTAAACTCTGCGCAATTTATTCTTCAAGTCTTCCTCTGCCTTCATAAAATTGCCCTTGCTGCTGGATCTGAGTCAAAGTTTTGCCAAGACCCAAGGCTCACCCCCATCCTAATTCTTATTGGCTAGTAGGCTGATCTAATGTCTTTGAGAGTGAAAGTTGCTCCTCTTCTAGAGAAAGGTCTTAAATCTGGACAAACTTGAAGATTGGCACAGCACTCTGAGGGTGTTGTTACATGGAACTGGGGCGTCACAAAACTGAAAGAGGAAATTGCAAAGAAGATGAGTGAATTGAAATGACCCCCTGATGCCCTTCTAGCTAAAAGCCTGTGTCATTATTAATTTTACATGACATGATTTACATAGACCCTGATGATCACAGATAGACTGCTGGACATGGGCACTTGTGACCTTAAAAAGAAGAAGCTGATAAAGACAATAGATGAATGGATTTGGCAGCACAAACAGAAGAAGCTAGCGGTGGCACTTCCTTTGCAGCCTGAGGTGTTTCCAGCAGGAATATCTGTGATGATTGGTGTTTTTGGCTCTTGTGTCCTTATTGGTTGGTTCCTGATTGGTCTCAGCTGCGCTCCATCCCTCTGCAATCACCAGCTGCTACTTAAGTTCCAGTTGATGTTTGGATCAACGCTGAAGCATCACACTGCCATGGTAGT
>JARVJO010000269.1:20072384-20083636 GCA_031762555.1 Cynodonichthys magdalenae
CTCAAGCTCCCAGGCCTCTGGTAGAGGACCCGAGCTCAGAGAGAGAGACCACCCGCGGTGGGTGAGAAGGGAATTTTATATATATAAATATATATTTATATATATATTGTATATGAGTTGGACATTTTGATCTCTCAGACCTTGGTCTCATAAAATGTTCTCTGACTGGACCTTTTTAAGTTTTAATTGAATACCTCTGTATAGCTCATTATTAGGAAAACTACATCACTTGGAACGTCAATAAAACGTCAGAGCTTTGTGCTTATTTGCATTCTGGTACAAAAAAAAAAATCTGGGCAAGCTTTTGAATTAGCACAACTGTAAGACTTGTGTGTGATGGTAAATACATTTGGATGTGCTCCAGTGTCCAGACAGATGCTGTGATTGAGAATGTGGCGCTTGCCTCTCAAATCCCGGCGGTTGGAGCAGCGGGGCCGAGACAAAGAGTCGGTTCAACATCAGGAGGAGAGAGGAGGCGAGGGGGAGTAATGCTAATGTACTTCAGAGATAGTGAGGGGTGGTGGGGCGATGGGTAATGCTAAAGGGTCAGTGGGTTGCATTCCCTCGTAGTATCAGATGACATCATTGCTACCGGGGGAGGGGGGGAGGGGGATTAGGAGGTTGTTGCAAAGTCAAAATAAAGCTCGGCAACAGAAGATGAATACGCTTTTATTGAAGTCAGATGATGGGTCGAGGAGCCCAGATAAAGACAAACATACTAAGAACAGCATACGAGCACATCGTCTTTTCTCATCTTAATTACCACAAGACAAAAGGCAGACGATAAATGCTTTGGCCCATATCTGTGTGTATGTGCCTATTAGAAAAATATCTCATGAACCACTGGACTGATTTTGATTAATCTTTCTTTCAGAAAATAATCACTAAAGTTACATCTACACCAGGGGTGTCCCAATACTAGTTTTTCTCAAACTGAGTATGAGTACAAGTACTTCAATTTGGGTACTCGCCGATAAGGAGTACTAATACCGAGTACCGATACCAAGCACTTACTGAGTTAGAGCCTAAACATTACACAACGACTTTATTAACACATTTCCATTAATTTTGAACAAGATGGCTCCCCTTCCTTATAGGCCTACAGCCCCTCTGACTATCAAATACACTGTACTTCATGATATATAGTGTTGCAAAATATTTTAAAGGAATAAAAGTAACAAATAAAGATTATTTAACTTGTATAAATTTCTTAAACATGGAACTGACAAACCTTCCACTTGAAATGTAAACTGTAACACATTCAATAGAATATTACTTGTATTGGTATAGGTTCTAAGTATCCGGGCATTTTGTGTACGAGTAAAAACGCTGGTATCGGGACACCACTAATCTATACTGATTACGGTTTGGAGTCAAACCAATTGGTCTCCACAGTCAACTCATCATACAAAAATCTAAAATGGCCATACATCAGTCAGTTTTACAGACATTGTACAGATTAAGTGGTTGTAGCTGAGAGTCATTCACAACAGATACATCAAATGTAAGATCTTGGCTTAAAACATTAACGTTAACAGACAGAGTCAACTTGTTTGTCTGTTAGCAAAATATCTTATGACGAATCCAACAGGTTTTAATGAACATTTCAGAAAGTAATCATCTACAACTGATTAACTTTTGGTGTTAATCCAGTTGAAGATGCCACCACAGGTAATCAAAATGACATAACTGGCTGTGATTTAGTCAAAGTCAAAGACTTTAAGTTAAAATTGGATTTGGTAGTAGCTGAGAGTTATTCGCAGCATATACTATGAGAGATAGAGCTACAGCTTCAGCATTTCTCAACATAGAGGATCTTAGTTTACAACTTGGATATAAAAGGCAGTGGGTTATGTGCATTCCCTTTGAAGAACACTAAGCCTTACATTTTAACCAGCAGTCCATCAGATCGAACCTTGAGTCTTTCTTAGTGTTTGTTTTGGTAGCAAAGTTTGTGCATGTCATCTGTCTGCGTGGGGCCACCGACTCCCAAACCCTGACCTCGGAGCTGGAGTGGGGCCCGTATATTTATACTAGAGCTCTGGGGAACATCAGGCAAGGTGGGAAAAAAAAGTGAAGTGAGAAAATGGAATGGTCAGAAGAAATACGATGTGAGGACAAGAGAGGGGCAGAGAAGAAGAGGAGACAGAGGAGAAACAATGTTGGCGGCAGTCCTCAGAGGAGTGCTTAATTCAGGTTTGTGCACCGAATGACAGAAGGAAGGGCATTAAACTGAGGGGCAGAGAAAGTCACACAGAGGAGGAAATGGAAATAATAACTGCACAGAGTCATATCTGAACCAGAGGGATATAACTCACACCCAAACTGACCCCCCAACTGTCGCTTCTTTCCTCACGACTTGACCTCAAACAGTCATTCGCCTCTTTTCCTTCCCATCTACCTCCAAACTGCGTCAGAACACTCCCTGGCCCAAGCTTTGCTTTTAACAGAATCAACTTTTTTTTCTGCTGTTGCCTCTCATTTAGATAAAAGCTCGAGCACAGACACACATCCATACCAATGAAGTGCAGAGCCACAGGCACACATGGGAGAGAATGACCAGGGAGGACAGAAATGGATCAACTTTGGAGTCCTGCCACCGAGAGAGCTGCACCCGTCTTCATTCGTTTTCCTCCGTGCTCTATTGTGGTGATTCATTACGATGAGAAAGGAGGACGGGTAGGGAAAAATATCTCCAGATTTCTTTACGAGACACAAAGATGGCATCAAGACAATTTCACAGCTACTTTAGGCTCCCCCGTTTATCTGCTGACCACGGTTTTAGGTGCACAAAAGAAGTAGCCAGGATACCAGCGTGGCAGGATTTTATCTGGCCTCTCTTCAAAAATCAAGACATTAATCCTCCCTGACGCACACTGCAGTGCTCCCCCAGCCTGGCTTTTAGTCTCACACAGCCATTTGTGTGTCCACTTTAGAGAATAAATCAAAAACAAAGTGGGATTCTTGGTTTAGGGACAGAGTCTGGGAGAGTACGGTGATAAAGTGAAGTGGTAAACCTCAGACTAAGTAATGGTCAATGAAGACAGCTGAAACAGAAGTCTGTAAACTATTCTGTACACAGATTATTGTGCTGGGAGACAGAAGAAGAAGAAGCACCACAAGATGCGCCATGGCAACAGTGATGGGTTACACATTATCTCTCATTTAGCAATGCTGGCTGAAAGCATGGAGCATCCAGAACCACCATTGAAAGTGTTTAGTCATGTGATGTGATCATGTGATAAACATTAAAGTAATAGTTGAAGTGAGAGTCTGTGCAAAAGTTATGAACAGGTAATTTACCTGTTGTAGTTATTTGAACAACCTCAGTCTGGGAAAACAGAAACTAATTCTGACCAAACTAACAAGTTAAGGTGTAGTCTGAGCAGGGCCAAGACCAAAGTGGATTGTTGTTGTCTCAGAAAAAAAATCAATCAAAAACATTTTTTGTAATAGTATGGAAGAGGATTAGGGCTACAGAAAAATAATAACTTTTTTCCCCAAAATTCTGACTCTAATTTCAGATTTTTGAGATAAAGTCAGAATTTTAAGATTTAAGTCAAAACTCTGTAAAACAAGTCAAAATTCTGAGATTAAAGTCATTTAATTAATTAATTTTTTTTGCTCTGTGGCCCTAATCCTCTTCCGTAAAACGTTCCTTATGGTTTGAATAAAAACAAACTGCAAAACCACCAAATAAAAGTGTTAATCTAAAAGCAAAGATAGATTTCTTGTTTTCTACCTATTTTGTTTGCGAGCGAAGAATTTTTCTTTGATTTTATTGGGACAAAGTTAATTTTATACATATTTTATACAATAAAAGAGTTTTTTTTTTTTTTTTACAGAATGTTCCAATCTTTTCCTGTTTCAAAACACCATAGGCAGTTGCACAAACATAGCCTCATTTTCTTGTCCTTTTGTTTGCAAAATTACAATTTCCTCTTTCTCGAGGACAGTTTGCACTTATTTTTCTCATCAGGTAACAGCTTTGCAATTTTCTTGTAAAGAACAGACTGTCCGAGCTTTATCAAAACCCTGTCAAACCTTTCACATTAACATCATCATTCATCCTCCCTTTTCTATTTTCTTACCACACATGTGTGGCGGTTTGTGATTGATGAAAATCCCCTGCTCAGGAGGATCGCTAGCAGCTAACAGTGAGACCACCTGCTGGGCAGATAAAGCCGAATGGGGAAGTCCATTGCAGGGGGTCAGTCAGACACATTGGAGTCATGGCATTCAGAAACAGCAAACACTCGAGGGTAAAATGAACTAATGTTCACAAAGGCCTAGTGTCCACTTGTGCACTGGCTCAAATTCAAGTGATAAACCACAGCTCTGGGGTCAGCGGACCTCCCTGCTATCTCAGTGTCTGCCCAGCACCATCCCATTGTTTCTGAACAGGAACAGCTCCAGCAGATTGCAGGATGATAGGTGCAGAGGCCCAGTCTCGCTTCCTGTTAGCCCAAAGGCACACGGATCGGGTGTCAAACCCTCTGCCGTCAAGAAACTCCCCCCTCCTCATTACCCACGGGGGGGGCAACGACCTCATGAATGCGTCTGTGTGACAGCTAACATCTGGTCAGACAAACTGGGCCATCTTGTTGCTGTCACAGAGGCCAATACTCTGACTTGATGCAATCAGATAGAAAAAAGGCTTTTTATTGGCAGTTTTATCAAATAAGTTGTGATAAGAAAAATATATACTCTATAGCTGAATTTGCCAAATCGCACGGTTACATCAAATAGCATTCCTTGAAGGAATGCATATTCCTGTACTCAATCAATGTTTGATTGTTTACTTCTCAAATGTTATTTTATTAAGTCTTGCAACTCTTCTAAATGCCGAGATTATTATCATGTTTCATTCCGGATTGTTGTGAACTACACATTGTCTAAAACAGTTTAATGCTGCTGTATTTATATATTTAATTTTATATTATTTCATTTAAGTACATTTTTGTTGTCAACAACCCTGTGACGTGTGCTGCTGACCTCTTGACCAAGTCACCCTTGGAAAAGAGATCTTGATCTCAATGGGCTCTATCTGGTTAAATAAAGGTTATTGATTGATTGATATTGCTTACTGCAAGTATGTATTGAAGATGACTTTCAGCTAGCACCACACCAAACTTTAACTCAATATCTGTAAAACTGACTGTGTTACAGACATTCTTCTGTTTGCTAAGGTTGATGAGCTATGGCAGCCATCTTGAATCCGATTGACTTCAAAAGTTAATCAGTTGTAGATTTATATCAAATTATTACTTTCTGAAAGTTTCATTAAAATCCATCCAGCGCTTCACAAGATTACTTGCTAACAGACAATCAGAATTGACCCCAACAGGTAATGCAAAAAGAGTTAAGCAAAGATGTTACGCAATGTGTCGTGCTTGGAGTATGTGATGTCAATTTATATAAGCTATTAACACAGCAAATATTAGCTCAGTGTTTGGAACACTGGTTGAGTTATAGCCAATTTTGTGTTTTCCATGTTCAGCTGACTGCAGTGAATACCTTTAATTAGTATGATTTCAAAAGTTAATCAGTTCTAGATATATACCCAGTAAATTATTTCTGAGAGTTTCATTAAAATCCATTTAATGTAACCTGAGCTATTTTGTTAACAGACAAACTGAGTTGACTCAAATAGTTAATGGCAAAATTTGAAAAACAGATACTGCTTGGAGTATTAATTGGAGACTCTCAGCAAATATCACACCAAATTTTAGCTTAACGAGTGTAAAATTGACAGAGTTGGATTTATTATTGTATTTTCTAAGTTTGCTTCGCTTAACTGGTTTGATTCCAAAAGATAACCGGCTGTAAAAGTTCATTCAATGATTATTTTCAGATTGTTTCAGACAAATCTGTCCATTAGTTCACTGGATATTTTACTAAAACTAATGCACACAGACAAAGTCAAAAATATTACTCACTTTGGCAGTGGGATCAAGATACAAATATGTCTTTAAACAACTTACTCATTTTTTTCCAGATGTAGCTGAAGCTCCTGACCCTCAGCTGAAATTAGGACCTGGACCTCTGCAGGATGCTGACAGGAAAACATTACATAGATTAGAATTCTAATGCAAAAAAAAAAACTGGCTTTGAATTAAATCTCTTTGTTGTTGTGTTAGTCACATTCACCTCTTTATTAGCAGATCGTTTGTGCCTGAGTGGATGCAGCCAAATGGGATCAGTAATCTCATAACTCTGTATGTGTTCAAGGATGCTCTTTGGTGAATCCTGCTTGTTGTTTCCTGTTTTGAAAGCCAAATAAATATAATGTAATGTTCTCGTGTAAAATTCTAAACAAATTCAAAATCCTTAGATGATGACAGATGAAATTCTTAAGACTTGCATTTCAACGCACAAAGAAAAGCAAATCTCTGCTCTCACCGTTAAAAACACCGGCTTCAGCAGCAGCAGCAGCAGCGGAAACAACCCGGTGCAGGAGAACCAGACGACAAAGAAAAGACAAAACAGCACCGATAGGAGGACGACACATTCTACAAACAAATGGATCCGAACGGAGCGACTGACAAGAGATGATCGGTCAGAGAGCAGCTTGGATGAGATGGGGAGCCTGTGGCCGGTGTGTCATGGCGGGTGAATGAGATGCTGCCGCCGCCGAGCGGTTCTGTTATTATCGACCCCTCCCCGCACAGACCCGCTGAGGACTCGCTCTGTGCCAGGATGTGATGAAAGGGTGTTCAGATGAGCAACAACAGATACTGAAACCACCTAATGAAAGAGGACTTATTTTTAGACACGACTAAACTCAAATATCGGACTATGTGCAGCAAACACCCTTCTGCTAAAATTTGTGGTTGTCAAAATTCTGATTTTTTTTTTCAATTATGAAAAAAAAAAGCAAGCTGCACATTTATTGCATGGAAAATATTTATTTTATAAGTCATTCTTCATTTTAAGCATATTTTACCAATAGGCAGGCCACTAAGACAGATGATAAAAAGATTTTGTTAAAAGAAAAGTAAAGCAGACATGGTTCTATGGAATTAAAAATAACTCATTTTCACTCCTTAATCTTTTTTTTTCACAGAGCTGACGCAGGTTGTATCAGTGGATTTATCTTCTTATATTCTATTCTCTAGTTATTGTTGTTACTGTTTGATGTACAAAATAAACTGATAGTCATTTCACTTGCTGCATTCATGTTTTGTAGAAGGCAATGAAAAACTTCCTTTAGTTTTTTAAGTGAACATTCAAACTGCAGGAAAAATTACAACAGTCTAGAATTACTTATTTGCATGTCTTCAAAATGAACTAGATTTTTATTAATGCATTAGATTTTTCTAGCTTTAAATAGCAACTCTAAAAGAATCAGTTGTGTTGTTTATTAATAGACATTGATTCTTTTGAAATTTGCCATCTTCAAGTTTATTATAAGAAAAATACAGTGAATGGAGTTTGCATTTTAACAGCTATTTATTTTGTCAGGACAGATTAAAATACTGAAATGTGCAATATTCAAATACAACACTGCATTTTATTTTACTCTCCTATACCTACTTCCAGTGGTCCAACAGGCTTATATATAAATACATGCCATCTTTAAATAACTGCACCAGCCTTAACATGCTCTCATTCAGGGTTTCCTTTGGTTCAGCCAAATGGTCTGATTGTCTGCTCTACGTGTCAGAACCACAAGCAAATGGATTTACACACAGAGTATCTCATTAAAACAAACTTTATTTTGTTGTATTTAGTTTTCAAATGTTGCACCAGGAAGTGCAAGTCTTGTTCCGTGAAGTACAGTAACCACATGTTAAACTCTCAGAACCAAAAATACAGCCGCAACACTTGACAGTAACTGAGCCTGCTACAGTAACAGAATACAGTATCCGGCTTCCAGCAGCCGTTCATACTGAGCCAGACATTTATAAGAGCGATGATAAATATGCCACAGAGCACATGTCAGAAGGGTCAAGTGTACGCAAAGGGTGTGTGAGGTATTCTTAGCGGCGATGACAGTGCAGACCAATGAATCCATTCATGGTGCCTCAGCTGCAGGAAATAAACCACCATTTATTTCTGTTTAGCTTTGATAGTTTCTACCTAAAACCTTCGGCACACCATGACTGTTAAACACTTTACCTTCCCAACATCACAACTCCGTCAAGCAAAAAAACAAAACAC
Source organism: Cynodonichthys magdalenae (assembly GCA_031762555.1). Lineage (NCBI taxonomy): Eukaryota > Metazoa > Chordata > Actinopteri > Cyprinodontiformes > Rivulidae > Cynodonichthys > Cynodonichthys magdalenae. The sequence goes on from JARVJO010000269.1 coordinate 20,080,548, forward strand.
ATTTAAAACTCCTCGGTGGGTCAAGAGGAAGCATGATCAACGATCAAATGTTGGTAGTATTTTAAATACCATTCATGATATCAGATGAAGTTTTGTTTATGGATAAGTAGTATTAAAAGAACTACTTAAACTGGACAAGGCACAAGATGCAGATGAACATCTCCATGGAATTAAAGCAAATTAAAGCAGCTTTCCACTTCAACAAATCAATATAAAAATATTCAATAAAAGTAAAATCATGTTTCAAATGCAAAACAACTTTTAAATCTATCAAGTATTGTTGCTAGAACATGGTCACACAAAGTCATATCAAACTATCTATAAAATACAGCTCCAAACACACTGCTGAGAGGAACTCCTACGTCTTCATGAGCTGTTAGCAGTTATCATCCTCAAGGATGTCTGAGTGTTCGTCCCAGAACTGGTCCCCAATAACGTCACAGTAATGAGCCTCCACTCTCCTCCTGCTCCGTGTGACACAAACCTCCTTCTCCTCTTCATTTGGAAGCTTCATGCGTTTGGTGACTGTCTCGTCCCGCTTAATAAAACAAAAGGAAACATGTCAAATCCACATAAATGTAACTTAATGAAACAAGAACGGGTACAGGAATAAAAATAATTTTACTCATCTTAAGAACAATGGGTCTTGGAGTACCTTAACGAGATGTTCCAAAAAGCTTTGCTCTTTTTAAAGTTTACTAAATGCATGAACAGTTAGTTACTTAAACTGTTCAAAAGATCAAAATAAAGTACAAATCCAATTCCAAAGAAGTTGACACACTGTGAAACAAATAAAAACAGAATACAATGATTTTCAAATCTTTTTCAACTTCTGTTCAAATACACAACAAAGGCAAGATATTTAATGCTCAAACAGATAAACTTTATTGGTATGTTGCAAATATTCACTCAATTTAAATTTGATACCAGCAACATGTTCTAAAAAAGCTGAGAAGAGGGCATGTTTACTACTGTGTTACATCATCTTTCCTTTTCACAACACTTAATAACCGTTTGGGAGCTGAAGACACCAATTGTTGAAGCTTTGTAGGTGGAATTCTTTCCCATTCTTGTTTAATGTACAATTTCAGTTACTCAACAGTCCGGGGTCTTCGTTATCATATTTTGTGTTTTAAAATGCGCCACAAATTTTCAATGGATGACAGGTCTGGACTGCAGGCAGGCCAGTCTAGGACCTGGACTCTTTTACTACAAAGCCACGCTGATATAACGTGTACAGAATCTGACTTGGCATTGTCTTGCTGAAATAAGCAAGGGCATCCCTGAAAAAGACGTGACTTGGATGGCAGCATATGTTTCTCCAAAACCTGTATGTACCTTTCAGCATTAATGGTGCCTTCACAGATCTGCAAGTTACTCATGCATTAATACATCCCCATATCATCAGAGAGGCTGGATTTTGAACTTCGTGTCGATAAAAATCTGGACAGTTCTCCCTAAAGTCCTTGCAATTGAACAATAACAAATGTTTTAAACTGTTGGACTATTTGCTCACGCAGTTGTTCACAAAGTGGTGAACCTCGCTCCATCCTTGCTTGTGAGCGACTGAGTCTTTTGGGGATGCTCCCTTTATAACCAATCATGATACCTATTTCCAGTTAACCTGTTCCCCTGTGGAATGCTTCAAACAGGTCTTTTTTGAGCATTCCTCAACTTCCCCAGCGTGTTTTTGCCCCTGTCCCAGCTTATTTGGAACACAATGCAGCCATCAAATTAAAAATGAGTGAATATTTGGAAAAAAAAACCCAAAAAACAAAAATAATGTTAACCAGTATCTTCCCTCTGGGATAAATAAAGTATTTTTTTTTTATTGAACTGTCTTTGTAGTGTATTCAATTGAAAAAGGATTTTCAAATCATTGTATTCTGTTTTTATGTTTTACACAACGTCCCAAACTCAATGGAAATGGGGAAATATATGTTTTTCAAAACAAAATTTATTTAGTTTTCAACAACAAAAATTAGACAAAGGAAACAAAATTTGCTTGGTTATGTCAAATTTTAAGTTTAAATACACTACCACTACCACTTGTTTACTTGAATTACACTGACAGCAAATACAGTTACACCTTCTTTAGATCAAGCTTGCAGCATTTGTTCAGTTGGTTTCAGCTTTTGTGTAATCGGTTAAGTAACTTACTTTTTCAAATTCAAGCTTCAAGTCGCAAATCTTACCACAAAACTGCAAAAGAATTTAAACAACTTTTTGCTGTAGGAAGCAGGCTTTATCTGCACAACGCACATTTAACAAGGTGTGAAGTGATGCTTTTTCAAATTACTTTAACAACAGGAAGTTGGTAATTATCATCAACCTAAAGAGCAACTTGTGTTGATTTCTTCACCGGGTTAAAAACTAAAAAGCTCAGATTAGCTGCAACAATAAACTAAAACAGATTTTTTTTTCTCCAGCTGGTATTGTTTTGTTTTCTGTCTTCTAAATATTTAATAGATAAAATTATAAAAAAAAAATGATTCATTAACTAAAGATTGAAATTTAAAATCCCTATTTGTGATGTAACTCGTGATTAAGGTTTGACCACAGTTTAGGAACCAGTTATTTAAACAATCAAGTTAAATTTTTAAAAATTGTGTTAAAGCTGCCAGTAGCTCATAAGAGTCACCATGATAATCACACACATCTTTCTGTCACTACCTGACAGCAATTTCAAAAAGAGAGACAGACACAAGTACACTAAAAATGAAGCCTAAAGCAAACAGTCTGAAAAAACAATAAAACACTTGAACCAAAGTGGCAGAAGGTTGTAACATGTATTTACTTATGTGTGTACATTATTTATGTGACTTTCTTTTCCAAAGACAAAATTCTGAGCTCAGATACAATGGATGCCAATGAAAGTTTGGAAAACTTTAACCACATTAAGCTCATATAAGGAGTATATGCAAAATTCCCATCTTAGTCACATGCATTAGAAATGTGTAAATATAAAAACAAAAACATTTAATTGCACTTCCAAGTCTTTTCAGAACTTTAAAAGACCTGGGGCCTCATTTATAAAGGATTGCGTGGAAACCATACTAAAAGTGAACGTACGGCCAAAAGGTGAAAAT
>JARVJO010000269.1:20083736-20105443 GCA_031762555.1 Cynodonichthys magdalenae
CTTTGCGTGAAAAGTGGCGTACGCAAGTTTCTGGGCTCGTTTTGTGCGTACGCAAGCTTTATAAATCCGACCCCTGAACCTTTTAACTCTGTAAAACAACACGGACAAAATGCATCAAATAATGCGTCACAGGTTTAAGGCCCCAACTGGGACAACAAACACAAACACACACTTGAACATGACGACAACTGGTAACGTTGTACCTGTGCAAAAACAACCAAAGTAGTATTTTGTGATGGTTGAGGCGTCATTAAAAAGTCTCAGAATTATGAAAAGCACTTCAATGTTTATTGATCTGAGTTAATGAAGCGTATCAGATCATGTATCAATGAACACTAAAGTGCTTCTCTAATGATTTCAGTAAAACAGACAACTGATCAGGTGCACCATGTCTGGCTCATATAAAGGTTGTGTCACACGGCAAGATTTTAAAACAGTCGGCCGATTTTCAAAGACTGAGAGGCTCCACAGGTGAGGATAAAAAATCATGGATAGACCAGGTTTGGTCTTACAGTATGTGGTGTACAGACACACACGGCAAGAGACAACACACCACACACAAGAACATATTTCATTTAGGAACGTTCAGATGTTAGAGGTGAAATCACGCGAGACCTCCAGAGAGACGTGAGTTCAAAGTAAATAAACATTACTCCTAGGAAGAAACAATACTGATCGTTTGTGGACTGTTTTTACCAGAGGAAAAACCATTCTATAGGACTTTTAACGTTCAGCTGACTTTCTGTTGAGTCAAGACAGTTTTTTTATGTCTGCTGTGATTCTCTTCTGTGTTTACATCACCTCACTTTCTGATTGGCTGCACTTCTATTCAACAGGCTGCGAGCTCGTTTGTTCTCGGGTGAACACCACACACGCTGTGCTATCGGGCCAAAAAATCAAACATGTTTAATATCCCCGGTTTGAAGTCGGAGCGGTCCCGATGTCCTTCTGATCCGACTAGATCACTCCAAACTCACCGCCCACGGCTGGAATATCTGCTTTGAATCACGATAATCTAGGATTGTCAGAAGGGTCACAATTCGGCACAATTATCCTGTCATGTGACGCAGCCCTTACTCAAGAGTTAAAAACAAAACAAAACAATAAAACAAAAAAGAAAAACATGTACTAGTCTTTCAAAAGAGGGAAACACTAGATCACATTCAAATGAACCACTGCAACTTGTTTCTACAACTTTGTGCTGCACAGTTCACTAATGAGTCACTATTTACCATCAAATATGATCCATGTATAAGCTTAAGATAATTTAAATATTCCTAACTAGGGATGCACCGATATGAAAATTTAAGCCGATATCAATATAAGATATTATTAGTCAAATTAAATTAAAATCAAAATTTGCCCAGCTTTACTTATCGGACTGATACCGATATTCTAAAAGATGACTAATATCGGCTGATATGATGTTAATGCTGATATATTGTGCATCTCCATTTCTAACAACTCCCACTATCTGGTGTGGTAAAACTTTCTGCAGCTTACAAAAGATCATTCATGAAAAACAACACATCTGAATTGAGTAAAATTGACAAGTTATATCCCACAATATAGTAAAGTGGCATAAAAATGAACTTGTTTAATGTTTGATTTGCACCACTTCTATTTGCTGAAATGAGTTGACCACTTGCATGTTATCAGATCTGCACAGCTTTAGGAGTTCAGTCCCATTATGGACACATCAGACTGTGTGGGATTTGTGATAACACACTAACTGGTCCAGTTTAGTAAAAATGCCCATAAAAGCTGGTTTACAGAATTCTTTAAGCGATGGTCACTAACACAGATCGATGTGTTTTCTTCAGCGGTTTTACCTTTTCCCAGATGAGAGTGGTGCCCTTCCGGTGAACGGCAGATTCTGCGTTATAGTTGATGTCAAATTCAGAGAACAGGATCTCATTTTTATCTGATGCTAATGTTCCCTGAAAGACAGAAAAACAAAGTTTCAAAATATGTACAAAATGCTTCATGTCTGATGAGATGCCCAAGTTACAGCTTCCTACTTGGCAGGTCATCGTTCATTTTTGAACAAATTATTGCAAAGATAGCGCCACCAGCTGGTTTAATAAGTGTATAATTTACTCCACGACAGCAGTGAAAAGGTCTTTAAAATTTATGTGAGTTTAACGAGGTATTAATGACTGGAGTTGTCCAAACAAGCAGTTAGAATAAACATTTGCTGACAGTCCAGTGGAAAATGAAACAGCTTGGAGGGAACAGCTGCATCAGTCTGCAGCTACAGGCTGCTCCTAACATGAAGTCATAAAGAACCTGATGAACTCAGAAATACTTGTTTGTTGCAATTTCTGTATTAGTTTTGGTTTCTTAGATAAAATAACAAAGTGTCCATCAAGCCTTATTAGAAGGTATTTTCCGCCATTATCCTCCTGCTGTCCTTGGGTCGAAACCCATTTTCAAAGAAGCAGGAGGTTTAAAAATGAACAAGATCCATGCACTGAATTATCCTGCCTGCAAATCTGACGGGACCCAAATTTTAAAAATGTGTGATGGAAAAACTGCAATAAAATGAAGAAATGAAACAAAACAACCATTTATTATTTTAATTCTTATGGCAGCAGGTACATATTACCACCTGAAATGTTTCATCTTTTGGGTGCATTTTAAATGTTGCTTGTGGAAAGAGTTTTTAAGTAATAAATATTTTTCCATCTCTACTTTTTTTGTGCTGTAAATACAGGAGTGAATGTAGCTCATTAAGAAATGGAAAAGTGACAAGACCTGAACTTACACTGCAAAAACTTTGCATCTAAAAATAAGTTAAAAATACTAGATTATAAATTGAATCTTCTCATATTAAGTCAAACAATCTGCCAGTGCAGGAAAACTTACAGAAATTACAAAAATGTCCAGACTAACAAGATTAATAATCTAACATAATCTGCTCTTGCTTAGAAGTTTCAAAACAAGATCAAAAAGACTTTTTGACAGGATATAAGATCGTAAGATTTGGTTAGATGGACAATTTTGTGCTGGTTTAATATTTTATGTAATAAGAGTCTAAGTAGTAAATTCAAGATTTTTGTAATAACAAATACATTTGATAAAAAAAGGCAATTAATTATATTGGAGTAGAAATTTGTAAAGGATTTTCACAAGATAGTTGCACTTTATAATGTGATATTTATTTAACAGTATCAGCTGTTGTAAATTACTTTAAACTTTTGTTAAATCTTAATTTTTTTTTCCTAAGTGGATAATTATCTGTGTTTCAAAAAGCCATTGAAGTAGACGCAACTAGAATTTACACAACCCACATGTATGTGCTTGTGTATAAAGTTTTATTGACATTGACTGTGTTTTGCTCTCACCTTTAAGCGATCCTCTGCTTGACTTGTAGTGAGTCCTCCTTTTTGAACTAACGTCCAAAATGCTGTGTTATACAAGTTGTTTATGTGACCTGGATGAGTGAAACCATACACAGACATACGTCACCTTTTCATCACAGTCAAACATTTTTCATAGATCTGTTACAACACTGTATTTACTTACAGTCCGCTTGCCTCCAGCTGAGATAATCTCTGAGATTGCGGTTGCTTGGATACAAAACCACACGGCCATCAAAGCTTGGGGGGTAGAAAAGAGACTGCTCCCCAAAAAACTCCTTCCAGTAAAACACGTATGAGGAGGAGAACTGTGAGGCCACGTGGGTCATGAGCTTACTGCAAGAAAAGCAAAGGGGAAATAAAAAGTCAGACAAAACACCACACATTATATAGGTTTGTACGAGAGCGGCAGTAAAACACAGAACACCTGGCTCTTCTTTTAAACCAGGTGGAACTCCTCTTGAAAACAAAGCTGAACTCATCACTTTGACCATAAGCGATGACAATATCCTCCAGTTCCTCCATGACAGAGCCTGCACTCCTGCTCATCAGCCCCAGAGCCCTGTCATCATTGGGTTTTGTAAACTTGTGCTGCTCTGCAAACCTAAAGCAAATTGAAAGGCAAAAAGAAAGTCAAAACAGGAACCCACACCTCACTTTATTGTAAACTATGCATCAAACTTACTTATGGAAGTTGCGACCATCCAGTCTGACAACAATGTAGCAGTTCCGCAGACAAGTGTCATCTGTTTCAAAGTTGCGCACGTACTCAAATTTGCTCTTGGCCATGCTGCTGGAACTGGTAAACGGACGGAGAAAGGATGTAGGGAAAAAGGTCCTACTTTTTGCAAAAAATCTGTATGTTTTTCTGATCAGCATTAGGTTTCTGAGGGAAATATATATATATAAACAGTTATAAACAGTTCACAAATATCACTGCCACACAAAAGCACAAAAATTAAATACATTTGAAAAAAATTCTAAATTGAAACATTTGTGTTACAGTAATGAATGTAAAATTTTAATTTTGCTACTGTTACCAAAATTTGCCAAAAATAAATATTTTATTTAGCTTCTCGATTACTCACATAAACACAGTTGCTTAGCAAGTTCGGTTTTTTAAATAAACTAAAAAGCTATATTGCTCAATCTTTTATTTAAAACAAAAACTATACAAAAACAGCTTTACTCACGCTGGTCTGTGTACAGTCCGTCGATGAATTCGGTCTTACTACGTACCTCAAACGACACAAGTAATAGTTCCGGATGGAGCAATTAATCAAAACAAAAAACAAGAAAGTATCGTTTTCTGTTGTTTGATAACTAGTTTTAAAATAAATATGCTATTCTCTGTGAAAAATTATTCGATTGCTGAATGTATGATATATAGGAGAACAGAATCTGGCAGATGCTGCCAGAGAAAGGTTGTGTTTTAGCGCCATCTTGTGGTGATACGTTAGCCTGTTGTCGTTTAGTTTGTGAAAAACTAAATTGGAATATAAATTCAACACAATTTGAGTAAACACTGTAAATAATATTTAAGATGGACGAAGTAGCAGTTTCAAAGAGCGAGGTTTTGTCTAAGAGGACAGGACAGATCATAGATATAATCTATGGGACAGATCAGAAGTGCTGTGTCGAAAAAGGTATCCCTTAAGCGCCGGGATACCTCTTCCGGCACAGTGCGCCGTCTGAAACTTTACCCATGATTCATTGCTTTCTGTTGCGTTTGTTTCAAACATGGAGGAGAGGGAACGAGTAAGTGACAAGTCTGGCAGCAAAAAAGAGGTATCACAAGTGGAGCACGAGCGGGAGGCAGATTCCAACGTGCAAGATGATGAAGCAGATAAAATAAACGTTTGTTCCGAACAATTTAACCCGCTGCGGGCATTGTACTCTCCGACTGCGCCTCCGCTTCCTTTCCCAAGCATCAAGTGCTTCAACAATGTCGCGGAGTACGAGAGCTTTCTGAAGGGAGGCCGGGGCCGAGCAAAGCCGGAGAATGTTGAGAAAAAGCGGCTAAAAGCCATGAAAGGAGTGGCTGACCCGGAACGAATCGAAAGGCTGAAGAAGCTGGTGGTGAACAACCCGGTGCCGGACGAAGAGGGGGAAGGCAGCAGCCAGCCGAGGAGGAGGAGGAGGGAGAAACCTCTGAGAAATGTCCTGACAAGGATGTCCTGTAGGTTCAGTGAAACACAACACAGAATCAGAGAGAAGGAGAAACGTATTGGGTCATGTTGGACTGTCACTTCACCTAAATATAAATAGGCATTTTATTAAAATTTCCACCTAAAGAATTTAGTAGTACCTGCAGATTATTTACTACGTTTTCACGAAGCAATCTATAAATGCTTCCCAAGCTTTTGACCCACAAAATAACAATAGCAGAGACCTGTGTGTCCCCAACTATCTTTGGGTGATAAACATTGGTATCAGGTCAAACAAGAGCAAAGTATTGATATAATACTTTTATCCATTGTTAAGTACACTAACCTCACTCTTTTGGTACAACTAAAAAAAATAAATGTTAGTGGCCACTTTTAAATGTAATTAATTCTCAAAATTTCTTCAAGACCCCACCTTGATGTTTCAAAACCCACAGTGGGGTCCTGACCCAATTTGTGATCATTAAAACAAAGATGGCTTATCGATCAGTTTTTCAGTTCTTGAGCTAAAGGTTTACACGTTAGTGGCTGAAACCAACACCCAACATATTGTACATGATCTTTGATTGGTCTGTTAGCAAAATATCTCATGAATCATTGCATAGGTTTACGTGAAATTGAATTGATCATTGGATGGACCTCTACAGCTGATTTACAGTTGGAGTCAGTCAAATTCAAGATGGCCACCACACCCAATTGACATTAAAAATACAAAAATGTCTCTAACTCAGTCAGATTGATGGATATTGAGCTAAATCTGGTGTGGTAGTTGATTTATTCACAACATATACTCTGAGCATGACATCTCACCATTTTGCACGAGACGATGCATTAAGATTTCTCATCACAAAATAGTTTTAGTCCAACTCAAGCATGAAAGGCAGCAGGTGAAAAGCATTCATTCAAAGAATGTTAGGCCTTTTATTATCAAATTCTTTTATGTTTAATTTGTACTTTTTTTTATGTAGTTGTAGCCTTGTATTATACATTCTCTTAAAAAAGTGTTTTTATGCTTAAGCTCAATTCTTTCCATGATTTATGAGCTGGTCCAGATATAACCTGCTGTCATGTGTCCTCAGTGTGTAAGGGCAGTCCTCTGGGAGAGCTGCACCGCTGCGTTCAGGAGAGGATCAGGGTCAAAGTTCACATCAGGACCTTTAAAGGGCTGAGGGGAGTGTGCTCGGGCTTTGTCGTGGCCTTCGATAAGTTTTGGAACATGGTGAGAGTCTGTCCATTGTGCTTTTATTCATCCTGACAGAAGTCTCTTTCTGAATCTTGAGTGAATCTTGTTTTTTGGCAGGCGATGGTTGATGTAGACGAGACGTACAGAGAGCCTCTGTTTGGAGAGGCAATCCACCACGAAAAGGCCCTCACAGTTACACGGGTATGTACGATTTTAATATTACGTAATTGTAAATATAACATTGATTGCCAAACTATTTAGGTTGATATTTAGATGTGTATGAGATGAACCAATCACCAAAAGTTATTAAGTTGTAAGATTGATTGATTGATTAAGCAATCATTTTGCATGTTCATACACATAATACATTATTAGTACTTGGACGACACAAGAAAGTGGAAACGCTTATTTCCCTTGAGGTCCAATAAGAAACAAATCATGGACAGACCTTAAGTGTTTGGCCCATGACTTTATTTTGGACGCATCAATCTTTTTCAAAGTATTTTCACTTAGTGAACACACAATAAGGTAGCTTTTGATTCCTAAGGACTTTTAGCTTTAAACTGTGTCACAGTGGAAACGTTATTAGATATTTTTTATTTATCTATATAGGCATAGAGATGGTACGCAGTTTGATGCTCTAGCACAGAAAGTTCAACCACAAACAGGTGCTGCCATCATCATTTACTTAGAGTTTGGGTGTCAAATGTTTAAAGAAAAAAAAAAAAAAAAGAGTCCAGGGTGAAAAACTCAAAGTTCTTGGCCCGTCTCATCTTTAATGAAGCTGAAATGAAAGATACAAGCGACGTAGCGCCAGCGCTAATTGTAAACAGGACTTTAAACGTGTTTGCACGTGAAACAGTTTGTCAGCAGCTTTCATGAAAGAATGGATGAACTGAATGTGCTGCAAAATTTAAATGGTAAATGGACTGTACGTACATACTGGGACAAAATTGTTGGTACCAGGGTTCATGCAGGTTTCAATAAGTTAAATTTAGGACCTTTTCAAGACCTTTTAAGAGCATCAGGAATGACATTTAAGACCAAACCAACGCATTAACAGAAACATTCAAATGGTCCCAGAAATTTAAACATAGAAACCTTTTTTGCTAATAATTTAGCTATTAAAGAATATTTATTTTAATACAAGGACACTAAATTATTTTAATGAAACGGTCATATCTATGAGATCTTCATATCGACTGCTCTGGACCACTTCCATCTGAGTGCAAAAGTCACCGATATCAAGCCAAGTCTCACTGAAAACACACTTTCCCATGTTTAAACCACAAGCAATGAAACATGACTGAACTTCTTTGTTTTTGGGCAGGTGAATAAGCCACCGTACGCGGGGGGTTGTAGCGGCAAAGAGGTCAAAAACATGGAAATAAACTCTGCCTGCAGTTATCACGGGATTTGAAGTTAAAATGCGTACAAAGACCGGTAGCAAACTTAACACTTCATGAAGACAGATCACGTCAAGCTCTGATTACGGTGCTTTACTGTTTATTTATGCAGCCATAAATGGAGTTTCTTGAGAATGATTGAAAGTATGAAAAAAATGAAGTCATGACAAAATAAAATTTAAGACCTTGGACGAAAATCTGGGCATTTTTAAGACTTTTTTTTAGGCCTAAAATTTTGATTTTCAAATTTGACTTTTTTTAGACCCTGCTGGTACCCCTCGTTTCATAAGTTTTATTTATTTTTTATTCCGTTGAAGCAAGGTTGAAAAGCAATGTCTGACTTTCGTTTGTTTATTTGCATAGAATTTTTTATTTATTATTACTTTTGTCAGATTCAAGTTATTTCTGTGACCATTGTGGGTTTTTCTTTTATTAAACAAGGGGTACCAGCAATTTTGTCCACATGTGTATAGTATAGCACCTTTCTATTCTGCCAGGATACTCAAAGTGCTTTACGCTACGATCTGTGCCCTCATTTACCCATTCACTCAGCACTTTATCTCTCTACAAAGCTAATCTATATAAATCATGCTATAGACTAGTCAGTGCTTTAAATCACATTCATACAAGGATGGAACACATCAGAGGCAGTGGATGTCTTGCCCAGGGACACTTCAACATGTAAGTGAATAGCGGTGGAATTGAACTGCCAACTCTCTCATTGGAAGACAACTCTCCCTAACCACTCAGCTTCCCTGATTTAATTCCCTCTAAAGAGACCTTCAGCTTTCCATCATCTCTTAGGACCACGTGCCCGTCATGGTCTCCAAAGTTCAGATGTAGCCCAAATCTCACAAATGTTTTAACTCAGTTATAATTTTAGTCTTTACACATGCAGATGTGGTTGTTTTGTCAAAAAAAATTCCTTTTGGTGATGAGAAAATGCTGCTAAATTTACTAACTTCTAAAAAAAATAAATAATATCCAGTCTGGGTTTTTGAAAAGGCTTAGGATTGTTCTTATTTTATGTTCTATTTTACCTAAAAACATCTATTGTGTCCAAAAATCTTTTCCAGCTCTTTGAGAAGCTGCGTCTCCAGGAGAACCCAGGAGTGGACGATGTGGTGAAGAAGCAGGAAGCCCAGGGAAAAGCCAATAAGCCCACAGAGACTCTGAAAAGCCGCTCGGATGGGCCTAATATCAGAGAGGACAGCGGGATGGCCCGGTCCGAGCGGTCGGAAAGTCGTACAAACAAACCGGACAAAGGGAACGTCTCTCAGCCTCATCAGAAGTACGGGAAGGTGCGCACGCGCCACATCAACCAGCTCTTTATCCGTGGTGAGAACGTTATTCTGGTGAACCCACAGCCACTCTGATTTCTTTCTGATTATTATCCTGGACAAGAAGTTTTGCTTTACTCTGAACATTTAATAGCGCATCTTTGCTGTGATTTCATTAGATTCACATGAATCAAACACAAACCGTTATATCATATTGATATGTTACAGCAAAGGAACTCTTATTAAGTAATAAAAGCTTCTTGATTCTAATTGGCTGTTTCGTCTCCATTCTGGTTGTTACCCAGCAGGTGGCAGCATCAGTTCACCTCCCCCACCAGCCTATCTGAAGCCATTGTCGTCTCAGAGTTGCTTGTCCCTTTATGTTGCTTTTCCCGTTAGTTTGAGCGGGAATGACAGCGCGGTCTCAGCGGACTTCATAAATGCATTATGAATAATTGAGTTTGTGAAGCTGGAGATTGCAGATGGCACTCAAAAGCTGTCATTTGTCTTGACGTCTCAGATTGCTTTTTACTCTTTAATGGGCACATTACCCATAAAAGCACAATTTACCGCATCTCGTGGAAGTTGTAAAGATGCGGCGTGCTTTTATTTATTTATTTTTAAATAGGTTAGGTTTGGACGATAAGTGGCACAGAATGATTGTCACTGCTGTGTCTTCGGGTCGAAAAGTTCTTCCTATTTTAGTTTCTCTTAATTTGACTGCAGACATAATGACCCTTTTTCCGTATATTGTAAGTCACAAGTGGGGCGCATTTTATCATTAGTTGAACTTTTGCTCATTTACTGTATATACTGTTCATATACTAGATTATTATTAGTGTAGCCAATTTAATGGCCCTCTCCAGAGAGGAAAAAAACGGGGTCAATTGCTTAATGCAAGCTGCGTTTTAGTCGTGTTTGTCACACAAAGTGCGTTCAAACAAATCTTGATCCAGTACGAGGGCACGACACTGATTGTAAAAAGATGACCCAGAATTAGATTAAACGATCTGTGTCCTCTTTGTGTTACACAGGATAATGTAGGACGTCCTTCTAACATGGAGAAAAAGCAAGTTTTTTAATTGTTGATGACTTGGTAGAGGTTGAGAAATTAAAACGATGGAGCACTTTTAACTTGGAAAGCTTGTGTAAGAATAGATTAGATGAAGCATCTAGTTCAGCTGTCCCAATAACAACCTGTTTTAACACACTTGGGTGGTGGTTACCTGCATTGAATGTTCTCTGCAATCATTTACTCTTGGCCTGCCCCCCCCCCCCCAAAAAAAAACCACAACGAAGTTAAACTTGCATTAAGTGAATGCAATTTCTAAGCCAAGCTCTCCAGCTTCACTTTTGCTGCTTGAAGCACTTTTGAATGAGGCTAATGACACAGCGCACCAAATAACACACATCATTAACAAATTTAAATCAACTGTTTAATGTTCTCCAGAAGGAATCTTGTTGTGTAAATCAAATCAAAATGGGAATAATGCAAAATGAAATTTGTCATTTTCTCAAAGGATTTTTTTTTCTTCCTCCCAATACATTTGCATATCCTAGTGTTTCAGTAACAATTCAGTTTTAAAAAAGGAGCAGAGTGATTGAAAGTAGAAAACAAGCGAATAAACAATTTCTATTGATAAACATTAGAAAACAAAAACAGATTTTGGTCATTTCTTTTAATGCTTCAGACATCAATGCAAAGGCAACTGTGTGTGCTCAGCCTCTTGAGCCCTAGGGACAGAAGGAAAGTACAAGTTCAGTCCTCGTCCTCCTGAGGCTGCTGAATCCACTGTCCTCTTCTCTTGTCAGTAAATTATTTATCTCACAGACATACAAAAAAAAAATGGACATATATATATATATAATGTCAGGCCGCTACAATTCAATTTTGATTATCAGTCAGTGGTTGCGAGGGTCAGAAAGCACCCATCAGCAGGCACTTGAAGCACAAAGGTGAGGTGTGTACATCTAACACAAATGTCCTAACTCTATTTAGTTTTCCTTTAACATTCTGGGCGTGTACAACCTGAACCCCCCCCCACCCGGTTTTCTAAACTTAATATGCTGTAAAATACAAGGACTTGGACTGATTGTTATGATGATAAAAGGAACACCACAGTGGTTGTATTGATGTGCAACATTAATGAAACCGGAAGGAATTGTTTTACCAAGAAGCACAGAGTAACATTAAACACACAGATGCATTTTACAATCTTAACAGTCTGAGATAAAAACCTGAGGTCCTCTGTGTGTTTTTTTTTTTGTTTTTTTTTGACGCAAGCACTGGCTTGAACAAATTGGAAACATTTTTCTTTTTTTTTTTTAAAAAAGGTGCTTGGGATGAACAAAACATAATAAAACAATTATAGAATTTGCATGTAATATCTGTGCAGACAGCATACTTCATTCACTTTTCTACAGTCCTCCTGTCTCCTTCAGGGTTAGCCGAGGAGAAAAGGCAGAGATTTTTCAGGCACTGTGTGTGTTGTAATGAAGACCCCATAAGCATTCATGAAACCTTTTCTGTTCCTGATTATCATGCTTGGACACAAACTGACTACTATTCTTTATAAGTAAAAAATAGATATATTCTAATAAGAAAGGCCACCAATTATGTTTTACTGAAGGATAAATTCCTTACAGCTTTCACTGCAAACAGTTATGAACAACCCCAAGTGTAACACTTAAAGCCACATTTGGAGTGCTGATATTTATGTACAGAGGACGTAATGTAAGAACATGCTTTGTTTAGATCTTCATTCACACGGGTTTGGTCTGTATGATACAACTCGACACACTGTTACTGCCTCCCATACCTTCATAAATTATTGCAGGGGCTCAAAATTTCTATTTACATGTCATTAGAAGAAAGAAAACCAAAAAGAAAAAGAAAAACAAAGAGGTAACTTGACATTCTTCAATATACATTAGAAAGTTAAAATGGCTGATCATGTGATCCAAATGTATGATTAGGTTAAGATATTGAGAAGGCATTCTCAACAAAAATAAATCTGCAGCTACTAATATGTTCTTTGCTACTCTGCTGATTTCAATTGATTTGAGGTTATAAAGCAAATCCCCATTTTCTCAGGCACTTTCTCAATGACTCAATCAGACGAAAAGACTCACTAACATCAGTGGGTCTGTCTAATCACCATCCTAGACCACACAGATCATTGGTTCAATCAACACACATTCATTTAGATCCACATCACTACATAACTTAAAAAATATTTGAGATTGCAGGGTTGTTTGTAAGAAGATTGACAATATTTCAAGTACTCTTTGTTTGGAGCTCATGATGATCCTTCACCAATGGACAAGAGACTGTCACCACTTCTGATAATTTTTGCCAGTCCCATCACTTTCCGAAGTTGCCAAAGTCAGCAAAGGCATCGTGTTTGGGCTGTTGGACCATTCCAGGGTTCATCCCCACCCCCATCCCCATCCCCATCCCCATGGCACCAGGCATCCCCATGGTCATACCTGTCTGTGGCATCCCCATGTTCATGCCCATTCCCATCATGCCCTGGTTAGGAACCATGCCCATGCCAGCACTGGGGTGCATCATGGTATGAACCGGTGGCCTCACAGTTGTTGCTCCAAGACTCATATTAGAAAATCCCTGGGAGAGCATGTTGACAGGTGGCTGATTGCCTGGAAATACCATAAGAAAAAAACAAAAGGGTTAGATTCCAAAAATACTCGATTGACGAGATGTTTTAGGGGGTAAAAAAAAAATGCATACTACAATTTGTCACTGCCTAAGCTCACCTTGCTGGAGGGTGTTGAGACTAGGCTGGTTAGGCTTAGGAGGAGTCTGGCCTGGGCCCAGAAAGTCCAGGCTGATGTTAACAGAGTGGTCTGACCAGGTGGACGGGAGAGATCCTTTGGCTCCTGCACTTTGAGAGGGCCCTCCATGCTGCACCAGCTGTGGTTGTAGGGGACCCCCCATGTTCTGGATGGTGAAAACACAGAGGAATGTAAGCACTGATGCAACAATAAAGAAAGAGCTAATTCATACCAGAGACCCCCCACAGATTTATGTAGTTCTAACATGAAAAGTCTAGATGAAAAACTGTTTTTGACCTCTAACTGTGACCAACTTAACCCTTCTAGTCTGTCAGAGAAATCTGCTAAAGCAACTGGATAAACCAGAGCTGGTGTCACTAAGCAAAACAAAGAACAAGTTTTCTTTTAAAGTAGGTCAAGAACCTTTTTACATAAAACCCCAGTCTACATGTGCAAGCTTTTGTTGAGTTTGTTGTGTTCTTGAAAGTCACATCCCATTCTTTTCATTTTGTGTCAGTAACAGGAGGAGTGGGTGGTCTCTGGGGGAGGTTTGCATCTGGTGAAGCTGAACGTTAATGTGCCACAATCATTTTGGCCCTCTGTCTTTCACTCACAGTGCAATTCACTGTCGCACAAGCTTTCTGGCTAAAGAGTGTAGACTGTGGAGTGGAGGAATTTTTCTGATTTCACATTTAACATAATCATCAAGTGGGATTTTTGCCTTTGTGTTGACATTAAGTACTAAAAAAATTGTCAAGATGTAGTTGGGATTTGAACATTATTATTAGTTAGTCAGAATTTAACTGGTAACAAAATTAAACTAAAGTCAGACAAAAAAAAAAAGTAGGAGCTTAGATCTCTTTTTTATAATCAATAAATAATTATCGGTTTGAAGACATACTGGTATATTTTTCTTACGGTTACCAGACTACGTTGATAATCTACTAACAGCATGGTTTGTCTTGGGGTTCAGCCACTCTGACAATATAAGTTAAGTGATTTTAAAACAAAGTTTCTACATTAACAGACACCTTCACCCAGTTACAAGAAATCTGAAACTAAATATTGAGGGAGGTACAAGTATTCAAAGACACCGTCACCATAGCAACTTGCAAAGACCTAACTGGGAGCATTGCAGTTTCCCAACTTACTGATGTTTTAGTGTTAATGATCATTACTAAAGCTTGGTTTACACTTCAATGCGACGTGAGACAGCGGGTTAGTGATCGCATCATTTTGGATGTCTTTTTCTGACAGTAGAAGAAAATAAATGTAAATAAATTCTAATAATTCATAATAATTTCATGGTGATTAAGGGTTTAACATATTTTTGTTCATCTTTTCCCCCCCACATTCAGCAACCTAAAAGATTCCCATTTTGTCACATTTTATAAACATGTACAAGTTTAATAATGTGAGAGAAAACCACAATTTTTTGATTATTCAGTCAGTATTTAATACAGCTGGCACAATAAACTGTTAAAGTATAATGAGCTTCTTTTTTGAGAATCAATATAAAAAAATAGTCCATGTTCGTTAAAGACTTTCGATACAAGGTAAAACTCAGGTTTTTAAGAAAATGACTGCTGATCAATTAATCATTAATAAAATCAACCAACTTTCAATGAACTCAACCGATAACTTGCATCCCTAAGCATTAACTACTGAGATGTTTTGTTATCCATTAGTCAGATATCAGTGACTTTTTTATTGAGGTTCTCATGAATCTCCTTGTCTTTAATCAGAAAAGATTTTCACAAACTTGACAGATTTTGACAGCTTCTTGTTGTTTCAAATTGGATGCTTACTATGCTTATCATCTGTCCAAAACAAAAGAAATCCAATTGCACCACCATATTTACTGCTAATGCAGGAGCATCACAATAGTGTGCCACTTGACGTTTTCTTTATAATCAGCTGCTTTTATGTTCACTTAACTGAAAGACAAGAAAATGAATATTAACCATTTTTTATTTTAGTTTTTTTTTTCTATCCACTGGTATATGTGACGTTTTTAACAAGTACATGATTGTTGTTACTTCTTATTAGTGTTGGGCGATAAATCGATTTAATCGATTAATTTGAATTTGCCATTTATAAAGATTTAATTTTGGGAAAATCTGGATTTTTTTTTCCCCACTAGTGCACTCTTTGGGGCTTCTGTAGTTCAGAGGTCACCCCACCTGTCCCTCAAGACGCTTGGTACACGACATGACAATATGACAGCTGGCAAAGAGGATCTACTTCCCAAAAAAGGCACTGTTTCTTCAGTTATCTGGAACAGGTTAGGTTTTGCAACCTCTGACTTGGAGCAACAGTCACTTCACTGCAAAATCAGTTTGAAGGCTCTTGCCACAAAAAGCAGGAGTACAACAAATTTGTTTCAAGAACTGAAACAGAGGCACTCCGTTAAGTGGGAAACAAAATCGATTAAAATCAAAAATCGAATTTGAGATGAAAAATCAGAGATTTGTTTTTTGGGCCATATCGCCCAGCCCTACTTCTTATTGAATGTTTAAACTCTTCAATCTGCATTTGTCAGTTAATAACTTCTCAGCAGCACCATTGTAACAAACAACTAAGAAACCTTACCCATTGAGAAAACAGTTTTCTAATGTTAACATAAACAAGCTTCAAGTGCAGGTTGGCAGTTCAATGCCAGCTTACACACATACTTAAGTACTTTGGCAAGACACTAAACCAATGTTTCCCCAAATTTGAAGACTGGTGTGTGTGAGAATGAGTGTATGAGAGATGCATTATATACTGTACATGCTTCAAGTGGTCAACAAGCCTAAATGCTTGCTATATAAAGGATTTCTGTTTGCCTCTTTTGTTTTAATGTGTATACATTGTTTTAGGATGTACCCATCAGAAACATAAAAAAAAACAATCTCTAAAGGTACAAGAGACCACATGACAGTATGATCTGTAGATATTTTGCTTCCACCTGTATTCCATTTATGCCAGACACAAGTTTAACATTGATATTCTCTAAATTAATTATTAATAAAGAATGCTTGTGTGTTTGAGAGCAGCTAAGTGTACCTGTGACATGGACTGGGGAAGGACTGTGGTGCTCAGGCTCTGTGTGCTGTTCATGCTGAAATTGAGGCTCTGGGAGGAGGTGATGGATTGAGTTGGCGCCATCAAGTCAAACAGGTCTGCTGAAGCAGGACCAGAGGCTGGAGCTGGAGCTGGGGCAGTGGCAGAACCTGTCGTGGCTCCAAAAAAGTCATTTCCACTTGTGTCAGCACTCTGAACAGCTGTTGGAATTTGACCTCCAGGAAAGGCATTCCATTCACCAAAGTCTCCATTGGTGCTAGAGGTCATAGCTGGGGCTACATTGTAGAAAAACAATGAAACAAACAAACAATTATTATCTATCCTTGCCATCCATGTCTATTTTTTTATTATATTTTTGTAAAAGCCCAACAAGTAATTCTAAAATTCAAAATCCAGGATCTATACAAGCAAATGTGAGCATGTACAAGAAAAAATAAATCCAAATTTTGTGAGTAGAGTTTAGCTTCGTCCAGGAATTTTCAGTGACCAATAGTGCCACGTTTTAAATTTTTATTGAACTGGCCCGGCCTGCTTTCTCCTTCCACCCCCGCGAACAACTTCTTCTGTCCCCGTCTCCTTGTCATCCATAACAGGAGTTGATGTGTGTCTGTTCTTATTATGCAGAGCAGGTAGCAGGCTCCATATGGCCAGGCACCCCCGCCCCAACATTCCTTTGAATATTCTAGCAGTACAACTGCAACGGGACAGCATATCCAGACACACTAACAAAAACCCTCCTGAAACATACCAGGTCCTGAGGACAGTCCAGCTGAGGCAGCAGATGAGGAGAAGTCAGCAAATCCACTAAAGTCTGCATTGAGAAACAAACAATAGCAAAGTTGCTTTAAACAGGTAGATTCCAGGTGTGGTTCTTGAATAGTTTAGCATTCCTGGAGTGTTAGAAGAGGGAGAGGAGAAGTGGTGGCAGCGGCAAGGTGGAAGAAGCCAAACATCTGTTCAGTGCGCCCACCCTCTCCATTCACAAGGGACTCCTCCAAAAAACATCTGGTAGAGTTAGTTCCTATACATCAACTCCCTCCCCCTGCTTTCCCCAAAATCTGAGGCTGTATCAGCAGCTGAGCAGCATCACTTCAGAGTCAGGAGTCTGTAGCTAGATTTATTTTCCTCGATAAAGATTCCTAAAGGTTTTCAACTACTAGTGATTTCTTTGCAGACACATACTTTCAAATCTTTCAGAGGTCTAAAAAATATGAACCTATTGTAAGTAGGATGATTATAATTTGTCTCAAAAAGTAAAATACTTGGTATTTATTTGTTTAAATAATTTACTGAACCCCTCTTGCAGCTAGTTGTTTTGTGATAAAATAAATACTTGAGTAAAATTGTCACTACCTGAAGTGTAAATAAAGCACCTTTACTTTACTTTTAACTGTTTTTTTACCCTTATTGCGCATTGTGAAGTTGGTCTTAAGTTTCATTTCAAGTGGCTTTAAAGAGATCTTAAATTTGCTTTTTCTTATTTTTGATCAAATTTTGAACATTTTTGTTTCGGGCAGTTAACATTTGGCATCACTTGCCTGACAGGGCAGGTAAAAAAATAAAAAAATTTCTTCTTTGATTTTAGTTTTTGAACAATTTGTCTACTGAAACCACAGAAAAGAAACTGAAGATGGCTGAGAAGGTGCCTCAGTCTTGTTATTAGTTACATTTTACCTGTGGCAGCCGGCTGGGTAGGTGTTGTGTCCACCATTAATAGGTCAGCTAGGCCTGTGCTGGCAGGTTGGGGAGCAGCTGCAGGCTGGGTCTGGATAAAAAAAGATAATAAATCACAAATAAGTGTAAACAGAGCACCATAATAATAAATCATGATTTTATCAAATTAAATGAGCATTTGCTACCTGTTTGACAGTGGTGTTTGGGCTCTTGTCTCCTGTGTAGTTAGCTGCAGCTCCCAGGTCCACTTTTTTGGACGGTATTCCTTTTTTTCGTGTTGCTGCCGTTTCTGTTCCTTGGGCAATCTGTACGCTCTTGGTTGTAGTCTCCTCGTCATCCTTAAACTCTTTCTTTGCCCGACCATTGTAAGACGAACGATCCCGGTCCTCTTCATTGTCACTGTAGAGGAAATAATTTTAGGTGAAATAAAGCAAAGCTGATCTGTTTGTACACTATTGTTTTAGGGAGATTAAATTGTTGACAACTGAATTATTGCACACCTAGGCTGTCTAATTAATCAATTATTAGCTGAACATAGCTGTGGCACGTTTAGCATCCACTTCAATCTATATCTTAGGGAAATCCATGGTAATCTCTGTTCGACACAAAGCCACCTGGAAACAATTAACATGGCTCCTACTGCTAGTCGCAGGGTTGGAGGTCAAACAAGAGATCATCATCAAAAATAACTGGATCCTTGCTAACTACTGAACACATAAGAGGGTTACATACATTAAAGCAGAAACTGTTACTTCCTATTATTCATATGAACCGGTTTCTACACAGGAACAATTCACGAAGCAATGCCTTAAGGCAGTTAAAATTTGGTTAGACGCAAAATCCAAATTTGCCAGGAACATTGAAGACAAGAAGAACTTGACTGACCATTTTGGTTTTATGAACCTGACAAACAGTTGAAGTTTTCATCCTGCAGACATTTAGTGCTCAGATGAAATTACAATCCACTGTGCATCTTATGATACTATGGAGATTAGTTGTTTCGTATAAAATACTTTGAGGTAATACCTGAGATTTTGTTTTCAGAATACACGTTCAAGTTGGTTTCAAGTAGACAGCTACCTTTCCCCTTTTTATTCTAGTTTAATACATTTTTAATCTGTTCATACAGTCCCATAAACTGCAAGAGTAGGATGTCTGGGATGACATAACCTCTATAGTCCCATGACATTTCTGGTGAAAACACAACTAAATCTTTGGTCAAGACTAGTTGAGCACGTTGTTTCAGTGAATTTTCAAGGTCTTTAGTGGGTTATTAAAACCTATGACATGTTTAATTTGTTTAAAGAATGTGTAAATGTGCATAAATGAATAAACTCTTAAATTCAGTGGGCACAAAGGTTTTAACTCTAAACAAGGCAAGGCTGCCTGCACTGACATCACTGGGCCTTCTGACCACCACCAGTAGGAAAGGCAGGTAAAGTGTCTTGCCCATCAACAACTGAGGTGGATGGACCAGAGATTCAAACCGGCAACCCACAGGACAATTCCCCTAACCACTCAGTCACAGCCGTCCCATGATGACCAGAGTTGTTAGGGTCACTGTATGCCATTTGCCTGTTTCTAGGATACTGAAACAAATAATCTTCAGCACAACAGTTTGGGTCACAGAGATGAAAAATTTATATTTCAACCTTTTTTAAACAATGTTTATCACTACAGGTAATACTACGCCAAATTTCTCATACCTGAATCGGTCTGGTGAGTCATCTCTGTCCTTCTTCCTGAACCTGTTTATGGTATCATCAATGGTACTACCAATTGTGTCCCTGATCTCCCCAAACTTTTCACTGAAGGGAAAAGGTCCTTTACTTTTGTCCCAATCATCGTCCCACTTTCCTCGGCCGTCACTGGAGTCATACCTGTCGCCAGCTAAAGAGAAGGAATTAAAACAAAAGAAAGAAGGAGACATCGTCAACTTTGATTTTCACTATTATACTGAAAATACATCACAAGTATCCAAGTAAGTACAGTGCAGGGAAGTAAACATATTGATATTACTTACAGTAACCTTTATATCCCATAGAGTTAGAGGATACACCAACATATTTGTCTTTGTTCTTTTTAGCCTTTTTTCGTTCTTCTCTAAGCCTTTCATCATCCTGAACAAACTCCACGAGCTCCTTCACCTTCTGGCGCACATTTACACCCTGATCCTTCCCATTCTCATCTGGAGATAAAGATTGAAGACAAAAGTAACATAATGTGATGAAATCATACTCTGCAATGTTAAATATCATGAATAAACATCTTGGAACAGCTCAATGTCCTTACTGGAATCTTAAATATATTCACATACTTGAAAAGAATGAAAGCAGCCTCAGGGCAGTGAGTGTGTGTGTGTGTTAAACAGTGCTACACACATCCATTTATTTATTATAGCTTACACTCATTACTGTACTCTCGATGTGCAGAGTAACACATCAGTGAATTAGTTTAAAAACAGTAAGTCAAAATAAATATTAAAATTATACCATACCTACAAAGTGGTAACTTTCTAATGATCTCAGGTCATAGAGATGTTCTCTAGTACTGGTTACAACCCTCTCTGACCCATTTCTGATTAGATGGGCCAACAACAGCAAGGCCTGGAAAAGAAAAGCCCAGCAGCAGTTGAAGCAGAATGTCACTGGACCGATTCTTCCTCTAACAAGACTGACTTCACTTTTTATAACCTTAATCAAAATTGTACCACACATTGAAAGAAGTACTGTGTCACCATTAGGCAGATGGATTTTGTTCCTGTAACTGACCTTGTAGACTCTCCTCCAGTTCTTTTTGTTGTCCCTCAGCATGCGAGCCCACAGCATGTTCATCACCTCTGGGAATTGCTCATACATGAAGGTGGATCTGTTTATACAAACATTCACCAAAGAATAGAAAACAGGGAGTCACTGTCTTTTAGTTGAGAAAATGTTTCACTTGCAATGAATATCAACTGACAACTGGACAGAAACACCCATTGAAGTTTGGTGCAAACTTTTCTTTATTAACAGCCCACAAGAGGAAACTTAATCAAAATGAATTTGGTACTGGAGGTTTTTTAACTTTGGCACAGTAAATAATGTCTACAAATACATAGTTTTGAATATTGCAATTAAAAAACACTTCATTGAAATGTGATTTTTCATTTTTCATGTGATTTATTGTTGTTTACATTGTACTCCTGTCTGCATAAGATCGAAACTGATATATTTTTAAAAATACAGCATTTTTTTATAGTTTTGCTCTCAGACTAAAAGTAGATGCTAACTGGCAGAGAGTTAAGTGTGCACATTACCTTGTGGTCATTCAAAAGAGTTTTGTGTCAATAATTTCCCAACATTATTACCCAAATTCTGAAAATTCAGCAATGTGCTTTTTGATACATGTTAAAACAATACAAAAATTATGGACTTCTAAAATTTAATTTCCTTTGAAGGCACCCAGTGTCAGTAAGAAAAATGCAATCTAGAAGCATCAGACAACTCTAAAATGTTTTTAATTTTTTAAAACCTTTATTTAACCAGGCAGAACATTAAGAACTGATTCCTATTTTTAATGCTGGCCTGACAAGTGTCAAGGATACTTGAAGGAATAAGGGAAAAGGAAAAAAATAAAGAAAGCCACCTGGAATAAAATATCCTATTTACAACTCTAAATTCTTGAATTGTTATGCACATTTACAGTCTCTTGGTCACATAATACAGTTGTGGTCAAAAGTTTACATACACTTGTAAAAAACATAATGTCATGGCTGTCTTGAGTTTCCAATAAGT
>JARVJO010000269.1:20128467-20145393 GCA_031762555.1 Cynodonichthys magdalenae
TGAACCCGAGCAGTGTTTTGTTATTGAACTTCTGTGGTTGTCATGGATTGTCCATAGCGAACACCATGTTCAAACATAAGGATGTCCATACGTGCTCTTGGCACCAGGACACCCTAGGCCGCAGTTTGATAATCAACTTTGTTGTCTTGGACACTTGGGTAATATAAGGGGCGATGCTGTCAACTGACCACTACCTGGTGGTGAGTTGGCTCAGATGGTGGGGGAGGATGCCAGTCAGACCTGGCAGACCCAAATGTATAGTGAGGGTCTGCTGGAAATGTCTGGCAGAGTCTCCCATCAGACTGAGCAGCTGATGGGTATCGGCAGTCCAAGCAGATTGCAGCTCGGGTGGTCGCTGAGGCAAAGACTCGGGCATGGGAGGAGTTCAGAGACGCCACAAAAAAAGACTTCCGTATGGTTTCAAGGCGATTCTGGTCCACCATCTGGGGTCTCTGGGGGGGGGGGAGCAGTTCGCCACCAACACTATTTATGGTGGGGATGGTGCACTGCTGACCTCAACTTGGGACGTTTGTGGGTCTGTGGGCAGAATACTTTGAAGACCTCCTCAATCCCACCGACACGACTTCCCATGAGGAAGCAGAACCTGGGGACCCTGGGTCGGACTCTCCAATCTCTGGTGCTGAGGTCACCAAGGTGGTTAAAAAGCTCCTCAGTGTCAAGGCACCGGGGTTGGATGGGATTCGCCCAGAGTTCCTTAAGGCTATGGATATTGTGGGGTTGCGTTGATTGACACGACTCTACAATATTGCATGGACATCAGTGGCAGTTCCCCTGGATTGGCAAAATGGGCTGGTGGTCCCCCTATTTAAAAAGGGGGACCGCAGAGTATGTTTCAACTATTGGGGTATCACACTTCAAAGCCTCCCTGGTCTATTCAGGGGTCCTGGAGACGAGAGTCCATCGGATAGTCGAATCTCAGATTCAGAAAGAGCAGTGTGGTTTTCATCCTGGTCATGGAACACAGGACCATCTCTGCACTATCAGCAGGGTCTTGGAGGGTGTATGAGAGTTCACCCAACCAGTTTACATGTGTTTTGTGGACTTGGAGAAGGCGTTCAACCGTGTCCCTCGGGGACTACTGTGGGGGGTAGTCCGGGAGTATGGGGTGCCAAGCCCTTTGATATGGGCTGTTAGGTCCTTCTATGACCGGTGTCAGAGTTAGGTCTGCATTGCCAGTAGTAAGTCGAACTCGTTTCCGGTGAGAGTTTGACTCCACCAAGGTTCCCCTTTGTCAACGATTCTGTTCATAACTTTTGTGGACAGAATTTTTAGGCACAACCAAGGTGTTGAGGGGAAACTGTAAAAGTGGCAACATTTGTGGAGAAAATACAGTGCTTTCTGGTTGTGAAACAGTAAGCCTGTTGCCTTTAAGAGTCTTTTGACCCACTTCCTGGCTATACACGAGCACCAAAATTATTTATATTATACAGCTAGATGTAAGCACTTTGTCAGCTGTGCTTGTAACTTTCTACATGCTTGGAGAACAAAGTTACACACCCGAAAATGCCATTAATTCTGCAGAGGTTACGATTTGAGTTGCAGGGAATTGTGGGTAATGAAGGAATGTAGGTAGTCTTCGGGGTTTGACAGGCAGAAGTGAGTGGCGAGGGCTTATGGGTAATGTAGGAGAATTGTAGTCTTCCAGGTTTGTCAGGCAGAAGAGTATCGGCCAGCTTGCGGCTCGCTATTTGGATAAACACTATCGTCTTTAAAGTGGATATAAAAAAATACACCGCACTGATTTGGATGGGAGGGACATTTTATCGTTAACAGAGCTACATCTGCCAGAAATCTCAGCCCATTAAATTGCATAGCTGGTTTTAGAGTTGGGTCTTGAGTTTCTGAGATTTTAAATAATCTTGCAATAGGAAAATCACAAGCGTTTCAGGAAATGATTATCACACCACAGACAACAGCTGATTAAAACCTGAAATGTTTCCGAGCTGGAACGGCCGCGGGGTTCATTGCGGAAAATCCGCTATGTTTGTTAGCAACTGTTAGCAGTTAGCACAGCTGGAGCTAGGAGCGACTGCTGCCAGCCCAGGGAAGCCGGGAAGGATGCTCATTCCCTCGGCGTGCAGTAGGCGGAAGCAGCGATCAAGAGTTGGATTTTTCTTTTGGCTCTTAAAAATTGAATTCTACACGGAAGTGGATGAACTTTGTTGGACGTATTCCTTTTACACCTGTGGGAACAAATGATTATAACCCGAGAATTTTAGGAGTGTGGACGGCAGAGGTACGGGTGGTTAATAAACCCGCTTGTCTGTTTTCAAGATATATAAAAAAAACACTATGCCTAAAATCACAAACATTTCTGGGAAAAATACTCCCTCACTTCAGTAAGAAATTATTAAAATGTCACACTCATCAGAGCTGTAAAATTACCAAAATTGTATAAACCTTAGGCTTCAAATGCGTCAGCTGTGCACAGACTGTTTTATTTGCAGCTCCACCCGCGGTTACCGGATGTTTACAGTTTCCCTGACAACGGGGAAACGTTGCTGTCTAGCCAGCTGCCTTCTCATCATTATTTTACAAGAAGTATAGAATGGATTTATATGTAACTTTCATGAAATATTTATTACTCTATCAAGAATGTTTATTACACCATCGAGAACAGTTGAATAAAGTTTGAAACATTTCAGAATACGAGTGGGGGCGTGGCTCCCATCAGGTTGTCATTGTGCAGATGAAGCTCGCCACACTATCGGCAGCAAGCCGCTTGGAGCTCTTCTCCAGTTCTCAGATGTTTAGTCTCTTTCCTGGACAACAGAAGGGCGGACGGGAGGGAGGAGCAGGCAAACCTCCATTACAGGAATCATTTGCCTGTAAAATATGAACATAAATAATATAAAATAAATCCATCTTGATTGTACTGGTGTCAAGCCAGCCTCCAATCAAAAATAACTGTAAAGCCAGCCTGCAGTCGATGTTTCTTGTGCACAACACATAACATTACGGTATAGGTTTATACAAGCACCTTTCAAAATAAAAGCAAATGTCCTGTTCATGTTGAGTGACTATCAAAATAAAATATTTCCTGTTTGTGTTTTACCTGAAAATTGACTGAATGTAATGTACATCTAAATGTATTTATTAAAATAAAAAAAACTATTTTTCAAAACTTGACACTATGAAGTACAGGGAAACTGACAGATATGTGATCATATATTTTAGTTAATAATGAAATATTATATAGTTATTTATTGAAACCCATATTCTGGTCACATTATATAGAATTTTTGGGCTTCAGCCCCCTTAAAATAGGCCTAGTGACGCCACTGATGCCACATCAGATTAGGTTGAAAGTTGGTGAGTGCAGTAGAGGAGGTGTACTCTTAATGTGAAGTGGAATTAGTCTGCTGAATCAGACAGTTTATGAAATATTAAACTTTGAATCTCACCAACATTGGCTATATTTGTAAATTAGTTAAAGTTTTATTTTGAAATCCTACATCAGATTAGGTTGAATTCATTGAGAGTCAAGTGGAGGTGGTGTGTGCCTAATGTGAAGTAAATTAGTCCACTAAATCAAACTTTTTCTGAAATAAAAATAGTGAAATATCACCTAAAAAATGAGTTTAGATCAGCTTTTTAAAATGTTTTTTTAAATCCCACAGTAGTTTAAAAAATTGGTGAGTATAAAGGTTAAGAGAAGTACTCATAGATTTCAGTTTTAATAGCCTTTAAATTGTGGTTTTATTGTATGAAGAATAAGCTTTTCTGGCTTTGTAGCAATTTTTAATTAAAAAAATGTTTTTTTAGGTTTTAAGTTTGATAAACACCAGATTGCACACATCTGTGTGTCACCTTACTATTTTCTGATATCTTTAATTTGTTTTTTGAAATTGCAACAGTGTTAGAAATAAAGTTCTGAAAAATATTTTTTTAAATTTTAATAAATACATTTACATGTACATTACATTCAGTCAATTTTCAGGTAAAACACAAACAGGAAATATTTTATTTTGATAGTCACTCAACATGAACAGGACATTCGCTTTTATTTTGAAAGGTGCTCGTATAAACCGATACCGTAATGTTATGTGTTGTGCACAAGAAAAATCGACTGCAGGCTGGCTTTACAGTTATTTTCGATTGGAGGCTGGCTTGACACCAGTTCCATTTTGATCTACCGCTGACAGAAATTTGAGCTAAATGGTCCAGCGTGTTGGATTTCGATTTTCCATAATAAATATATTCCACACAAATAAATTGAACAAAAAACACCCAAAAGTTTCAGAAAATGTTTAACGCACTGGTCAAAGCTGGACAGCGTGCTGGGCCAACGTAGCTCTGTGTCCAGGGGGAGGAGCTAAATCCACTACACCTGAATGCAGCCATACAAAGGATCGATAAGTGCCTTCTAACAGACTAGAAGGCAGAGGAGAAACAATTTGGACACATTGTATGGAACTGATAACCGCTAGTAACGTCCATTTAATGGACTGACAGCATTCGAAGCAGGTGTACCTTTTTAAATTTAAAACAGTTGCCAGACTTTATCATTCCTCTATATTGTAGCCAGTGCTTTAGTTATGTGTTGCTGCATCCCTCTATACAATCATCAATCATACTCAATTCTGGCACCTGAAAAGTCATCTTCATTAACGTTTACATGAAAAAAAAAGCTTTGGTTTCAGTTATTATGTATGCAGTCCGCTGCGAACTTCTGACAATGGGGACTTTGGTGATTCCCAGAAATGTTTGTGATGTCATCCCTGACCAATGCTATTGGCCTAGATGAAATTCTACCGGAGAAATCTATGTCAATGGGAGAAAGTCCAGACGGAGCAGTAAAAGGAGAATAAAATCAAGCAGAGTTGCATAAGAAGGCAATGGCCAGGCTAGTACATACATAAACCTTAGGACCTACAATGAGGTTAGGCTGTCCCTACATGTTGGAAACTGTATGTACCACAAAAGGCACTCTGCTAGCCACCATTATTACTGTTGTTCATCTACTCACTCAACCACAAAAAAACTATTGATTGCACCCGTCTGAAGTAAAATAGCATTGTTCAAACGGGGCCTAATTTTTATTTTTTTTAAATATCCAGTCGTCTTACTAACCTGTTGTCAATACACTTGTTTCATTGCAAAATGCTCCTCTAGCTGTTTCCTATTCTTAATATTTATTTTAACAGTCTTTTCTTGCCTTTGTCTAAACATTTTTTTGAAATGTGTGCCACTATAAAATACCAAATTACTGTATTTTTATGCCTTCGCCCACGAGGCATACTGTTCTTTGGTTATCCGTCCATCACACTGTCTTGTGTGCACTGTAGCTCCTGAACAGAGCAATTGATTTCAGTCCAAATTAACATGATAATTGTTCTTTGCCCAACAGAGGTCTGAAAACATTTTGTTGGTCAAAGGTCAAAGCCAAAAGTCAGGTAAAGTCATCTTAGTTGTTTGAATTACCTTATTTTGGATGGTACACAGTGGTTGGTCACTGAAATTAATAATATAGTAAATATAAGTAAGTAAATAACAGGAAGTCATGTTAAGACATTGCGGATATAGTTACATACTTACAACATACTAGAATATTTGAGTGCAAAAATAGAGGTAAACAGGTTATTAACTGCATGCCCAGTGCTTTAAACGCAGATGAGTCCAGGGCAGGTGGAAGCATACCAGTCGATGCTTTGGTGTTGAGTTCTACCTTGTTTTCTGTGTTCTATTGTTAGTAAAATATGTGGTAAGGAAATTTGCAAATCATTGCATTCTGTTTTATTTAAATTTTTTCAAGGTCCCAACATTTTTAGAATTGGGGTTGTACTCTGCACACTAAATTGCCACTGCAAAAGCACAGAAGCCATAATTCTCCAGCACAACATGAGCCCAAGCGACGCTGTGTGACTAAACACAGAACAACATAGGAGAAGAGTCTAATTGAAAGCGCTTGACACGTGAGAAAATGCAAAGTGCATGGAACGAAGGACAATATCAAATAAGCCTTATCAATTAAACACCACAAAAACAGTGTTTACTTTCCCTCTCCGTGCACATGAAACACTGTGGTGCATGTTTCAAATAGGTCAAGGTTGAAGCAAAAAACAAAAGTTAGTCGATTAGCAGTCGAGGCGCGGCGCTCCTAATTTGTATGCTCATCTGGCACGATCATCGCATCATGTAGGTGCTGCCTGCGATTCCACATCTGCACGCACTCATTTAATTATCCAAACACAATTCACAAAAGTCACTGGAAACAAACCAAACCAAAATAAAGTAATTTGCATATATTTAAAAAGAGCAGATAAAGTCCCTCGGGGTTGGTTAATATTTCAGAGGCATAATAATAATATGCTAAATCATTCACGTTTCCCCCCTCCTGCACCAAAACAAAGTAGCATTGTCGATGTAATTAGGGTGTTTTAGAGTTGAATCACCCTGGCAAATGACCATGTTTTTCTCTCTGGGAGACCACTATGTACGCTGCTTTCTCTTGCTGTATCTGTATGTTAGTGTGTGTGTGTGTGTTTGTGTTGTATTGTCAGTGTTCCTCCATGTGCGCACAGTCTTAGAAAAGGATTGATTAAAGAGAGAGTGTCTGTCTCAGAGCAGTTAATGAGGTTTAGTCCCATGAGCTGTTGAGGTTCAGGTTTGTGTATGTGCACGTGCATGTGTGTTTACGTGCGAGCCGGTAGCCCTAGCGGAAGACGTTGTTAATTGGCGAAGACTTACTTTCAGCGGGGGGATAGTCAAGGGCACGCTGTATCCACATTTGTGGAGTGTCATTTGCAGAACACCGTGATACGTTCACTTATTATTTATACAGAATGATGAGTCAGAAACACAGTGACAAGAAGAGGAACGACTTTAATTAAACTTTAAGGTTTGTATTTTTATGCCTGCTTTTAATTATCGCCTGCTGCAATGAAAGGCACCGATCATGTAATTGCCTGTGTTTCTGCATGTGTTTGTTTGACTGTTAGCGAAGAAATCTTGTGAACCACTGGACAAAGTTTAATGAAACTCGCAGATGCAATCGTCATGACTTGGATCTACTTGGAATAACTTTTAGAGTCAGTCTAGTTAGAGATGGCTGCTACAGCTAATCAACCTTAATTCTCTGTCACACTAAGACATTTCACACAAGTTATGCCAACTTAGGAAAATTTTATCCAATACTAAAGATGTCTACAATGAAAATGGAATTTAAAAAATCTACTGGAAGCCTCTTTTGGATGTGTACATACTGTGATGCTAACAATTAGACTGAGTATGACCCATATGAGTAAATTAATCTAAAAAAAAAGTCAGAAGTCCGCAAGTTGTCTAAAACTTTATAGTGTGACAGGGCCTTTAAGATAGTAATTTATGGGCAAAAAATGATAATGATTGCAGTCATTTCTTTGCAGAGATTGTTAATTGTTAACAAGGACAAGTTTAAAGTAGTTCAATTTTATTTTAATATAGGAATGAATTAAAATGACATGCTGCTCAAAATTATTTAGTGGCCACTTGTTATTATATTGTGCCCACGCATTCTGGTGAATTAGATTGGATTGGTTTATTTGTCATATGCAGGTTAACACAGGTCAAAAATGCAATAAAATGTTTAGGATAAGTTCAACTCACTGTAAAATCAACATGTAATAGAAATGCAAAATAAAGATTAAAATATAAAATTATTTACAAAGTATAAAAGAAATATGACAAACAATATAGTAAATTATAACAGTTTATGTGGTAGGAGCTATGAGTCAGTCACATGTGAGATCATAACATTATTTGTAACATTTCACCAAAACTTATATTTCTTAAAGTTTTGACAACTTAAGATCTCCAGTGCTAAGAGGATGAAATGGACATTTCAGATCTTCCAATTTTTAATAATTTTCCAACACAAGAATGCAGTAGTTGGCCTTTAATTAAGATTTGAGTACTGTGTCTTTGTGAGTTATCTTAATTTGTGCATAAAATGTTTTGGCTTGAATGAAAAAAAATGGAATGGTGCAGTTTTAATGTTTGGAGTCACCTAAGCTTACCTAAAATGTGAATGAAATTCTTTTGCTCTCATGGGAAGAAGAGAAGAGAAGCAAAGAGGAAAAAAAAAATTCAGGGGACAAAGATCCGTAGGAAGGATGAAAAACAAAAAAGGGAGACAAAGGTCAGGAAAGGATTTGGTCCCACCTGTTCTGGTCTCACCTGTCCATCTACATACAAACCTGCGTGTTCTTTTGCAGTGCAGCTCATCATGAACAGCAGGAAGCATCGATGCTTTCATGTGAAGCCCAAAGTAGAGCAAGATCACAATATGTGTGTGTGACAGTGTGTGTGTGTGGGAGTGTGTGTAAAATCCAGGCTTTTCCCCCCTTGGGAACTGCACAAACACGCTTCCCATCCTTCCTTTGAGTTTCACATTCAAAGGTTCCACTCGTTCAACTGTCAGTCATTCTCTCAGCCAATCAAGGCCCCTCATTCTCAGTCTGTTTATAGATCAAGGCTGGTTTTAGCGTATGTATGTGATGTGACTGGAATTTATACCATGACTAATGCTAATACTGTAAATATTCATATTTTCTTACACATCACCCGGGGTGTCAATCAAAATCGACATTACTGCGTTGTACTGCGAGCACTGTAACTGTGCTTAATGACGGCAGGTCCACTGTGGAGGGATTTCATAAAACTGCAGAGACCTATGGACAAAGAGGGGAAAAAGATTTCAAAGAAAATGTATTTAAAACATTCATGGGTCTGTGCAGAAAAGGTATATTTATATAAATGATGCAAAGTCAGAGGATGCATGGTTATGCCTGGCTTGGTATGTGTGTTTGCAAAAATTGTGGGCATTTGTGTTTAGAGAGTAAGCACTGTACAGATGCATTAACAATGGCAAGAAAGGGCGATTGCAACCCAGATATGTCACGCCTAATTTAGTGGCTAAGAATACCAGTGAAAACAAGGAGGGGAATAATACAAATTACAAGGAAATTTAAAATATATCAGCAAAAATATCATCCTGCAGGAGCTTGGATGAGAATAGCGAGGGAGCTAAAGGGACAGAAAGGTAAACAGATGGAGCATCAGGTGACAGCAGGTGTTATCAGACCTCACCTCTGATTGCTGTCTATTATAATGGAACAATAGTTTCCTGTGGGCCGTGCTAATGAACTGTGTGTGTCAGCAACGGGGGAAATTAACCCGAGCCGCGCAGAGGCGGCTTTATTCCAAGAGGAAAACTGAGGGGAAAAAAAGGAGAAGAAAGAGAAGGAGGAATCTTTTGCAGACCTGTTATTTGGCGATATAAAGCTGCCATATGTCCACACCTGAACTGTGTATGGAAGATGGGAGTGGTGGTGGTGGATGAGTTCAAGCCCCCAACAGAGGGCAGCAGAGGGCTTCACAGCTGACAAGTTCTTTTGAGGCCAGTAGGCCAAAGAGCTTTTGGACTCCAAATATGCATGTCACCTTAAAAAAAATGCAGATTTATGTTTGACATAAACCCACTTTGAGAGCAGCATTTTACATACAAGGTAAATAATGTCCTCACTTCAGCTGTCACATAGTGAGATAGTGGTTTGGCAACTTTTCCCACTCTCCGGCTGAAACGAGGTGGAAGTGATGTTTGAACTGCAGGGCACCTATAATGGCAGAGTGAGTGTTCTACATCACGTCTCAGCAAGAAACGAGCTCAATCTAGTCGCGCTACACGCAGAGCCGTGGCCCCCCAGGCTCGAGTTCCTGCTTCAGTAATGACTCTGTTCCCCTGTGGAATGTAGAACATTGTCTTTCCTCAAATGAGGGAAGCACTCATACACATACACATACACACACAAACACACACACACCTACACAAGCATGCGCGTCAATATGCATGAAACACACAAGGTCGGAAACATAAACAGAGAAGAGAAAGCACTCCTGCCCACCTGCACTCTCTCACCAGCACCCCCCACACACCTTACCCCACTCCAAGTCAAAGCCATTGATTGGGTCTCTCTTGCAGCTTTGCTTCTCCTGATCAATCAGTGAGTTTATAAACCACAATGTGTGGCAGCCTGCATTGCTCTTTCTCCTCTCCCTTCGTTACCGATCAGAGAAAATCCCACTCCAAGCAAGTGCAATGCACATTCATACAATTTTAATGACTCTTAAATTAACCATCATATTTTTTTTTGCTCCACTTCTTCACCGACTAAATCACTTAATATGCATCAGCACCGGCCTCACTTGTCGGCTCCGCGCCCTGACAGTTTTATAATTTCTGTGCATGGGGCTCTTGTGTTTATTTATGAGTGTGTAGGCTTCTTTTTTGGCTGATAAATGGCACAATTAAACAGCGCTCAGACACTCGAGCAGGCGATTCAGGCTGCCGACAGATTTTTAGTGTCCTCCTCCTTGGCTAACGATGAAGGTAAATAATGTCTTAACGAGGTTGCCCGAGCAGTTGTTTGAGGATTCATTTTATCCTTCACTTTTAAGCTGCGGAGCACAAAAGCAACGTTCACACTCCAAACGTGATTTAGCGGCGCGTTAGCAGTTTCCTTTACGGTCATTATTACCAAGGTTGGAAGTGGAAATTAAAATAATTGTAACTTTTTTCTTTTCAATTTGGTGTTTGAGTTGAAAGGTTTGAGATGTCAATTTTATTCCTCACTGATGATAGGTCAAATAAGACAGACAACAAGGGTGTTAAAGCTGCAGCACGCAGGGTGCCACAGAGCTCCTCACTTCCTGTATGCATTATTTAAGGGCCCCCATTGGCTGCTGTGAGTTTAGCGATGAAAGCAGCCTGACGCAACTCTCGGCAACACTGTTTTACAGTATTGTTTTACCAAACTATTGTAAGGCAAGGTTCGAACATGGAAGAGTATTAGTCAGGCCTCAGGAGGAGGAGGGTAAAGCTTTATGAGCCCTCTGAGGCTGACTGCAGAGCGCCTGGGCTCCTGTGCAGCTGAAGCTACCACGTTACAAGCTGCCCCTACAGAATGCCCTTGGACGGAGGATGTGTGTGAGAGAAGCAGCGAGAGAGAGAGAGAGAGAGAGAGAAAGTGTGGCGCTTGCATGCTCACAGGCTAATGAGTGCATGTGTTAATGCCCGTGTGTGTTTTTCTGCGTGTGTATGTGTGCATGGATGAGATGTTGTTGGGTTGAGTCAGTCTCTGGAGGGAAGGAGAAGGACAAATGCTCCTTAAAAATAGCCCCTGGGCAGCTGGTGTACACAGTCTATCAGCAGTCCGTCCCTGGGGCCAAGCAGGGGGAGGGAGGGAGATGGAGAGAAAGATGGGGAGTGAGAAAGAGACAGCAGATGGATGTAAGAAGGAGAAATGTGGCAAAATAGGGTGGGATATGAGTGGAATGCAAAGAGAGAGCGACAAACGAGAGAGGGGAAATATATATATTTGTATCTATGAGTAAAAAGTCCCAGGAAAGAAGGAAAGAATGATTTCAAGATCCAACGGTGGCAAAGGAAAGGAGAACTAACAAGTCAGCAAAAGAGAGAGAAGATGGAGCGAGCCTCCAAGTCCCAGTTGTGAATGCTCCAGAGGTCAGACTAAGGGATAGAGTTTTAGAGCGAGCAGATTTGTCCCTAGACGTCTTTGGTTACTAATACACCAAAGTGTGCTACGCTAAATCGCTCCCAGTCGGCAGGAGTAGAGATCCTTGAGACCCGCTGAGACCCTTTATGGAAATAACTCTATCCCATTTGCTCCCTGTAACTTAGCTGCAACACTGTGTATGTGTTCTAAAAGGGTGGGTGGGTGGGGTATGATTGGAGTGCATTCGAATCGAAGGTGCTCATTGAGCATTTGCGTGCGTAATTTTAATGGACATACACATAATGCTTAGATGGTTTTTACAACTGCTCAATCTGCTGGGAGCTACAAAGTCATCAGGCTATTAGATATTTATGGCGCCGAGATGTTTTTTTTTTTTTTTTTGACAGTAAGACTGTAGTGTGTGTGCTTCTTGTGATCTCAGCTTTGGCATTACCACATAGAAGAAAAATTAGATTAAATGTAGAAAAGTCAAATAAAAAAAAAAATTGACTCGCTGAAGGAACTGAATCCAGTCTACGGCACGAAATTGGAAGGAGGAAATGTGGGTGTTTTTCAACTTTAAATGAGAAATAAAGAGCTGGAAGTCATGCTACGGTTGCCTGAAGGATCCCACTCGCTTGCAGCATCATCAACGCACCAATTAGAGCTACAGACTGGAGGGGGATCAATGCGATTCTGAAAGTATGTGTGTAGATGTGTGTGTGTGGGTGGTGTGCAGAGATGTGTTTCGTTAGTTCCTCCACTGAGCTAATTGAGCTGTTTCTCCTCAACAGTTGGGAGCTCTTAGGCTGTGGACAGATGCCCTTGGGCACAAGGTGTGTGTGTGTTTACTTATCAGTTTGTGTGCATTGGTGAGCATGTGCTCCATTCTGCCTTAGTGATTGGGAGAGTTTGTTGCTAAAATGAAAACTTGTGCGTTTGTATGTATATGTGTGTGCGTGCATATCCTGCAGGCTGTTGGTCTGTCAGTGGCATATTTAGTGGTCTCCAGGCGTCATTAGTACCCTGACTGTCACACAGGGCAGTCTGAGTTGAGCTCTTTATAAAGCTTTGTTTAGAATACTCCGGCCACATGTGCGCCACTGCGACTGATGAGCCCTGAGCGGGTGCTGATAGAGTGTGTTTGTGTGTGTGCGCGTGGAAGTGGGGTGGTGATGGAGTGAAGCCGTCCTGACAGAGATGTTACCCAGCAGCAGGATCCCGTGCTCAGCCCCCTTCCTCCAATACACACACACAAACACACACACACAATAGAAACACACACATTTCCGTTACCTTCTCAGACTCACCGTTTGGATCATATTTACCTTGAAAGAAAAACTTATTTCTTTTAGAAAAAACATGCAAAATAAGACAAAACGGTGCAAGAATTGCTCTGCATCACAGTTCAGCAATCATATTTCAATTTAAATGTTATTGTTTGCTGTTTTTTCAGTTTTCAGTACTTAAATTAAATGTATTTTCTTTATTTATATTATCAAATGACTTGTATAACTTGTGTATTTTAAATTGAACAAAATATTTCATGTTTGTGCTCTGAAAGTTAAAAATATTTTCCTTTTAGTCTATTTTTTTATTCTCCGTGCACTTTTATTACGTTTGGAACTTATACAAATACCAAACCACTTGAAAACAAAAAAACATGCTGCTTTTATCTCTTTTATCTCTGTGTAGTCATGTAAACACAACAAGGACACACATAGAGTTCTGTTTATAAAAGGGAGGATTCAAAACAGACTTTGACTTCATGTGCTATATTTACAAAACAAATTTTTTTTTAATGGCTCACTAATGTTAATAACAATATTGTTTCTTAATGTAAAGAACATATTTTCTGCACTAAAAAAATTCTGCAAACGTTGCTCAAATGAAAGAAACAAAAACATCGAAGGCTGCTTTCATTCATCAGAAATAAAAATAACAATTTTTGATAGTTTTTTTACACATGTGTGAGCAATTTGTAGATAATTAAAAATGTTACTTGCAGATAAAAGTCCCATTCAAGAACTTCTAGATTATGTTTCAAAAGAGAATAAAAAAATACTTAAATAACTATAAAAAGAAGCATTTTTTGTCCCTACAGGCAAAATTATGACTTCTGGTGTGTATTTGTATGTAACCGTCAATAAAAGTCTGACCACGATTTGCTCCACCGTGGTAAAAATGGAAAAAGTTTGATGTTTTTTTTAAACCACATTCTGCCAGTTATGTTTACATGCCTGTTACTTTACATTTGAATCTGGGCTTTTAAAATGGACAGATTATGATTTTAAAGCTTGCGTACATATTTTGTCTCATCCAGAAGCTCATATAAACCTTTTAGATCCTACTCACAGTTTATTATTAAATCAACTCAACAGTTGGGAGCAAATAAACCCTAAAGCCATAATACTCCCACCACCATGCTTCTCTGTTAGACTGAAAATATGTGTTTATTCTACACCTGACTACTCTAATTTATATGTTGTGAATATAAAACACCACGGTGTTTGCCCAAACCTCAATTTACAGATGTTTTGCTTTAATGTTTTGTTGAGCATTTATGTTTTCCTCCAAACATGAGCTGTTGATGATTTTGTAATTATAATCATTTATTTTATACCATTTGTCAACTTGGCTGCCTGACTACAGCTCTTCATGGTTTTGGAACTG
The DNA here is from genome assembly GCA_031762555.1 of Cynodonichthys magdalenae. Classification (NCBI taxonomy): domain Eukaryota; kingdom Metazoa; phylum Chordata; class Actinopteri; order Cyprinodontiformes; family Rivulidae; genus Cynodonichthys; species Cynodonichthys magdalenae. The sequence continues at coordinate 20,142,657 of JARVJO010000269.1, forward strand.
AACTGGTTAAAATTCACTCCAGCTGTTGGGTTATTGGCAAGGACAGTTGTACTTTCTGTTGTCTTTTTTCAATTAGATGTTGAAATGAGGGTCGGAGGGTCAAACTCTACAAGTCATGGTTTGCCACTGCACAAGTTTGACAGAAACTTGACTAAGAGTTGATTTTTAATTAATGTGATTGACTGTTTTTTTCTATAAAGCCCCAAATTATTGCAGTATTAGTTTTAGGTGAAAGTACCCAGATCCAGAATAGACTTTAGAAAGTCTTACAAAAGTCAAATTTACAAAATCATTTTTTGTTACTTAAGAAAAAGTGTTCAAAGGATTTATTTTTTTCACATTATTTTTCAAACGTATACATAAATGAAAACAATTGGTCCTATGTGCTTTTCGTTGTAATATATTGGTTTTTTTATTATTATTTTTAGGATATTTTTCCTCATTTGTAAAAAAGAAAAGAAATTCCATATATTTTTGTCTTTGCAAACCTTACTTTGGCCCTCAGGATGATGAACGACTACAGAAGTGACTCAAAATCAGGTGTTTAGTAACTAAGTACATTTATTTGATTACAGTACTCAAGTCATTTTTTAAGGATCTGTAACTTTTAACTAGTATTTCTTTAAGCATAACTTTTACTTATATTTCGTTACATCAAAACATAAAAATTATACTTTTACTTCTTTACTTTAAAATTTACCACAAGTTACATGTTACAATTTTAAATATGACCAGAAGTCATCTAAAAAAATTAAATGTTGAATTTACACATTTTCTTTTAAAGATAACATGTAAATTGATCAATTTACTCAACTGGGTTTAGTGGAACCAGTTTGGTTAAGTAAATTCATCATTTCATTTCTAAAAGTGTGTGTAAAAGTACTATTACTTTTACTTTCCCGATTGTTGTGAGCAGTTTTATGACTTTTACTTAAGTACTTTTCTTATCAGGGAAATTTATTTTTAAGAAAGTCATTTTCTGTGCTGTTATATTTTTACTTGACTTGTTTTTTTTTCTTTTTATATACCTCTGTTCAAAATAAACCATCCAGTCCATGTTCATGTTAATAATAGACCTTATCAGGCATTACAAAAATGTTTATTATTAGTTTGTGCTGATTTATTTTTTTGTCAACACTAATAAAACAGTGTTGCACCATAAAACAAATTTCTCTGCTGAAATAGTTTGTACTAAAATTTATGGTAAATTTAAAGAAACATTGTCTGGATCTTTAGAAGCAATAGTAGCAAAACTGCCTGACAGAAAACAGGTTCATTATAATAATCTTAAACTTTTACGCACATTTACACTTCAATCTGCATTTTTTTAAATGCACGCCGTGAAACATTTCCTTGCTTGTTGCATTGGTTTTTAACTAGGAATTCTGCATATTTAGAATAAAATATGTGATCGCAGTAAGCAGCCGTGGAATCAACAAGTAGTTATTTTCAAGGAAACTCCTTGCTGCATCTGTCTGGTGTTAGCCGTCTCTCCTCACCACAGCAGCTGCTTGTGATGGGTATATCTCTCATTCATGTTCAAACACACACTCAGACACACGCACACACACACACACACACACACACTTCTGCAACTAACACACTTCCCCATTTACACCGTTGAACATGTTCACACACTTGCTTGTTCCTTTTCTATCCTGTTTTTATTTTTTTAAAACAACTTCCAGCTTAACTTCCAGCAGAAGTGCACCCCTCTCAGTCCTTCAGCACAAAATACTTTGAGCTACTCAGGAATACAGTCTAACTTTCTAGTACATGACTAGTCATTGAGTTTTCCCTCCAGGGACCACCGCTATATAACTTATACTCACTTTACAGGACTTCCATGTCAGCGGAAGGCGTCTTCTCTGTGAATTTTCTGAGGCAGAAGTTGGGATGAAGCTATTTGATGTGTTGTACAGAGCGTATTTGAGGTAATGGATACTGCGCGAGAGGGTACAGCAGTATGAGCGAAATGACAAAGTTAGTTTGGGCCTGACAGATCTTTAAATCCCCCCCGGATCACGCCGAATGCGCCCTTGCCGCTCTACGGATTGTGTGTGTTTGTGTGCGGATGATTGGTACCTGGGCTAACAGAGAGACGTCCCTCAGGTCTTTCTGTGGAGGTTCTCGGGTCTGGTCAGTTAACCTCCATCTCTCTCTTTGATCGCCGTGGCACCGGCGACCCTCAGGGAAAACACAAACCCACTCAAACCTCCATCAGACCTCTTTTTAGACACATAGTCACACTCATCTAGAGCAAGGAATAAAAAAAAATGGATTGACAGAAGAAAAACTTGCACATATGCCCGTCCACACACACACACGTTTCACTCACACACTTTGCCACATAAGGGGTAATGCTATCCAGCCAGTGTCAGTAAGAGCAGGGTACTTAAGGTGCTATTACACTCCCATTACCTCTGCTCTCATGTGCAATCAGGGAGAGGTGATGGCCTGTATTCTGGCAACGCACACCCCTGTTTTCCCTTCTGACAGCGCTCTGGACAGGAGCCTGAGGCACTGGGCTCCAGGATCGTTAAGGTAGCCGAGGCGATAAGATTTAATCTGAGGAGCGTGTGTCATAACGCTAAGAGAAGGAATGCATGAGCGGGGGCCGGAGCTCAGAAGATAATGATGAATACGGTGAGTTTTGCGTGTTTGTGAAGTTGTAGTAATGAAAGGCATGAAAAGAAAACATGTTTCCCCCACCGCCCCTGTTTTCCTGTTTTTTCTG
>JARVJO010000269.1:20145493-20157854 GCA_031762555.1 Cynodonichthys magdalenae
TTTTGGTTTTTTTTGTGGGCCCCCCCCCCCCCCCCCCTCTCTCTCACACACACACATTCATGCTCTCTCTCAGCTGGCCCCAGATAGTTTTACACCCCCCCCCCACACACACACACTCCTCTGGGACCCCGTCTCTGTGTCGTTAATCAGAGCTCCTCAGCTCAGCTTCTCTTTCTACCTACTACCACACTTGCTCGTACACGCACACATAGGCAGCCCCATAGTCTCTCTCCCCTCCTCCCCCATGCATCCTCAGCCCCATCCATCATAAAACAGCAGTGTGAAGGTGGGGTTGTGTGTGTGTGTGTCAGTCCATGTATGTGCACACATCTCTGTGTCTCCTCAGCAGAAATGAATTGAGACTTTACAAGAAGAAAAGCAATTAGGCCAGGGTTTTGCCCTATCATTCACTGGCTAATGTATCAGAGGCAAAGTGAATATTATTAACAGACGGGGGGTGGGGAAGGGCGGGGGCTCGGAGAGGGTTTAACAGCCAGAAGGTAGGACAAGGAAAAGACTAATGATTGTGATGAAGCAACCCGGAGTTGAAGGCTTTTAATCACTTGTAGGCTTTGTGGATTTCACCGCTGACACGCGCTGTTACGCGATGGCTGCGTGGCCCCCAGCTTCCCGCCTCCAACTGCCCGCCGAACACCGGTGTGGTGATGGTGGTGGGGAAATCAAATGAGCCATCGTGGAACATGGACAAGGATGGCGGAGTACAGCGCAAGAAGATTACTCATCTAGTAGAAGTGAGAGCCAACGGGGCTGAAGCAGCAAAGAGGAAACAAATTGGGAGTCAGGAAAACCAGAAAGTACAACAAGCAGAGGACATGGAGACAAATTATTGAGGCAGGGGAGGGAAACAACTGAGGAGGGAGAGGGCACAGAGACGAAAGTGCAAAAGAGACGGGTGTGTGAGGTGGAGTTTTGATGGACAGAGTCAAGAAGGGGTTGGTAGAGGAGTGAGGAGGTGAAGGAGCAGCGCTGGGTCAGTGATACACAGAGAGACAAACCATTTGCACCTCAGCAGCAAGTGAGCACGACGCTCTTGACTTTGTGTGTGTGTGAATGATAAAGTGTGTGTGTTGGGGGGGGGAGGTTTAAGGATGGGGCACTTTCTAACAGTGGCTTTTTTACAGCATTTTTGTGTGTGTGTTTCCCATCTCTACTAGAGCTCTTAAATGTCACGCATTTTAAAAAGTCAGGCCTCTGTTGGGTCAGGCTGACATTGATATGTAGACTTTTCCTCAAGCAGCACCCTTCCTCTTTGTGATTTCAGGCAGCATTTCAGGCTCTCCGGTAACATTTGTTAACCTCGCTCAGCTCTTAACAGCAAATGTGATATGATAACTCAATCAGTCAAGATGCTAAATGTTGAGATAAGCTCATTGTGACCCTGAAGGAGAAGAAGAAGGAAAAAAAAAAAAGAATATACGAGGCCAATCTGTTCCAGACTGTTTCTGTGTTGCACTCACAATTACTGGAGATTACAGGCAAATCACTTCCACATGCGCTCAATGAAAAGTTTACAATCTCTCCCACAATACAAGATGAGGGGACTGTTTTTGGCCCCAAGCCCACAAAGGAAAAGGGGAACAGAAGGAAGTGAAAGGGAGAGAGGGGGAATATTTAAATACTTAGAAAAAAATACTAAAGATTTCATTTTTTTGAACTATAACATGTTTCTCTCCAAAGAATTTCTTTTCCTAAATCTGTCAAATGGGAAACAAATGTTGCGGATGAAACCGCACTAAAACCTAAAAAACATTCTTGTTGTTTCACAATCCACCGCAAGAAAAGAGCTGGCTCATGAGGAGGAGTGAAAGAATGAGCAAGCAAAGACAAAAATCAGTTTCAACATCACAGCGTGCAGAGGAATGCTCCGAGACAGACCCTCAAAGACCGAGCAGAGTTTAAGAAGACAGGCAGAAAAGGGGCATAATAGGGTGCAGTGTTAAAATCATTGTGTGGGGGTCAAAAAATTGAAAGGTTGTGGGCATTTTTTAAAGAAAGTGGTAATTTTCTCATTTCGAATCGTAAGTGAAAAATTATTGCTTCTTTTTTTTTTTTATACGTCATATATTGTATTCTGACAGTTTTCAAGTTTTATGTATTACCATTAAAAAAAGTACATAAAAATAAACGTTTAAACCAAAGTTTTATTGTTGTTGTTTTACTTTCCACAAATAGCTACAACCCTTCTCTGTTGTGGGTGAGAGAATAAAAAGAGTGGGCAAACTGGATGGAAGTTGTAGCGAACAATGAAACACATGTTTCTGGACATTTTGTGGGTTTGTAATCCTGTTTGAAATATTCACAAAATTACTCATGGTTTAGATATCTGTTCATGTTTTTCATATGGGTTTTTGGATGTTTTAAAAACAAACCCAAAAACAAAAAGACAGTTTTCAAAAAGAGATAAATAACAGATAAATAAGACATTTACGTCAAATAAAAAAAGAAAACAAAAATCTCGTATTTGTTTAAATGAATGCATATCATCTAAAATTAGATCATTTATTTTTGAGTAATGACAGCATTATTTCTCTTTTGGTCAAATGTGATAAGCTTTCCCTTTGTAAGTGCTTGCAGTAGGTGTTGGGGATTACTCTCAGCTACTGCCGCATCAAATTTTCGCTCAGTATCTAAAAAAACGGAGCATGTGTTGGTTAAGTCTGGTTAGCTGCGATGGCTATCTTAACTTGCATTGATTCAAAAGGTAAATAAGTTGTAGATTTAATAATTACTTTCTAAGAGTTTCAATAAAATTTTAAAGAACTATTTTGTTCCAATTCCAATAGCTAATAACTATTTTCTAAACTTTTAAATAATCAGAGTTTGTTTTTGCTTGGATCAGTCTCAGCTACTACCACATCAAATTTTGGCTCAATAAAAGTAAAATGGCCTGAATTAAAGCCATTTTTGTGTTTGCTAAGGTAATTTGGCAGTGGCAGCCATCTTGAATAGGGTTGCCTCTAAACGTTAACCAATCAGAGGCACAGTTGAGCGTTTCATTAAAACTGATGCAGTGGTTCACAAGATGTTTTGCTAAAAGACAAACAGGCAGACAGAAACTCTCTACCGGTCGGTCTACATTACTACCCTTATCTTTGGCCAAAAACTTTATTGACCAAAAGAATGAGATCATGGATACATGTGGTCGATATGAGTTTTCTCCATAGGGTAGCTGGACCTTCTCTTAGAAATAGGGAGAGGAGTTCAGTTATCCATAGGAAACGTAGAGTAGAGCCGCTGCTCCTCCACATCAAGAGGAGCCAGTTGAAGTGGTTCGGGCATCTGGTAAAGATGCTTCCTGGAGGTCTCCCTAGGGAAGTACTTCAGACATGTCTGACTGACTGCAAGAAAACACCCGAGGAAGACCCAGGACACTGGAGAGACTGCGTCTTTTGTTTGGCCTGAACACCTTGGAATCCTCCCAGAAGAGCTGAGGTAGCTGTGGAAAGAGAGCCTCCCTGCTCAAGCTGCTGCCCCTGCGAATGGACTCCGGAAAAAGCAGAAGATAATATTTGTGTCTCAAGTCATGGATTGCTGCCAACATAGACCGTTGGCCACAGCCTACATGGACCACAGGCTGCCAGTGTAGGCTGCATAAACGGCTCTGAAATAAGATGGTCTAGGCTACAGATGATGTATGTTTGCATGACCGTGCTGCCCTGTTACCATGGTGTTACATTTTATATCACACGCCTTTAGTTGTCTTTTCACGATATAACTTCACAAAGTTCATTATTATTAAAACAACGTTACATGTAAATAAAAGAAAAAGAAACAACAATAATTCGGGTTTAACTCCAGTTTCAGTGCTTGTAATTACATTTGATTTAACATCTCATTGCAGCATAAATTTCATCAGCTATGTTACATTTAGAAGCAAATTATTTGGTTGTGATAAATCTCCAAACTCCGCCGTAAAAAAAACCCCAAAAAAACTCTGCTGTTAAGTTTGCTGATGGTGCAATGAATGCTGGGATATTGTCGGCTGCGTAGGATATCAGATGGAGCCTACATTTTCCAGATTTTGTTGGTCACATGAGTTGGCAAACGCTTACAAATGTGCCCTACGTCAGCTCAACCCCTGAAGTGACACATAGCCAATGAACAGATTAACGGACATGCAGACAAATACACAAACAGGTATTGCCTGTATTTTGGCAGCGACCAATAACAATAACAGTAAATTGAATAGAAGAGCCATTTTATAATGTGCTAATTTGCAGATTAATTTTTACAATCACAAGAGTCGTCCACTACTGGATAATTAATGAAACAGAACCCTGAATATCTGAATATTCAACAGTTTGTTGTTACAGGTATAAATGACAAAATACTAACACCCTCTAACTAACTAAAAAGACAACGTAAATAAATGAATAGAACAAACCTTTGAGTTTGTTCCTGCTGGGCTACTGTACCAACAAAGCATTTAGTTTAGGATGAAAGGGTGAAACATAACTATGTTTTTGAATATGAATCCTTTGTTCAAAGGAGACATAAATAAGTCTTGTTTTATTTAATTCTGCAAAATTAAAAAAATATATGGTTCTCTTAACAAGCAAATGCAGTCCAAGTCCAAAAGGTTTGAGAGAAGCCTCCACACATACAATTTGTGGAGCCAAGTTTGATTCCCATGTTGGCTGCACATGTTTTAAAATAACTTTAATTTAAAATGCTATTTTTCCCCACAATTACTTTGGCTGATGCATACAGTATTAACTATATAAGGGTTTTAAAAAAGTTATTGGGTATTACATAAAAACTGCATGATTTAGTTTAATTCTAGACTGTATTAAACCAGGGACTTGCTATTCTGAATTAGCAACATTAGTTCTGAACCTGAAACATGTTGGACACACATACACCTTATGCCCTACAGATTATTCTTGATATTGTTCTAGGTGGAAGCCAATAAATTTACATTTACATGAATATCATTTTTTTTATAATGTTTTGTTTTGTTTGTGACTTTTTCCGTTTTTGTGGAGCCGAACCAACTTATATGTGTTTCTGTACCACTGAAATGTAACATGTTAAGTAAAAACATATCTACAAATTGCTGCCTGGTCTAATGAAGCTTTATTGCTATATTTAGGGATAATATGATAGGTATGATAGGTAATAATTTTACCAAATTGCTGATGTCACAGAATGAATAAAATTATTTTTCTGCAGGTGTTTTCTAGTTTTAATGAGACAGTTTAGGAAGCCGAGTGTCTTTTCTCTTAGAATGAAACAGCTTGTATGACAGGTGCCACTTACGTACTGCTAGTTTGTATTGTGCAATTAAAAACATTTAAAGCAACAAAAACTAATCAGCTGGAGCAGTTTCTTTTGGTTTCAGTGGTGACTCCAGAATTAGTTTTTAATAGTGTAATAATGTGGGGGCCACTGTCAATGCTAAGGTGGGACACCAAAACCAAAGGCTAAAAAAAATGTAAACAATTCTATAAACTTTGGTAGGCTCTGAGAACTGAGAAACTGCCAACCGATGTACCTCATTTTCTTATTTTACAGGTAATTTAGCTAAAAATGTGATGTAAACTTGAAGAAGTAACATTTTAATTTCCACAGACGTCCATTTTTATTGTGTTCTGTCTCTTTACATGTGGCCATTTATTAGGCTTTGTGTCCTTTAACCTAAAAAAGTCAAAAGTACATATTAAGTTGAAACAAATGACAAAACACAAACTTTTTCAAGTTTAAAACCACCTCTTCTTCTAATTATTTTAAATACATTTTCATTTCATTATCCATATATTTTTTGAACAACATAGGTTTCTAAAAAAAGAGCAAAACTGGGGAAACAAAAGAAAAAAAAAACATCTAAATTTAAATTTGTGTTTAACCTCCTTAGATTTGCCTCCTAATGTTGAGGACACAGATTTTGGACCTTTTTTTCTTTTTCAAGAGGACAAGTTGCAGTTTTAGTTTTTATTTTGAATAAAATACTGTAATATTTTTCAATTCTTTTTTTCAAAAAAGAACAACAAGAAAACAATGTTTATAGGTTTATGAGATTCTACAATCCTAAATAGCTAGCGAAATTAAAAATGTAGCAAAACTTTGGAACTCAAGGGTATCAAACTGTGGGAGGGGCCAGTCCTCCACCCCCTCTTAGGATTTGCTTTGCCCTATTTGACAGGATTTCTTTCTGAAAGGGCTATTAGGTTCCTTCCAGGGCTTGGTGAGATATTTTGCTGACAGACTGACAGGACTGTGGCAGCCATCTTGAACTGGGTTCACTCCAAAAGTTATTCAGTCCTAGATGTACAGCATATAACGTTTTGAGACGTTCTACAAAATATATCTAAACAACATATGAGCAAAATTTTCAACTTGATAACTTTTCAGTGGTGGGAAATAATGATGTTAGTTGAGTACATAGTTTTAAAAGTTTAGATTTTATAGTTCACTTATTAAAAAAGGAAGAAAAAAAAAGGAGCTTTAGCAGCAACAAGTGTGGGCCGTGCTTTTTCATATAAAGTGAAACATATAAATCAGGCCCCCTCCATAGGCAAATTACTTTTTTAATAGCCGGTGAACGGAAAAGGGCAATTGTTGAACTAATTTCTACAATTCCCCCCTTTTCCTTCATAAAGTGATCCTGCTGAAATGTCCTCTTTGTCCATAGCAGTTTCTTGGTAAAACAATCCGTGGTAAAGTCAGAGCCTTGGGGTCATTAAGTCAGGCTTCCATACCAGTCCTGCTTTTTTAGGTGGCAAAAGCTACTAATCCTTCAGCCCAATATTTACTTAGTCCAAGTTATGTTTCCTGGACCGTAGCTATGCATTACTGCGGGTCGCTGCTTATATACTCTTGGCCCTTGATGTATTCCTGGCACAGGAAACAACTTTTAGTGCCCCGCGAGGGCCGAGTGAGAATTGGCAGTGTGTGCCAGAGTGAGAGAGCAGAGGTAAGGAGGGGCTGTTTCAGTTCCACAGTGTTTGTAAGGTCACTCAGAGTACATCTGTATGGAGTGGGAACTCACTCGCTTTCACTGTCACAACCACTCACTACAGCCATCTGTAATGCTGTTATGTGGAGCACTGTGTCCCTTTTGTCCCTCACACGTACGAGCACGTACACACCACAACACGACGAGCGCGACATTTAAAAAATTTATTTTTAATTTTTTTCACTCTCGTGACCTTTCACAGGACAACAAACCAGCCAACAAAAACACATATTAACATAATGCCCGGCATCTAATTGTGAGACGCATGTGTTTCTAATGAAGAAAGTTGTTTTTAAGGGGGGGGGGTTCCACTCCCCATCAGGCTGTCAAACAATTCTCCCTCGTGTTTTGAAATATAATTGTGGCGGCCGGAGGGGGGGGTGGGGGCGTAAGAGTTTTGAAAGCGAACCAAAACATTGCCGCCATGCCGCTTTCTAATGTTTCTGATTGGTTCAAATATGCTGAGTGAATGACAAAAAGTAAAGAGGTCCGAGGCTGCCAAGGAAAACATATCAGAGGCGGGAGCCTGTGTGGAAATACAGAGACCCTTTTTAGAAACATGATCAATGTAACCTTTGTTACAGGAAGGAGGAGAGGCGGCGGATGGAGGGGTGGGGGGTGGAAGGGCGGGAGGAGAGTGGGAGGCGAGGAGACAACATACAGAGACAGTAGGTTCATGTTTGTGTTTGTTTATCATTTTATCCACAGTGCAGAAAGCGTGGAAATTCAAGTGGACATGATTTTTTTTAATTTTATTTAACTTTTTTCTCTCTCTCCTCCCACTTGCTCATGCACCAACTGAGAAACATGCATTGTTGTGGTGAGCAGATTTTTTTTTCTTTCTCTGCGAAGCAAATATGTACAAGCAGTATTTTCACAAACTGTCAGAGGAAGACGATTTAATTGTTTACAGATGGAAACGATATCTCTTGGATTTTTGTTCAGGCTGGACTTGAGGAGGATGTGTAACTCCCCACCCCTGAAACACCCTCATCTTCCAACCCAAAACTAACATACAGTCTGAATGTGGGTTGAATATATATGTGTGTGTGTGTGTGGTGAAGAGTAGAACTAAATTCATATGGCTGCAGAAGATTTTTTTTCCCCCTCCTGCTGCTCCCTGCTTCTCTCTATCTGCTCGTCCCTCCCCACATATCTGTCTCCCCGAAGAATAACATACAAACCCTCTGTGAAAGGATTCATGGTTTATTAAACCAGAGGTCCTTTTCCTGTTTCAACACTGAAAAGAAAAAATAAATATCACAAGTTTGTTTTTTTCCTCTCCCTAGCTCGGCCCTCAGTTTATCTCTCTATCAATTTTCTATGCGTTTTTTCCTCAATTTCGTCTGTGTTTTTCATTATCATGCCCATGTCGTTGAACTTTAACACTTACTTTTAGGGATGTTTTAATCTGAACGTATAGGTTTGATTTTTTTTTTTTTTACTCAACACTTTCTTGGACACCAATCAGCCCACACATCCCGTTAAGGCAGAGTGTGTGACCACTGAATGGGTCCCACTAGTTTACACCCTGTGTCTGCTCATTCACTGTGTATGTGTGTGAGTGTGTGACAATGAGGGCAAGCCAGGATAACTCAGGGTAATGTATTGTCCTGAGTGTGCACCCTGACAGTTCCCCCTGCCAGTGCCTGCTCATTCATTACTGCTAATTTGACATGTTTACGGACCCCCCTCCTAACATTACATACTTAAGGCAATTGACTGACCTTAAATGGAAACACCTACAGCCGCGTGGCATGTCAATACCAGATGAGCATGTTTGTGTCTGTGTGCTGTGTGTGTGTGAGCTGTCTCTCTCCCTCTCTCTCTGTCTCTCTCATGTGTACCTATACCTGCGACACGGTGCATCAATACTGAGTTAGTGGTTAATCTGGAGGAGCAGGTGAGTTATGTCTGTAGCTGTGGGTTCAAGCATTATTGGAGTAAGTGTGCGTAATGTACCTAAAAGGGGTAAACAATTGTGGACATAATGCAGGAGATGTGTGTGAGATTAGACCTTTAAAGGGATAGTTCAGATCATTTGAAGTGGGGTTCAGTTGTTTGGTTATGACCGGTTAAGATCTTACCTGCTGTCAACAGCTATTTTAACAACCTCAGTTTGGAGAAAATAAGTTTAATTCTGACTCGATTGTTGACCCAGCAGAATTGAAGGGAATTGTTGCCATTTAGAAACTACTGCATTTAAATAAAAAAGTTTTTTTAAATTTTGTGTTGAAAGACTTACAGATAGCTGCTTCCATGGCTCACAGTGTGTGATTGGTCAGAACTTTGTGGGCGTGTTTGTTTATGTGGAACGGTGCATAGTTCCAAAACAAATCACTCTTCTTAAAATAGTCTGCTTCCATAAGGCGTTAATTTTTTTCTATTAGCAAAATTACTGTTCACATTTTATTACTAGTGCCGAAGACAGCATGCGAGCTCTACAAAGCTGTCCCGTGGACAAGTTTATAAAAACGGGCAGCGGTCGTACAAATAAACAACATGGCTGCCTCAGACATAAAAAGTGATCAAAACAGCAGTAATAAACTGTTTATTGTCACCTTTGTTGTATGTCTCCATCTTTGTCTCCATCGTCTTCTGCTTATCCATAATCGGGTCACGGAGGCAAAGTGTCCAGGAGAGAAGTAAACTCTGCCAGTGGAACCAAGTCATCTTCATGCAGTCCTCTCCCCAGCAACACGGTCCATCTCATCCTGGTGGACCTCGGTTCTACTCAGAGTTCCCCCCCCAGGTGGCGAATCTCCTCAGCCTATCTCCAAGACTGATCCCGGCCACCCTTTGAAGGAATCTCATTTCAGCCGCTTGTATCTCGTTCTTTCGGTCATGAACGTAGAGAAACCAGCAAATCAAGAGCTTTGGCTTTCAACTCAGCTTTTTCTTCACCATGACTGACCGAAGCAACACCCTCATTACTGAGGACGAGGTCCCAATCCGTCTATCCATCTCCTGCTCCATCCTGTGAAGAATCGCCACCTTAACGTGATGGAGGAGTTTGAGTAACCCCATGATTGCCGGCGAGTGCCTGGTGGTCCAGCCTGGCCCCTGGGTATCAGCCAGGCCAAGTCAGAAAGAACTACAAGGGAGCACCCCTACGTGGACCCACCACTCGCAGTGAGGACCATCAAGGTCGGGTGCAATGTATGCCAGGCAGCAGGCAAAGGAGGGTCCCTGGCTATGGTGATTCCTGGCAGCAAAGACTGGCTTTGTTTGTTTGTATCTCATTAAATCAGCTGCACACGCAATGCTGTACTAAAACCACAATAAACATAATACAAGCATAAAAACATACTACTACATTGTTTGGATGTAAAGAATGCAGAGAAATACATGTTTATTGGGTTGTGTTGCTATATTCAGTAGCATGCATTTTTGTGTTGCAACACTAATGTGTTGAGTCTCAAATCAGAGGGCCAGTGCAAATAGAACTCAGCATATTTGTCCAAACTGAGCACATTCAAAAAGCTATCCATGGCAGGTAAGATAGTGACTGTTCATAAACCTCTCACAGAACCACACTTAAAAAAGGTCTGAACTATTGTTAAACTGTAATATGCAATATTTCTTTTGATTCCAACCAGCCTCTCTAATTTTCTTCTTCTTGTTTGTGTGTTTTTTTTTCTTTTGTACATATTCAGCACTTAAATACAGCACTGTGTCATTAAACGGCCAATCTTGCAATGTCTCTCACTGATACACAACATTAATCACCAATTAGCTTGTCCTGTGACTGGCCACCTCTCTCATTAGAATATGATAGAATATAATGGTACTTAATGATGCTTGGGAAACATAATTAAACGACTGAGCTGTAGAACATGTGGAAGAACCCGCGGCGCATCAATCAAAGACGACCCCGTCAATCCAGCGCTCGTCAAGAGTGGGCTGAGAGAGTGTGTGTGGATGACAACAGGGGCGTGTGCGCCTACTGAAACCACTGGCCTCTATCATGACCTCATTAGGGAGAAATGAAGGGTGGACGTGTCCCCATCACAAGACAGCACCGGCTCTTCAAAGTGTGAATGACATTAATATGTGACTGTGTGTGAATGTCAGTTGGCGGCAGATGAAAAAAAAGGCCATCTCTCTGCGGTTTCTCTAATTAGCATGTGAATAAATGGAATAAATAATCTATATTATTTATGGATTTGATTTTATCATTAATCAACATAACAAAAAGCTAATGTGCTCACTGCAGTTGCTGTCAGCTGATGGTAGGATGGAAGGGAAGTGGAAAAAGGAATGTAAAAGGAAGAGGTGGAGCGATGGGGTGGAGGAAGCAGCTTATCTTTTGTTTTTTCATTTTAGTAGAACAATAAAGATAAGTGTTCTACATGCTTGCCTAACACACACAGTTCGCCGGCCTCCTCTCCTCTTCCCTCTCTCCGCAGGCAGTGTTGAAATGCATCTCCCTATCTCTATCTCTCTAACATCCATTACATACCCCAGCCCCTCACCTCCCTTACTCATTAGGCCAACGCACAGTAAATTAGCAGCAGCAATTACTGGGAATATAAAGCACAGGCTTCGCAGGGCTCCCTCTGACAGGTACCACACAGATCATAGATAGACACCCACAGTCACCAGGATAATTATTGTGGGAAACGACCACACAAGGGAGAGAGCGAGCCACGAATCCTCGGCGCGCCTGGACCCAGATATATACTCTGTCTTACTGTTTGCGCACACCGACTTGCAGGAAAGTGACTTGTGTGTATCTCCTAATGCACACAAAGTCAGTGAGCGAGGCCAAGAATGCAACCTGCTTCTCATTCCTCCTGCCTACATCTTTCTCTATAATGTCCAATGTGACTATTTTCCAGCAGAGAAAAATATTAATATTCATTCCAGCAGTCCTCATGTTTTGCTCACTTTCTACCTTTATTCTGAATACCCCCATACACCCACTCCCATCCGCTCTCCTCTTTCCATTCTTTTCTTTATCCGGGGATTCCCATGGGGACTCCTGTTTTTCTTTCAAATGCGCTTCTCTGCGCTTCCTCCCCTCGTGTGTCCATGCAGGAAGGAGAATGAGAGTAAAAAAAAAGAGAGAGAAAAGAAAGAAGGAGGTGGAGTAGGAGCGTGAGGAATATATGCATTAATATGTTTCATTAGGATACTCGAAGCACAGAGGCTCCTGAGCAGCACCCTCTCTTGATGTGCGAAGGCTCTGCCGACTGTATCTGGTGTTTTCCAGGAGCGGCGCTTTTAATGTTAGGTCTCCAGAGGACCGAGGTCTGCTGGCTCCAACGCTGCCCCTCGCCCTCCCACTTCCCATTGTCCTCCTCCTACACTGACCAGTCTATCCAGGCCTGAAAAGCAGCTGGAAACGAAGAGCAAAAAAAAAAAAAAGGGTTGACCTTTTTT
>JARVJO010000269.1:20190609-20204086 GCA_031762555.1 Cynodonichthys magdalenae
ATGGGACTCCATGACAATGGTCTGTGTGATGCCTGTGGCATTGAATTAGAGACCTCTCTGCACTACTTAGGCCACTACTTGGCTCTGAGTAGTCGAAGAAAAATTATTCTTGGGGACCCCTTAATGGATCCCTAGAAGCTCAGAACACTGAGTGTTTCTAACCTCGTTTCCTTCATCCGAGGGACGCGAAGATTTGAATAAAGACCAGTGTCTTTTTGGGAAGAGCAATGGGCCCACTTATGAGGCCCCCGCTCACATGGGTTCTTTATCCATCCCCACTCACCATAAACCATATAAACCATACAAGTAAATAAATAAAAAGCACTTTGGGTTTAGCTCCAGTATCAGTACTTGTAACTGCATTTTATTTAACATCTCATCCCAACAAAAGTTTCTTCAGCTAAGTTGCTTAACTTACATTCTTCGGTCTGTGATGAATTTTCAAACTCTGTCATTAAAAAGAAAATTCCCCCTTAAAATTAAAATAAAACCTCTGCCGTCTTAATTTTTCTGTTTAATTTGTTGATTGTGCAATGAATTCTGGGATTTTCCATGTAGGATACTAAGATGCAGCTTATATTTTCTGGGTTTTGTTGGCCGCATTTATTCGCTGTATAAGTAGGTGCCTATGAATTGAGACAGTCTATGGCGCGGGGCAGTGATGTAAGTGGCCGAAAAATCAGCTACAACTCATGAATTGAGACACAGCCATAGTTACTTTCAACTTTATTTTGGCACTCCTGACAGATGTTTCCTTAGTAATTTGCTCCTCCTAATCCTATTCCACTATGTGATGGACAGACTTGTCTTACCCTTTTTCTTTATAACCAGAAAAAAAAGTGAGTAAAAAAAACAACAAAAGGAACAAGTTGGAAAACTGCAAGTTATAAACAAAGAAACCCCAGCAGATACCAGTATGTCCAGCATATAACAGCTTCTGAATAATTTCCCATTTCCTGGATTACTGTACTCCCTTAATCACTGCTTGGCAGCACTTCATGGCTGGGGGGGAAGAAGCTATTTCAGACTGTTAGTTCTGGCCCTAATTGTCCTGTAACGTCTGCCTGATGGCAGTAACTCAAACAGTTTATACCCAGGTTGTGTTGGGTCACAGGAAATCCTTTCGGCTTTCTTAATGCAGCAGGAACGTTGGAGCTCTACCAACGAGGGGAGAGGGCAACTGATTATTTTCGGTGCATCTTTGTTGAGCCCCTGGAGTGTTGTCTTCAGAGCCACTGTGCAGCTGGAGGACCACACGCCCAGGCAGCGAGTCAGAAAGTTCTCGATTGACCAATGATAGTGATTTTTTTTTTCCTGAGAACTACCAGGAAATAATGTCTCTGCTGAGCCTTCTGCACCAGCTCAGCAGTGTTGACGCCCAAGGTCAGATCTTCTGTGATGCGCATAGTCAGTAAACGAAAGTCAGAGAACCTCTCCACACATCCCCCTTCTTTAACGTGTATGGACCTTCTTTTATTGCTTTTTTGGCATTTATAAAAAAAATAGGATAAAATAAAAATGGGGCACTTTTTCAGTCAAGATCAGGCTGTTATAAGGTTTCTGAATATAAAAGATGCATTCTGCAAAATATTACACAGTTTGTATTTTAAGGCTCTTTGTACAGGAAGCTTATGAAATCAAACGAGAATCTACCATAGTGTTAAGTGGAACATTGACAAAAAATGGGTATGTGGCCATTTCTTGGTCTAATGAATGCAATTACTTTTCATGTTTCTTGTTGTTGTCAGCTTTCTGGACAGAGGTGTTTATTTTTTAATGAAGCAAATTGCACTTGGTTGCAAATCACAGCCAAACATTATTAAAACCAAACATGTCCTGAGCACAATGACTAAATAAATGGTGATCTTTTTTTTTCCTTACTAAAAAGTTGCTGCTGCTTCTTACAGACAATTGAACATGACATTTCCATCTCACCCAGAGCTGAGGTTCAGCCTGACTGACCATGCTGACCTACCCAGGTTTAAAGAAACGCTTTTGTGTCATTGAAAACTCTGACTTTAGGCTCATCGTGTCTCAGTGGATTCATTTTCCTGTGCTTTACCTTTTCAGCCTGCATCCCCCCTCCCCAAGTCCCTCAGGCAGGGTCATTTTATTTTTTTATTTGTTGTTTTTTTTCTCTTGTATTTATCCCTTTGTTTTCTTTTTTTATTTAGCCTCAGTCTAATCTCCCTGCCTTTGTATTCTACTGCAGTTTGTTCACCCAGCTCACCTCTTTTTTTTTCATTCTTATAGTTTTTCTTTTTTTGTACTCAGTGCTTGGCTAAGTTAAAGTTTACTTTCCTTCAGTGTACATTCTTTTTGCGTTTCAGTCAGAGCAGTACTTTACAAAGACATTAAAAGTACAAGAGAAAAAAAATTTTAAAAAGAAGAGAAACTCTTTAAGTGCATTTTCATTAAGACGCTGACAATGGTGGCCTTCCAGAGCACTAACCGACTAAGGTCACGTTGATCATTTCAATGTAACATAAGGGACCTACGGTGACAAGCTTCTATAGAAATAACTGATGTGTCCTTATCAGAACCGTGAAACAGAACCTCTGCTCATCGCTCTTGTTTTTGGCTAAGATGTGGG
Source organism: Cynodonichthys magdalenae (assembly GCA_031762555.1). Classification (NCBI taxonomy): domain Eukaryota; kingdom Metazoa; phylum Chordata; class Actinopteri; order Cyprinodontiformes; family Rivulidae; genus Cynodonichthys; species Cynodonichthys magdalenae. The sequence continues at coordinate 20,193,203 of JARVJO010000269.1, forward strand.
AATACATGCTTTTAACTTTGTACCATGTTGAACGCATTAGATTCACAGTTATGAAAGCACAACTATCAGAGCAGCCAAAAGTTTTTTGACGTCAAAACGTCTCATAATCTGTTATGAATGTGGTGGATTTTTAATAATTGTAGACTCTAAAATTAAACAAGCCAGCTGCTTTTTCTTTTTTCCTCAGGAAGGAAATAAAGAAATAAGATATGAAGCAGCATGGTTGCAGGCCCAGCAGGTCCTTATTTACAACGCCAAGAAATGCGTATTTGCCAAGGTATGGTTGATCAGAGAATGCAGAAGAGATCAAATAAAGTGAGCACATAATTCAGTAGAAATGTTCTTAACTGTGAAGAAATGACACTTCACAAGAGATAATTACTCTGGCTGCAGGTATCCATTTGCAGCACGTTGCAGATCAACGCAGTCATCCAATGAAATACACTTAACTTATTTTGTCAATAACTGCTGCAAACATTCCTCTCCTATTATCCAAACTAAAAATGTTCTGCTGGCTGCTCTGGATAATATACAATTCCACAAAACCCTCTTTAAAAAAAATATATTTTTTCTTTTTTAAATATTTTTTTCAATAGAAACAAGACTGTAGAAAACATGTCTACTGCACTGCAGATAAAGTTTGTATCTTTTGCGTTTTTTGTTCATATCAAGCACAAAACAAAAAGGTTTATGGATCAGTCACAGTATTTCAGGTACTTTGTAAATATACTTAGCACAAAAATTAAGTAAAACTCACATACTCAGCTCTGCTACTCATCTTACTAATGCATGTTTCTTACAAATGCGGGACCATTTAAAAAGGAAATGAGCAGGCCTTTCAACAGTATAAGATTTATAGCCAGGAAGCATTGTTACAACAAAGAAATAATAACTTTTTGTGCTAAGTTAGAACTCAAAGAATTAATTATTTCATTATAATTTTTTTTCCAAAATAGAATAGCCAGCAAAGCTACAATTATCACTCATACTTTGGAACAGGGCTATTCAACTGGCGGCCCGCGGGCCGGATGCCAGTCGACCAAAGTTCGGCCCGCCAACTGGTTCGTTCATCTCTTTAGCCCAAACCCCCGGTTTCTACTTTAATTACTATGAGTTATTTTAAGTTAAACATAGACATGTTTGGTATCTATAGAAATGTCAATATCTTGTCTACAAGTTGGTAAAAACCATTTCTATGCACACTCCAGACAGTTAAATTTACAAGCAGTTGAAGATAAAAATATGTAAGTGAAAACAAAATTGGTTTAAAAATGTGGCATTTCAGAGATGTCAAAATAATATTTGTGTTAAATAGGAGGCATAATGTGTTTTTTTGTTTTTGATATTGTTTAATTTTCACTACTTTTATAGGGTTCTGTATGTTGTATACATGATTAAATACAGCAAAATAAACCAAACCTATTTCAAAGGTAACGGATCTTTGTAATTCTTGGTTTATTTACATAATAACTTTAATTGCTGGATGTTCGGCCCCTGAGCTGTTGACTTGTGTTAACTGTGGCCCCCGGAGCAATTTAGTTGAATAGCCCTGCTTTAGAATGTTACAGGAGGATAATGTCTGATCGTGAAGTATGCCAGAAGAAAAATAAGTGTTTGGCATCACCGGAACATAATAATTAGTCGGTTCTATGGAACTGAAGTGTGTTTTAAGGCAGAGGTTTTGTGGGTTTTCTAAATATGTAAGCATGCAAGAACATGACAATATTTACACAAATGATTATCTTTTTAGTTCTTCTCAGGATCTCAGAAGAAACTTTGTAAAAAACAAAACATTAAAAAGAGTGAAAAAACAATAGTTACTTATATGCACAATGCATGGGGGGGGGGGGGGGTTCGCTTTGCATAAACAATTAACTAGAAATATTTATGAGTTATTGTTATTCAGGCTTATAATCTTAGTTATTTCAATTTTTTAAAAACAATTTCCTTTGATTTTGTTGAAAAATTGGGTGTAAACTTTTTTGCTTTGTTGGACTAGAAAATGTAGACTCTTTGTTTTTCTGTGTTTAACGTCAACCTTTTAAAAAAGTAACATTAATAATGTTTCCTAGAAGTCAGTACTTTCTAAAACATCATACCCTGGAACAGTTTTCACATATATAGTGTGTTTGTTCCTGTTTGCAGCTGTCATGTTTGCATTTGGCTACAGGTGATGAGTATATTGCTGATTAAAAGAGCACATGATTCAAGTAGTGATGATCTATTTTCCCTTAAGTAATTCTCATGCTTTAAATATTACAGTACATGTTCTGACAATCCCCCAGGAAACAGAGCACAGATTAGGAGATATTTCTGGAAGTGCTTTACTTCGAAACAGCTGTGCTTTGTGCTAGACATGCAGTACTGCAAATTGAATATTAAGTCATACACCTTTTTTCTGTTTTGAACAGATACATTAAAGAAAGATCTTTTATTGGTGTTTTTTAAAAACAGATCAGATGACAGTCAGGCTCCTATTCATTAGATAAATGTGGTTAAATCCAGGTTGTGACTCTGGTTGCCCAAAGGGTTTTGATTTCTAAAAGTCAACTTCAAAACTGGTTCAAATAAATTTGGGGAAATTTTATGTTGTATTTTTTTTTGGTTTTATGCTTTCACTTCCACTCTAGTCATGCAGAACTGAGGATTCTGAGTGGTTGTGGGGTTTAATGTAAATGTAATAGTTAATAGTGAATATTTTTTGTTCAAAATGTAAACAAAATACCACAGTATTCATATACCCTTCATACTCACACTATATTTACCTGTTTTACCTTGTTGAGGGTTGGGTGTTGTTGGTGTGTAAACCATCAATTAACAATTGAGATGGTTATATCCTGGACATTTCACCAGTTTATCAAATGATTTTTAAGATTTTAAAAAAGAACACGGTCTTTTCACAATCACCACTTATTGTAACATGTATGTTTTCAGACTGAGGGAGAAAAACAGAATATCCTGTAAAACACAACCAATGCATCGAGACAAATCCAGGTTCCTGGTGCAAATAAACTGTGCTACAATCGCAGTTGGACCACTTAGAAAAAATTAATGAAATCAACATTCAGACAGATTTTGAGAAAAACATCTAAAAGGTTCAAGACTAAGCATAGGGTTTTGGGTTTTATGTATTTGTGTATTCTTACTTTCATGTTTTTGTGCTTTACTTCATCTCTGTATTTAGTTCCCCAGTGTTTCATTTCCTGTGTCTACCTGCTCCTCTGGACTCCTCCCTCTCCTGTGTGTTTCCCTCAAGTATTTGTCTATTTAATTAATAGGTTTTCCTTTATATTTTGTGTCTTGTCTCCCTTCCAGTTGTGGCTTCATTGAGCTTCTTATGCCTGTTTGGTCTGTCCCCTGACTTTAGTTGCCCTGTGTGGTTTCCTAGTTTTCTCCTATATGTGTTTTATGCTGCCACTACAGCTCATTGTTTTGTTAATAAATGTATTCCTTTTTTATATCTGCGCTCTCTAGAGTCTTTGTGCCTGCTCCCTGGGTTTAAATGTATGCAGATCTTAACAGTCTGTGGGAAATAGAGTCTACCTTGAAATTGGCCTTTGTCTCTTTAAGAGCTTCCTACAAAATCTGTCACCCCTTTTTGGAACATCATCACAATAAAAATACAAAAATTATCAAAATCATCGATTATTTTACCTCCCATGAAGTCGACAAGCGTTTCGCTCCGGTCATTAGTTTCTCTGCTGTTTTTAAATTGTCTAATCCACTCCATTTAAAAGACCTCTCCACTGGGCAGTTCTGTCAATTTCAGTGTATTTTCAGTGTATTTTGTGATCCGTTCTATCTACTCAGACCGCCGAGTCAATTTGATGCCTATCTCTTATTACTGATCTTCACCTTAAATCTGGCAGGACTTTTAAAAAAAAACTTGGATGATTGAGTTTGAGCCTATTTTCAATTAACTGGCTCTTCAAATGCATTGTTGCTGTTTGGGCTACTTAATGTCTGCACGGTTTGTTGACATTTAACAATGCCTGAGCAATAACAAGCGAATGGTCCACAGCATTGTACAATCCAGTTGCAGTAGTTGGATGAAAAGGGCTGCTCTCGAAAAACTAACATCTCATAGTCTTCCGTATCACAAGGCATTCACCAGTAAAGCTGTTGCAGTTTTCTCCCAAATGAAGCCTAGGTGTAAATTCAGACTGGAAGACTCTCCCCCCCTCAACTGCTCCACCTGTCTCCTGCGTCAAGTGCCCATCTGCGATTCCTCAGTGACTGATCCTCACCTCACCGTGACCGATCATCTTCCCGAGATCGTCCTCAAAAAAGGCCCTGCATCCAGGATTCGCTACTCCCCAGACAAGTTTCGACCCACCTCCACCCTGCCTTCACCCTCAGTCCAAAGTCTGGCTCCCTCCATCCTGTGGCCTCCACTCCACCACCAGTGTCCGAGCACCGGGGGGAAGACATTTATCTTAACTCTAAGCTCGTCCCTGGTCTACAGCATTTCACTGCACTCATGTCTTCTGCCGGGGCTCGAGTGCCAAAGAATCTTCTTCATTCACATCACTAAACTCTTTCACTGCTACCATTCTCTCCATGTGAGTCTTTCCAGGTTGAAATTCATTTTGCCTTACATTAAATCATTTCTTATATTTGTATGGGTCTTTCAGCTCCTGGACGAGCTTATATTATAACTCTCTGGTAGTGTTTGGTCTTCCCATTACTAATTCTGTTTTTCATCTAGGAATCCGATCCAACCCACCCACATCATCCATAGCAAGCTCTTATCACTTCCTCTCTCCACCTCAGCATGCTATTCATGCTTTTTTAGCAGCAAGTCTTCATCTACCAACACTACACTCTCATCCTCAGCAGCTGACTTTCTCCTACCAGCTCACACTTGCATTCTCAACAATTGGCTTTACCAGATCATACATGCATCCTCAGCAGTTGATATTAAATTTATCAGATCACACATTAACATCCTCAGTAGCTGGCTTTATTTTACTAGCTCACCTGTGCATACTCAGCAGCTGGCCTTCATCTACCAACATACACAGTCATCCTCAGAAGATCGCCTTCATCTACCAGCACACACTGTTATCCTCAGAAGCTGACCTTCATCTACCAGCACACACTGTTATCCTCAGTAGCTGGCCTTCATCTACCAGCACACAGTGTTATCCTCAACAGCTGGCCGTCATCTACAAGCACACATGGTTATCCTCAGTAGGTGGCCTTCATTTACCAGCACACAGTTATCCTCAGCAGCTTGCCTGCATCTACCAACACACACAAGCATTCTCAGCAGTTTACTTTAATTTATCAGCACACACTTGAGTTCTCAGCAGCCGGCCTTCATCTACCAGCTCACACATGCGTTCTCAACAGTTGGCTTTAATTTATCAGCTCACACTTGCGTCCTCAGTAGCTGGCCTTCATCTACCAGCTCACACTCGTGTCCTCAGTAGCTGACCTTCATCTATCAGCTCATATTAGCGTCCTCAGTAGCTGGCCTTTATCTACCAGCTCACACTCGCATCCTCAGTAGCTGGCCTTCATCTATCAGCTCACACTCGCATCCTCAGTAGCTGGCCTACATCTACCAACACACACAGTTATCCTTAGCAGCTGGCCTGCATCCACCAGCACACACTGTAATCCTCAGCAGGTGCCCTTCATCTACCAGCACACAGTTATCCTCAGCAGCTGGCCTGCATCTACCAACACACACATGCATTCTCAGCAGTTTACTTTAAATTATCAGCTCACACTTGAGTTCTCAGCAGCCGGCCTTCATCCACCAGCTCACATGTGTCCTCAGTAGCTGACCTTCATCTATCAGCTCGTATTTGCATCCTCAGTAGCTGGCCTTTATCTACCAGCTCACACTTGCGTCCTCAGTAGCTGGCCGATATCTACAAGCTCACACTTGCGTCCTCAGTAGCTGGCCTTCATCTATCAGCCCACACTTGCATCCTCAGTAGCTGGCCTTCATCTGTCAGCTCACACTTGCATCCTCAGTAGCTGGTCTTCATCTACCAGCTCACATTTGCATCCTCAGTAGCTGGCTTTAATTTTCTAGATCAAACTTGCATTTTCAGCAGCTGGCCTACATCTAGCAGCCTGCAGTTCTGTTAGGCCACTTCCCTTAATCACTGTCCTTCACCTGGTGTGTGGCCTCGATCTAAAATCTCAGCCTCCTCTTGGGGGGTAGAGAAGCCCGTGCCCACTCACACATCCTTTAGCAGCTGATTTTCATCGACCAGCCCTCACCTGAAGCTGACTGTTAGTCTTGTCAATAAACTAATTTTAGTCTGTTCTCGTGTGAGTTTCTCCAGGTTGAACTATCCCACTGTGCTCCTGAACCCTGTTCTAGTTTAAGTTAATATTGTAGTCCAGGGTTTTAGGGGCATTTTATTGGGAAACTACAAAATATGTATTATATTCTACTTTGTGGTAAAGGCTTATCTTTTGTTTTTCCAGAGACGTGAAAATGAGCAGACAAGGGGAGGAGTGCCATGTTACTGGTAAAAATGCTCAGGAGATGAACCTTGCAACAAACCCGAGGAAGTGGAAAACAATAGCCTGGTAAAAAGCAGCCCCTTGCTTTACTTTGCTTCATACAGAATGTCTGGAGTCCCAGCTATTGAAAAGCAATTTCTTGCTGGAGACATGGACTCTGTTGAAGTTTAAAACGATTGGATCTGATTTTACGCAGTCGCTAACGTTTGGCTAACCTAAAATTGCGTGAGCTGTAAACAACAATCCCCTACTCAGAAGAGAGAAGTGCCAAGTCAAACAAGGTGGCTGTAAATGAGTGCTGCAGGCTTTGTGAGACAAATTAATTTGGAAGCCTTGTCAACACGGACTGAATGGCTTCATTCACTTCCTCCTCTGCCATTGCTAAAGTACAGGCAGACTAGAACAGTGCAGAAAATTAATGCCATTGCTCACAACTCCTCCTTTTGTTCTCTGATTGGCCCAATTGAAATTCTACTGGAGAAATCCATGTCAATGAGTGAAAGGCCAGACAGAGCCATGAAGGGAGATTAGAATCGAGCAGATTTGCATAGGAAGGCAATGGCCAGGCTAGGAAATCCTCTCTGCTATAGGACTCTTTGAATATGCCATTTTGGATTTATTGATTTCTTTTGGTGGTTTCTTCTTGATTGTCTTTAGATGAACTTTGAAAGTAATTAATTTGAATTGTGTATATGAATGTATAAAAATGTGTTGGAAATTTATTTAAAGTTTTGCTTTTTTAAATGAGGGCATAGCAAATTTGACAAGTCATGATGTACAGCCAAATGTTGTACCTCACTACATATGGCCATTAATATATTGACATCTGACCATAATACCTCCATGGTTGTACCTTGAGTAACCAATTCAAAATTGAAAAACTCAAAATACTTGGTCTTTACAGTCAGGGGGCCTCATGCAAAAACATTTTTCAAGCCCAGCAGGAAGAACAAAGTAGTTAAAAAAATGCCAAAATAATCATGAGTTTGCTCACAACATATTTCATATTTTTATTTTATAGTTTCATCTTGAAAAGTTTAAAACTTGAAAAAAAAAATAAGACAATTACATGTTTCTAACAGCCCAAACATTTCAATTTAGTGTCTTTTTTTTTGTTGCATCACTTTTTTATGAACTTGATATTTTGCACATCATTTTTAAAGAGAAGTTTAAAACCATCACTAATTCACCAAGCATTGCCAAAAATAAAAAATAGATGGTTTATGGATTTTATCAAAGCAATTTTTGAAATATTTCTTTGGTAATGCATCCAATAATCTCACAAGTATTTTATCTTGAGGATAAGACCATGTTTTGTGTATTTTTTTTTTTATTTTTTTTTTTATTTTAAGTGAATCACTGATTTCCTAAATGTGTTAGGCTGTAATTTAAAGTAGTAGAACCACTTCAGTTCAAACAAATAATCATTAGACTTTAAATTAAAAGCTTAATTTATTGTTTTTGTTTTCTGCTGAGTGAAACATTAACACAGTTTGTGGTGCAGCTCTTCAAGTCTTAACAAGATAATAGCCTGGAGCTCTTTGTGGTCTGATTGTCTTCAATGGATGGACGGCACCACATGTACTCACAAGGTAGCCAATGTTCTGGCTCTGCTCTCAAAATAAGACATCTGTTAATTGTCATTATCCTGGGATATGACTTGTAAATGAAAATCAACTCCTGCCTTGATTATGTTTTCGATAGAAAAAGGACAAAAAAAGCAAACTGTAATTTGTTTTCCTTCTTTTCACAGTGACTCGTTTCAGCTGCAATTCAACACATTTTAGAGACGATAACGGAACCAGATAATGAATTAGGTAATGCTCCTTGCCCGCTTAATGGGAACGATTGAAAGACTTTATTCCTTTAGGGACGAAAAAGGGGAAAGAATTTTTGCTTGTTTTCAAGCTTTCTGCTGAGCATCAGCTCTGCCCAGGGAGTCTTTAAATGTTGCTCTTTTGTCATTTGGCTTTTTAGTCTCCCTCTGCGGTAAAAAACGACTCGAGAACAGCTTGTCCACATGTCAGCTCTCTGTGTGCATTAAGGTGGGCATGGCAACCAGGCAGAGCAGCAATAAAGATGAGCCAAAAAATAATAAAACACACACACACAAAACAAAAAAAAACATGAGTCATCTTTAGCCACATTTGAACATCAAAATAATTTTAAGGAAAAAAGCTTGTTTTTTTCCCAAATGGTGAAGTTACACTGACTAGTTAAAAAAAAACATTTAAGACAATAAATATTATTTGAAAGAATGGATATCAGTAGCTTTTATGTGTAAATACAAACAATAGCATAATTGCAGGCAGGAAATATTATTACTTTTCTTCTTTCTTCTAATTTGATAATTTTTGCAGTGAAGTTTAAAAACTTATCAGCATAGACTATTATGCTGAGGCTGCAAATGTATAACTCTAGGAGTTGAGTAACCTTTGGTTCTGATACACTGATCAGCCTCAGACTCATGGGTAAATGACATCCATCACACACTTTTACTCATGCAATAACATAGATCTTGTCTGGCTGAGAAAAAAAAACCCAACATACTAAACAAATAATATATTTTAAAAATAGACAGTAATTTAGTGTTCTTTCAACCCAGTGTGTTTGTGTTTTTTATATATATATATATATATATATATATATATATCAATATTTTTACATGCCTGTAAAGCAGGGGTATCAAACTCATATACAAGGGACCAACATTCAAAACTTGTTCCAAGCCAAGAGTTTGTGTTAATATTTATCAAAATAAATGTTATATAACAAATTATCCTTATAACAACAATTTGGAAAATATCAGTTTTATTTATGTTAGATAAATAAAAAAAAAACGTAATAAAAAAAACATTTAGCATTAATTTCATCCGTCATACCCTATGCCAACAAATTTTTGATTTATTATTTCTTAGAAACATATTTTATCACAATCCAGAAAATCAGTTGTGTTAGATATTTTGCTAATACAGCAGCCTGATTTCTAGCCTTTTTTTGTGATGATTATCACATGATTAATCCTGTTCATGCCAACAAAAGTAATAAGCTCACTTCTTTAACTGGGTTTGTCCATGGCTTTATTGTGATTCATTTACACACATGTAGAGAGGAATGCCACAACACTGGCCCACTCTTGGAAACCAGTAAAGTTTGGCCACATATGGAAAAGTACTGATCCACTGAGGATGAGCCCCAACAGGAGGGGCCAAAAGGAGATAAAACCTTAGTGAAGACAAAAGAAGGGGTCTTTCCATGTAGACATCGCAGCTACGAGGGAAGTCCCAGCACTCTTACTCTGTATTGATTCTTTGATAACATTTTAGATAAATTGGTAAACCTTAATCAACTCTCTAGTGTGTTTTTTGATGTATATTTCGTCTCCACTGGGATCAAAGAGCCGGGTGAGTTTTCACCTCTTCTGGAGGGGAGAAAAGCTTCAGTTGAAACAAGAAAACTTTCACTAAAAAAATTTTTTAGATTTTAAAATAAGAAAAGAATCCAGGAAAGATAATTAAAGTAGCTCTTTCCATACCAAAATCAATGATTACTGAAAAATCCGAACATTCTTAGCTAGGAAGTTGGTCAACTTTCATGAGAACATTGCTGTAAATCCGGGAGGGAACACCTAAATCTGTTTTGCATTTAAAATATTATCTTTGAGGCCAGACAAAATGATAATGAGGGCCAAATTTGCCCGCAGGCGTTGAGTTTCACACATGCTGAAAAGCAATTAGAAACAGACCCTTATCTTGCAGGCAATTGGGGCGGCTGTGGCAGAGTGGTAGGGGAGTCGTCCTGGAACCGGAAGGTCGCCAGTTTGATATTTTTACAGAAGGCGAGCACATACCAAATTTTCTGATCAGCATATTAGCTTGTGCATACATCATGCTGCATATAAATGTCACAATCATCGGACAGGTCATCATTTATGTAATGCCCCAAGTATTTAATCTCAGTACATATATTATAAGAACAGCACAGGACAAGGAGAAGTCAGGGGTTATCAGATGTTTGTCTGCCTTACTTCTAACAATCATAATGTTGCTCTTATTGGTATTCATCATATGATACAATATTAATCGCACTCATTTATTCATTGAGAGCTACGCAAGCAATGCTCATCTACAATGCTGCAGGTGCAGATACATTCTCAGAATGCTCCTGCATTGTACCAGATTCTGATCCATGGGCCAGGAGGGCACTATTGTTTTTCGTTTTGCGCGCCTCAAAATAGCGGCACACGTACACACCAGCTGGCCAAAGTTCTGGATCATACATTTCAGCAACTTCATTGCACTTTGCAGATACATGGAATTAACTACACTCAACAAAAATATAAACGCAACACTTTTGTTTTTGCTCCCATTTTTCATGAGATGGACTCAAAGATCT
>JARVJO010000269.1:20204186-20215864 GCA_031762555.1 Cynodonichthys magdalenae
GCAGCTGGGGAGAGACTGATTGTTAAACTGACACAGGTGAGAGTGGATGGCAAAAAGGCTGAGTAAGATGTAATGACCAGAGGGAACACAAGAGGGAGACAAGACACAGAACACATCCTAACACCCATACTTCAGTTTCTGACTGATTAGGCGCTAACTACCCATAACAATTAGACAGAACATCAAGACTATCCCTTTAATACAGTATATGCAGATACACCAGCTTTGTTAGATTCTGCTTTATATCTTCAAACTGTTTTAAAGGAACTTTGTGTCCAACTTTATGAGCAGTGTGTGTAAATATGAAAACATTTATTAGTTAAACTTCCACACAAAGTCTTGAGGCAGAGGATGTTATTCCTACTCCCTGCTCCAAGTAACTTCTGAGCTCTGCTTGCTATCAAAGAAATGTTGTTAAATTGTGGGTAATTTAGGGCAGGCTTGCTTTTGACACCTGCAGGAAGTAAGATAGCATGTGGTAAAAGAGCATCTCGCTAACACTAATTACCTGAGTGTGCTCCAGTTTGAGGGCTTCACTCAGGCACACGTTCCTCGTTGGCATCATTATTCATTTTCTTCTTATTCACACATTTCCTTAAAATTTGCAGACTTGCAGCTAGTTTAACAGTTTATTTTTTACTTGTATCTTATATTACTCCACTTATATACATTTTAAATATATACACATGATGTACATTCACTGTAACCACGGATACACACAGCTGGAAACTTTAGAAGCACAAGTCATGTGAAAGCTGTGCTTTACTACTTCACAACAGTTTCTGACAGGAAGAACTTCGCAGACCAGCCAAACCTGTTCATATCGGACTATCCCTGCCTGCTGGCTAATGACATTGTGTTCTTGGTCATGAATGTTGAAGGAGGTGCTGACGAATGGAGGTATTTTTGTCTCCAAAGCACAGATTTACTACTACCATTACTAAAGCCAAAATGTTTTACGCAGGAGCTGTGTAGAAATGAGACCCAGTTGAATTTTATATTTTTATTTTTGTGCTACTTTTAGAACATTGAGTAGTAACATTGCGATGTTCTTATTCACAAACAAGAACTAGGCTGGTGACGTCTTTGCTACATCTCTGCCAAACTTTCTTTTCTTCTGTTTTCAAGATGTTCCATTCTTGTTCCAGGGCTTTTCCACTTTTGATATGAATTGCTGAATAAGGGTGCAAATAGTTCATGTACTCAGGAGAAAAAAATATATTGGCAATATGATCGGCACCAGATTGGCAGCACCTGATGGCCCAAAACAAGTGTCAATAGCAACAGCAAACCATGTGTGCAATCCACAAACTCAGCTTTACTGCTCATCCCACAAATGCATGTTACTCACAAATGTGACACCATTTAAAAGGGGATATTAACAGGCTTTTCCAATGGTAAAGAAGCATTGAAGAAATAATCTACTGAAGTAATTGTTTTGTGCTAAGTTTTATATGAATAAATAAACAAACGAATAAGTAATCAGTAAATCCAGGTGAAGATCTTGTGAATTTACCTTGATCTCATTTTGAAAATGTAGGACTTTATCCCCCACCACCAAAAGTTGAAAACATGTGTTTTGTCAGATTGTAAGTGTGTGCGTGTTTTTTTTAATATAAATCGTATGTTTTAACACTTGCAGAAAGAAATCATTTAATGTACATCTATTTTAGAAAACAGTTAATTCAAGTTGGCAAGCCCAGCCAACTGACTTTAAAAAACAGTCAGTTTTTATAGATACTGATCTAATATTTCAGGTTGTGGTATCTGAGACTCATCCGCAACATGTTCCAACCGCAAGTTGTGCAAGAAGTTTGTTTAAAATCTTACCATTAACTATTTAGAATCAACTGTGTTTGCAAAATTTCTCATGAACAAATTTTTGTCATGGTTAGTGGAAGGTAAACTCAGGAAGGCAGGTTGACACAAATAACTTGAATAACAAATTTAACAGATATTTTACAAGAAAAAAAACAAAACAAAAAAAATTGAAAGAAAGAGACCCAGATATGGGTCGAATAATGCATCGATGAGAGATTTTATAAATAGGAGCTGATGAACAGAGCGGAGACACCTGGGCCAAATGTCAACTGGGATCAGGTGAGAGTGAGCGGATCAAGAACCAAGAAGCAGAGGCTGAGGAGAAATGACTGATGGTACCAAGGAGTACACAAAAACTGAACAAAATGAAATCACAAGGAGCAGAACTAAACAAGAATAACAAAACATTGAAAATAAACATGATGAGAAGAAATAAATTACAAAAAATTACAAATCCTGACAATTATTTTAAAGCTTACAGAAATACTTCGTTAAAAAACGGATTATCTTTTGGGATTAAAAAAAATGACCACCTAAGCCTAACGACCTTTGACACAAAAAATAGTTATAATTCAATCAATTCTACAGATATTCTACTAAAATGTTGTGTGGTTGTGGCTAAGAATAATTCACAATGCATACCTTTCGTGCTGCTTAGTTTGCTTTAAACTCTAGCATGTTTGGTCAACCTGATGTGTCTGTTAGCAAAATATCTCAGTAAACAAGTAAATAAATTTAAATGACATTAATACAGTAAACACTAGCTCTCCAACTTTAGGAGTCAAGTCAATTTATAATGACCTCCACAAAAGATTCTAAATATAGAAACAGAGATGACTTTAACTCAGCAAATGTTTAGCTAAAATTGGATGTGAAAGTAGCTGACGGTCATCAACAACACATTTGTGGAGCATGTGACTGTGCAAAATGATCAAAACGACAACAACTCTGTCATTTCTCGATATAATATGATGTTAGATTAAATGTCTGGCATAAAAGGCAGCTGGTGATGTGTTTTTTTTTTGTTTTTTTTTAAGGAATGTCAAGTTTTATTTATTTTTTTTATTTTTAAGGTTTAGGCATTAGAAAAATATTCTTTCATAGAAAAATTATTTAAAAAATAAAAAACCCTCATCGTAAAAATGTCCCCTTAGTTGTCCAGACTTTAAACGTGTTGGCTGTATTTTTCTTCATTCTGGTCATGTGATAAGAAGCACTTCTTGATATTAATAGTCTGTCTGTCCCAGAGTAATTTTGGCCCCATGCTGTCCTGGTCTGAGCTGCCAGCGATCTCGGGCACTCGATGTTACAAGGTTTCATTCAGTGGAAACACATATGGCATCTGCTGGTGAGAAACTGCTATCATGTACCCAGGAAGAAAAAAAAAAAAGAGAGTGATAAGCCATTATACGCCACTTAAAGGCAGGCATGCAGACACATACCAACACCTGGGCAGGAGTCTGGCATGTGTGCAGAAATTCATTTTATCTGGCACATGCGTGCACAAAAGCGCACCTGTATATTTGTGAGCTGAAATGAAACTGTCATACGCCCGGGCTGCCAGTGTCACATGCTGGGAGCCTTGCCTTGAATTTCAAACCCTCCGTTGAGCAGCACCATGTGATGGAAAATACACACTTTCCCTTTTACAGCAGCCCTTGGAAGCGTTCAGCTTCAAATCATAAGGCACCATCAGCCGGGTTATATAAAAGCTTTCATAGACAGAACTTCAACAGAGGAACTGGTTTGTTGTTATTTTTTTTTTCAAGCAGTTTCCCAGCCATGTATGTAAGGTCCAAAATAGTAAAATAAAAAAAACAGAGCATCATCAGTAAAAAAAAATGCTTACAGCTATTTGATTTTGTCCTGGTGTTTCAGCCTTGAAAATATTTGCATGATCCAGGGTCATCCGCACATATCTGTAGCTCTCAGGGCATCAGTCAGCAATATTACCAATAAAATACTGAGGGTTGTATCAAGTCATGTGGCTTCTGTTAAAAAAATAAAATAAAAAAATCAATTGCCTTCAGTATCACAACACATGCAAAATAAATGCTTTTATTCATTGTTATATTTTTTAATTATTGAACGAGAATAGGTCTGTGTCAGGTTTTTTTTGAGTAGTCAGGTGGCGCATCCTGCTTACTCTGCCTCCAGGAAATGAATATTTCTGCATCTATTTCCTTCTCTCAGGGTTTCACTTAACAGTGCTGCTTTCTCTGTTCAGCTCGGGTCCCTTTTTTGTGCCCCACTCAACCTCAGTATCTCTGAACTTTCCTGAACAAAGCTAACAAAGTTAAACCTCATTAAAAGTTGCCTGATCATCCGTACCGTTATCATTTTGTATGCTTGCTCCTACCTCAGTCCAGATGCTCGACTCATAGTTGTCACTAAAGTTACATTAAATGCTGCGTTTTGCTGTTTGTACTTTCTTTTTTCCTTGTGTTCCACTAGCCTCTACCCATAAAGGGCAGGAGGTCTGTGTGATCAGTGACCCAGCTTAACAAAACTGAATCTGTGGAGCAGAGTGATTAACTCCTCTGAACAGATCCTAATCAGTGCGGGTCCTTGTATTTATTATTTTTTTTGCCATCACCCAGGGTGACAGTTGTTTCCCCAGCTCAGTTACTGTACAGGCATGAATGAGAGCCATAGCACTTGTTTTTTTTCCTCTCTTTCCTGTTCAAGGTTTGTGTGTGTCTGTAATGATGAGGAACCGGCGTCACAGAGCGACCTGGCAAGGTTTTCACAGGTCAGCTGAACACTTCCACTAACAGCCAGGGTAGCTGTGATAATTATATCTCCAGTGGGGACAATCTGGAAAGGTTATTTCCATCTGCAGAAAGATGTGTGGGTGGGCTTCCTTCTGGCTCTTGTAGAGAAAAGGTTCAGGGACAGACAGTGACAGGGTGGACATGTTATAAAAAAAATAAAATAAAGAAAAGAAATGACTCCTACACAGAATAATGTGCTTTTTTGGAAAATTCAACACATTACAGAAGTACTTTTGAGATTTGACATCAATTAAATGTATTCTACTGGCATTTTTTACTATTTATCTTATTTTTTTATATTTCTTTTTGACATTTTTTGGGGAAATAATAGTAGTAAAAATCTCTCACTTAAGCTGAAAAACTTACAAATTGCAGCTTGGCTTAGAAAATGGGACAACCAATTATTAACTCAACAATTACTCAGAGAAAGTTGGGTTTAATAGAGCCAGAATCATTTGATAACCCATACAGAAAATTGTGAAAATATAGCTCTAAGACTAAAGTATAACCAATAATGGTTCATGGTTTTGCTACAACTAAACAGCTAAAAATTACTAAAAACAAAAACAAAGAGGGTGTGTTTCTTGTAACAAAATTAAATCCCCTTTGTCATGTCAATCGCAGTCAAACATTTCTCACAGTTGCTATCAACATTTTTGATTGCTTCCATTGGGATTCTGGACCATTTCTGCAAATAGATCCACGTTTTGTGGTTGGCAAGCCTACTTATATCTGTTTTTCGTTTCAGTCCCATCCACAGATTCTCTTTGGGACCCAGGTCTGGATCACATTAGGATCTTGGAGGAAAAACAGCAGGCAGTTAGCAGAAAATCTTGGCCTTGGGTAGCGCCGGCTCTTCCAGCTAGACAATTATCGGGAACATACAATAGAAGTTCTCACAAAATGATTAGCAGAAACGAGTTTGTTGCTGCAGAGGGGCAGCGTGAAGTACCACTGGAAATAAACAAAAAGGTTGTTAACAATTACTGATCACTGAGAAAGGGTAGACCCAAATGCCCATGAGTTTATCCAGAACACAGTTTGGGAAGAGTGTGCACAATTTTAGGCTTAACAGACTTAGTGAATTTAACTCATTGATTATTTGGACATGTTTCCAATTGGAGTTATGCCCTATGGATTGTACAACTGGAAAAATGCCACAGAAGCAGATTATTTGTTCTACTTGCAAAGTGAAGCAATTTATCACAAATCAGCCAACGCTGTGTGGTAACCGACCTAAAATGCTTTAATTTACGGACTATTTTGATTGACTTATTTTCAGTTTACAAGACTAAAGTACTGACATAAAACACTATATCACTTAAAACTGTCTAAAACCTGCACCTGAAGAAACTCAGTTTCAATGTGTTGTTGCATTTTCTACTGAACCAAGGTTCAGCTGCTTTTAGTTTTCTAATATCGACAACATGTTTGCTACATTATTGTGAATCTCTGTGTCGTGACATTTGCTGTGAAACTGCTGAAAAGGTTAATGATACATAAAACAAATTGAACTGGTTTTAATGAGGTGAGAGGATGATCTGTTGTTTCACTGATCTCCCCCAAACACAATTAGTGTTTATGATTCCTGAAGGTGAGTTAAAGATTATAAACAAGATTTGTGTCTGTATGGCAAGAAAATAGAGTTCAGTTCTAAGACTCTGACATAAAACATAGGACTCATTTCATTGTTGGGGGTATTTTCCAGAATTACCACAATCAAGTGACTATGTTACTTTCAGTTCTTATGAAAATGCTGTTTAAATCAAAAATAAATGTTCATATTGGTCTCTTTAAGACTTTCCTACCATTTCCAATACTGCCACTTCAGCATGTCTTCACAACAGTGATTCGGGGGAGGGGTGTTCTGCGGGGCTTTGCACCAAACATTTAAGCCCCTTTTATAAGACAGCTCAGTCTGGGTCTGATGCGTGTTCTGTCCTCCCCCGAGCATTCAGAAAAAACACGAAGGCGGAGAGGCGAGTAAAATTAGCCCGCCTCTGATGCACCCTGATCCGCGAGCAGAGGTAGTATCAGAGGCGGGTTCCAGCGCGGCTCACCCTCTTGTGAAAAATCAACCTGCCGATCTGCGCTGAGAAAATGATAATGAGCTGGTGGCATCAGTGAGCGACCACAGGATCTAACAAATGGATTTATAACAGAGGGAATATTAAAAATGACATGAAACAGCAAATTTGTAGTTGGTTTAAAAAATGTTGAGCCACAGGTTCATATAGAGCTGATTTCATTCTTTTTTTTTTTTTTTTAAATGGCGCAGAGCCAGAGAGTGGTGGAGGATAAATCTACAGATTTTACAGAGAGAATATTAAAAATGACACAAAACAGCAACTTTTTAGTTAGTTAAAAAATATTAAATTGTACAGAATTACTAAAGTTAGTTAATTCAGTTTGTTTTGTTTGATACGAGGCAGCAGACGTTTGTCCCACAATAAATACGTCGCTTCACTTCAGCCCAGCTGAGTTCTGCTCCACGCCTCTTTTGGATCCGCGTTGCTGCTTCATTTATGAATGTGTTCCTGTGAGCGGGACCTGCCCACCTTCACCTGTGATCTTATGAATGACCTGGGGGGGGGTTAAAGCTGGACAGGTCTGTGCAGCGATAACGCGGATTTGACTTATGAAAGAGGCTTTAGGCAGCTCTGCATGATTCAAGGATTTTTCGAACATTAATGAATGAGTCAACGCTGATGAAGGAATGACATTTTAACATGATATAAATCTCGAAAAAGTTGATTTTGCAACCCCCCCCCCAAAAAAAAACACCCTTAAAGGACAAGTATTCGGACTTTTCAGTTGATTTCAGAAATAAATTACCTTATTTCAAAATTAAATATCATGAAGCAATAAATGCATAAATTACCTTTTCTTGTTTGTTTTGTTGATGTTGATGATGACACATCAACAGTGTAAAAATATAAAATCAGCAAGAATGTGGATGTGTTTTTGCAGGGTTTTCGGGCCCATGTTGAGAACACAATGATGTCCCCATTGCATGTAATAAAATGTGACAGGTCATGGAAGGTCTTAGGCATGCACAGCACTTCCACAGTGAGGTCATGGCCGTTGCTGTGGCGACAACAACCTTGGAGTGGTAACAATTGCAGTCATAGCAGACAGGTGTGGGCCAGATCTGAGCCTCGTTTCAGAAAGCAGGCTTAACAAGTCCTGGGTTGAAGGCAGATACTCTGAATCAACCTACCTCACTCTGTGATACTCAGGATTTTTATGTTTCAGAACAGGTAACTTAATCCTGAGTCAAGTTACCTCTGAAAAGAAGCCCCCATCAATGAAAGTCGGATAACGCAATTCACCATGGCAACGGGAGAAAATAAGAAGACTCGAAGTCTATATTTCTTGCCTCTGGAACTAAAATTATTAATGACGGCATATGGAAAATACCAACATATATAAAAAAAATAAAAAAGAGAGTGTATGTGTGGCAGTGATTTGCTGATCAAGTCAATGTGTGATTATGATTTTACATAAACCTAAGCTTGTATTATTTACAATTATTCAAGTGGATAAAAGTGAGCGTGTGCATGCGCTGAATGTGCAACCCAGCTGGTACCATACAGACATGGCAGCAAATAAAGATTCAATATAAAGACACAGTAAAATCAAGTAGAGCAGGGTGTGAGCTCTTATATTCAACCTTTAACAACTAAATTACATAATTCACTAGCTAAACTCAACACATAAAAAATATATTCCCCCCAAAAATAGTACCCAATCTTCTTTCAGCCAGTATTTAATATTGTACACTTGAAAGTAGCATGATAATGCTAGGATATGTGTCTTAACAGTGCTTACATATGAATAAGTCTGACCTCCATTACAGCAAATGTGGGGCTCTCCATCACCACCACTATCTAATAGTAAAGGGTGAGCTATAAAAGCTGTACTGTAAATTTGTTTTCTTTTTAATGAAATTAATAAAGTCTTACTGAAAAAAGTGTGATGTTGGCCAAACAGTGTTGGCTGTTTAGTGGCACATTCCTCTAGTATGAAAAAATAAATTAATACTCTCATCATTTGTGGATGGTGTTCTCTCTCTCGAGGTCTCTTCTGTCCCATAGCTCCTCCATGCAGGATTATTCATACTTCATACATTTTTCTTGTTTTACAATGGGTTGCAGTACACTCAATTTAGTATGTTTCATCATAGGAAGATGAAGATGATAATGAATTGTTGTCTGCTAACACAGAGAGGGAGCAGACCCATGTGCAAATCAAGGGGTTTCATAACGGTGTAGGTTTAAAGTTTATTTGACTTTTCCTTGTGTAGCAGAATGACTTAATTTTTCTCAAAAAGAGCTGGGATGGACGATCAGCTCAAAAAGGCTCCATATACCTCTAGAGCTCAACTTTCTTCTGTAAGAATGTAAATCTTTGATCATAACCTTAAATGAGAGAGTAGAAATGCAAATAAAATGTTAGAATATTTCTGTCCCTAAAGCTATCTATGAAACAGCTGTACAATCTGTACTTGAAGGAAAAATTGAAACCTGTGGATTAAAAAATATGTAAAGTTCAAACAGATATTCATCCAGAAATGACAATTGCGGTCTCATCCCCACCAAGGATTTGCTCAAGTACTCCTGCTACAGAGCAGGGTTGGTTCACAGAGTAAGTTGCTGAAGTAAGTTAACTCAGGATAACGGCTCTCTGTCCTTTTGAAACTGAAAACCTAGGATATACACAGAGTTACCCCAGAAATTACTCAGGATTTTCATTTATTCTGTTTTCTGAAATGGGGCCCTGGTGTCAAGCTGGCACCGCTGTCATAGCAATTAGTTTGTCAAATGGATTTGGGGCCAGGTCTGGCAATGATGGCACTGTTTTTAAAATGGCCCATTTGTAGTTTGGCTTACTTGGACCCATTTTTTAGTTGTTGCCTCAACATTTATTTATGTATTTATGTATTTACATTACACAACATATACAGAGCTTTTTATCATTGAATAACTACCTTACTTTGTACAGTAATGCAATAGATTTGGCTATTTTTATTCTTAAATATTTTATGTGAGACTTCCATGTTAGCTTAAAATCAATGATGACACCGAAAAACTTCCCTTCACTAACTCTACACATCTCAACACCATTGACTCTAAATGGAACATCAATAGATCTCATTCTATTACTGAGGCCAATAGTCGGCCATGTTGGCCTTATGTTGAGGTAACAACAGTGATCGTGACACGATCACAATGACAATCTAGCGCAGATGTGTGGCTTTAGTGTAGTGCTATAGGGTGTAGCTGCCTTCTTGTCCTATCCATAGCATAACATAACATACAGAGTGTGGTGAAAGTGCAGGATAAGGTCTAAAGGATGCATAAAATAGAGAATTATTATAATAAATGTCTTGATACTGAAGGAAGCCACATTCTACAAGGTCATGTAGATTATGAAGAGCCTAGTAGGGTTGTCATCCAGTGTGAGGGGGGCCTTATCTTTACTGACTTAATACTTCTTTCTTCTAAGCTGAAAAACAGAGAATCTCAAGCCCTGAGCTGGCAAAAGTCATAGTTACCGACAGGCTGCTTGCAACAACTTGACTTCCATGTTTTATTACCCTCTTCTAAGCTAAAATGAACTGAAATAGCCTGGAAAAGATGTTTGTTGTGCAAATTGTTTTTTTCTGTCTTTTCATTTCTACCCAAGTAAACTTTTTTTCCAAAAAGTTATAATTTTTTTCATATAAACATTTTTGTTTTACTTTTTAGTGGATGTCAGTGTTTCACAGACAAAATGAAGGGTGGATCCATCTTGCTCACTAGTTTTACACTATAGCCCTAGCAGGATGTTTTGTTTTTTAGAAAAAGCTAAATTTCTTTCAATTACATCGATCAATGTTGCAGAAGCTGCAGTTACTCTACCTGAATCCTGTATTGCTGAGTGATCTAACAGATTAAGGTCAATATACACAGAATTTATTTCCTTGCTACATATTTTGGACATGTGTGCAGAAATGTTACAGCCTGTTAAAGTATTTACAAGATTTGGATGGTCTTATTTATGCTCATGTCTACTGCACTACTTTGTAGTCTGAGTGTATAAAGTTCATTTTAAATTAACCAGACGTGTAAACAAATTCTAATTTGGATTAATTTATTCTTACCTTAATTGTTACACTTTACGTGCAAAATGTTAACAAAACTGTAGCGCTACACATCTTTTTAACTTATTTTTTGAGCAAATACTAATTAGTCTCATTGTTATTAATAGTGATTAATTATATAAAAGATTCAAAAATATTTTGCATGTAGTTGGTCGCAGTTGAGTTCATCCAGTTTCTCACATTTTGACCTGGTGCTGTGTGTGACGTAGAGTGAATGTGGCTCGGCTCGTAGTTTCCACAGATCTCCCGTCAGTTCCTCTCTGCTCAGGCGCAGGCAGGAACTGTCATGTTCGGTGTGTGTATGAGTGTGTGTAGAGTGAGGGCAGCAAAACAAAAGAAAAGGGCGTGTTAAGGAACTGTCTGACCCTAAAGGAACCAGAGTGAGGGGAAATATGATGGTAAAAGTGTGAAGTAAAAAAATACTTTTATGTACAAATATGAACATTAGATGGGTGATTGTAACAAATAAGACAATGTTGTTTCAATGTGATGTATGAACAAATATTAGCAAATTAGGAAATCATTTCACAATTGACAGATGACAGTATTATTTTCTTAGTATTGTTTTTGCTAGAAATGTGGACAGTACAAAAATCCGTCAACAACAGCACATTTAGGCTTCTAACCCCAGCATTTAATGAGCAATCAATTCTGTTGTTTGATTGTGGCAAATAAAAAAGAAAAACTTTGTATAACAAAGGCAGATTTAAAAGTTGATAGCACATTTATTTCTGCTTAAAGTTATGTATTTGATGGCTGAGTCCACTACAAATAAAAAAAATATTTCAAATCTTTTTGAGACAGCTTTGCAGGTTTAATAATAATCAATAAGATATTTTATGCATGGCTTCTTTTCAGATTCCGATTCTGTTCATAACTTTTATGGACAGAATTTCTAGGCGCAGCCAAGGTGTTGAGGGGATCCGTTTTGGTGACCT
>JARVJO010000269.1:20231651-20247177 GCA_031762555.1 Cynodonichthys magdalenae
TTTTGAAGTTAAACAATTGTTCAAAATTAATTCTAATAAATTACAAGTTAAGCAAGGAATGGAAATAGCTCTTTTTTATATCGAAAAAATATCGAACCGTGAGACTAAAGTATCAAACCGAACCGAACCATGAATTTTCTGTATCGTTGCACCCCTAATATATATATATATACTGTATATTCATATGTATATGTGTTTGGGTGTCTATATGTATGCATACTTTTAAGCGAGGTCATTATAACTATTGTTATATGCACATATATTTTGTTGTTGTGTTCACATGTTGTTGTTCCCCTTTTGCAGGTGTGGAGGCAGATAGCGGATGTGTTGTCCTGTGTTTTCACAATATATATCTCACATATGTTCTTGTTAATCTTTCAAACTTTTCTTTCACTTTTCTCCTCTTTCTTCTCATTGAGGGAAAAAACACTGATGGTGAAGAAGGTAACATAATAAATAATATTATGTTTTCTACTGAAGTGGAGAAAAAAAAATTGTGTTTTGTTGTTGTTTGGTTCTCTTTGTTGTAGATTTCAGTTCCTTTTGAGTTTCTTGTTTTTCATTCCTTCTGTTACTTCAGTTTAGATTTTTGTTTCGCGTGTGTTTCTCTGTTTCGATTGTACACTTTTGATTTCCTTGTACCATCATTCACTCTGCCCATTCAATCAGCCACTCACACCTCTTGTGATTCCCAATAAGCTCAGCTGTCTTTCATTCCTCATTAGTTTAAGGCTGTGTCCAAATTCAGTAGCTGCATCCTTCAATGGCCAAATTAGTTGGCCGATTATGCAACCACAATGCGTCAAAGGCTGTCCAAATTTGATGGCCCTCCAATTGCGGCTCATGAATGCATCCTCCTTTAGCCCCGATTTGAGGCACATGTCCAGTGTATCCTCCTCAGCCCACTCTATCCCAAGATTCTTTGCAAAACAACCGGGAAATTGTTTTGATTGTAATTGCAAACAAAATAAGAGATGGAAATACAGTTTTAAATAAAAATCTGACGGTATAAAGTTTAAGGCAATTGTAGGCATTTGTCATTTGTATTGATGTATTTCTCAATATTATTCTATAGGGTCCCTTACGTATTGCCAACAGGACATACACTGGAGTAAGGGTAGGAATAAAGCATAAGGATTGACAGTCCAAATTAACAGTCACTTTCTTCCAGTCTTCATGGCCAACAAAGGACAAGGCCCATATTGACCGGATAAGCCGAGTCCTTCAAAGCAAGCAGCCCCTGAATTTGAACACAGCCTAGCTGTAGTCCATTTAGGAGCAGCTGTGGCAGAGAGATTAGGGGAGTCGTCCTGGTAGGTTACTGGTTCGATCTCCCATTTCAGCTGACTCAGTCATTGTGTCCTTGGGCAAGACACTTCACCTGCCTTGCCTACTGATGGTGGTCAGAGGGTCCAGTGGCGCTGGTGCACGTCGTCCCTGCCTCTGTCAGTGTGCCCCAGGGCAGTTGGGGCTACAATGTAGTTTATCACCATCAGTGTGTGAATGTCTGTATGAATGGGTGAATGACTGTAGTGTAAAGCACTTTGGGGTCCCTATGGGGCTTGATAAAGCTCTAAATAAGTTCAGTCCATTTACCATTTCCTTCCTTCTCCACGTCAGCGGTTCAGTGTATGGCTTACACACCATCAGTCTTGGTCCTCGCCATGACTTGCTGTGCACCCCCCCCCCCCCCCCATTTTATGTAAGTTTTGCTGTCACATCAGCTTTTTGTCTTGTTTAACTAATTATTCACTTTTCATTTTACCATTGTTTTCCTCCATGTTGTCTGCTTTGGGTTCAACCTCTATGGTCATGATATTTCCTACATACAGTATCTCCTGAATACATAAAAAATGTGTACTTAATAACCAAATATCTCTGACACTTACAGGTTTGTTTTTTATTTTAATTTTTTTCAATTGTGCTAGTGTAGATCAGGGATGGGTGACTTTAGTTTTTTATAAAAGCAGCTCTTAGAATCTAAGTCTAGATTCAAGATATTGTGATACCTTCCATCATTTGAGTTTCCCATAACTTGCTTAGATTGTTACATCAATGCTGGAATGTCAGATATCGCTGCATTGGCACCCTAAAACATTTCATTTGAATTTTTGAGTATATGTGAATCTCTGTTACTGACTGGTCACTTGTGTCTGATCCATTTAATCTTACTCAGTCCAAGTCTGTATTAATTATGGCCTTCCCTCATTTAGTTGAACAAAAGCATGTGATTGATCTAGATCTCAGTCCATTAACTGGTTCTGCTCTGTAAATGGCCTCTGGGAACTAAAGAAGGTCAATGAAACACATATTTCACCATCAAGGGAAGAAGATTCAAACCTTTCATGTCAATACGGTAAAAAGTGTGTTTTAAAAAAATGTTTCCTTATGCTATAGGAATGAAACCAAACATGAATTTTATTTTAGGTTCATCACAATACACAAAACTATTTAGTATTTTTTTAGGTGAAATGGACAATATACAGACTAGGAGGCTCCTGAGTAGGGTTTACAAGTCATTGTTCTGTCAGATAAAGTTCCAACAGAGAAAATGCTTGTAAAAACACTTCACAGCGCCACTCAACAACTTTTGGCCTGTGACGTAAAGATAGAGCTCAAAGGATAAATAACACTGTCCTCATGGGAGTCTGATTAAAACATGTTTTACAAGATGCTGTCAAGCTTTAGAATGCATAAAAATGTTTGGATTTGTGGATGTAAGTGAGTCAAGTTTTTCTTCCTCTCCATAAATTTTACCAAGCAGTCCTTCTCCTATACATTCACAAAAGCATCCCTGCTTGTTGTGTAAATGAAAAAAAATTCAAGATGCTGTATAACTTTAATGTACTAAGTGAAAAAACGTGGGGTAGTTTCTCTTTCTTTCTATCTTTGCTTGGCAAAGAAATGGCTAATCTCCTGAGAAGGTTAAAGGTTGTATGTTGTAAAAGACTTAGACACTTATTGCTGTATGATAAGGTCCTAATAAAGACAAGTATTCTGTAATATATCTTGCAGCAGGCAGGATTATGTAAAATACTACAGGTTACATTTGTTACACAACAGAAGGTCCTGTGCTTGTAAATTGTGTAAAAATACATTAGTTGAAAAAAATAACCATAAACTATTCTCTCTTTAACCTTAACCTCCTGAATTTAGCTTTATACTTAACACAAAAAGGTAAGGAATTGTTTTCTTTGTTTATTATTTCATTGTTGTAACAATGCTTCTTGGCAATAAATTGTATACCACTGGGAAGCCTGTTCATTTCCCTTTTAAATGGTGTCACATAAGGAACATGCATTTGTTGGATTAGCAATATATCTGAGTATGCAGGTTATGTACATGAAAAAAAAACCTCTCTGCTATTGCCAAACAGTTTATTTTGATGTTGTTGGTGACAACAATTAAAGGGGCAGTATCATGTAAAATTAACTTTTTTGAGTTTTGTATCATGTTTTAATGTTATCCTCGCGACTCCTGCAGGCTCTCTGCAACAACAACTAGCAAACATCCAGTGAAAACCGTGTTTGCTGAGCTCCAATATTAACCACTTCTCCCTCCAGTTCTTTTCAGATTTCAGATGCCAAGTAAACTACGCTGAGCTTCCACATCGCAGTGCACTCTCCACCCTGTGACTCCTATCGGCAGCAATTATAGTAAACAAACACTGTTTTCCTCTGCAGTTAAGCTGAAAAACAACTCACATTGTTTTGTTAGCATCCTTGTTTGGTCTATGTGTCCAGATTTGTAACTTGTGACTTGTGTAACTTATGACGATCAGTACGTGTGTCTGTGAGGAAGACTAAAAGAAGAAACTGATATGATGAGAAGTCAAGTTTATTTTCTATATAAACAGCATTTTAATAACAACTAAAGGTGACATAGTTACTTCATTATGGTATAGAATTTAAATTTATGCCTGAGAAACACATAATATTGCCCCTTTAACAGCTTGTAACTTTACAGCAAACTATAAAAAAAGGAAGATGGAAATCTGTGGATCTGAGCAAGTTGCTGTCATGCCACATAATTAAAAGAAGCAATCTTTTCTTCATTGTTTATTTCAGCTTTAAAACGGAAAAATACATCATTTTTATATGTTTCTAATCCTCACTGCATATATCAAAGGTTGTATTTTTTTTTGTCATGGCAATAAACATTTTTTTAACACTGGCTCAATGAGTAATATACAGTATATGTTAAAAATTTTACAACTCAGTGTAACTAAAATGAGTGGAAATCGGGTGGACCCAAGGAATTGCACTCCTTTGTTCTCCCAGCAGCTGCAATGATTAATGGTAAAAAAACAGGCTGCAGGACAAGTACTAATTCTTTTCCACTGAAAGCAATAGCTCAGATCTTTTGACATGTGGGGTTCTGAGGAAGAATTAGGAACAGTTAATATCTTACCTGTAGTAGATGTTGTAGCTCTTCCAATGACCTCAGCTCAGAGAAACAAAATTTAAGTCTGATCAGTTTGATGAATTAAGATTTAATCCAAGCATGGCTAAAACAATAGTGACCCTGTTTTAAAATAACTAAAATCTAAAGAATCCCGATAGTTATTGTAAATACTGTTTTATAAATAAACATTTTTCTCTGTTATATGACACATATTCAAGCAGAATCATTATGTTACTCTTGCTGAGAAATGCCCAGTGAATACATATCTGCTGTTCTGTTAAACTAGTTCACAACACCACTTAATCGGGGATGATTAAGGCCCTGTTTTCCTTTAGTTAAAAGCAATGCTCTTTAAAATCATGCAACACAAGCTCAAAAATCTATCACACTGTTAGAAATTACCACTCATCTGCTAGACCTGTGAAAACATGCGATATGACCTGATCCATATTTTTAGCTGTCAGATAAGACATCATCAAGTGTTCCTCTTCCTGGCACTTCTGCACTTTTAATTATTGCCTTTAAACTGACCAAAGGCCCATTTTAATTAACTTTTTAAATCATGATTCAATATCTAATCTGGTTACCTTTTGTGCTGTTTGGCTGTAGTAACAAATACTGAAAGATATGGATTTTTTTGCAAAAAGCAATATAAGTGATGTAACTGCTTATCTTCTAATAGATGCATATACACAGATCTGTTCTAAAGTCAACATTGGTTATCTTACCTTTGACAAAGTGGCAATAAATAATTATCTTAAATCAGAGCCCTAATCAATAAATGGTTGGCTGCTACTTTAGCAGCAAAAGCACTGTGCTGGAGACCTCAATATCAACAGGGCAGCCATGTTAAGGTGTGGAGTTTATCTTGGTGCAACAAGTGTGACAACAGCACAAACACAGAGGCACCACTGGGGAAGGAGGGGAATGGAGGGGTTGGGCATGTCAGAAGGGGCAATCCTCTCCCCCTTAAAAAGTTTTTCTTCTTTCTACCCTGGCCAGAGAGTTTTATCTTACTGAATCCTAAGCTTTTGCTTGATATGCATTTTTAATTTCCTCTAGCTTAGTAAAACCTCAAACAGAACAACAAAATTTGTTTTTAAGCAATTAGGAGTTAAAAATTTAAATGTATATTTTATTAAATTTGACTTCAAATCTAGTCCCCCACAATAAGAACAATCAGACTAAAACCAATGTCCTTAACTTTAGGATGCAGGCTATCATGTAATTTTTAAAATGTAAATTAGAGGATACACTTTAATAAGTTGAGTAATGAAAAGGTTTTCTGAAATAAAAAAACTGTATAAAAAATTGACCTATCTATATCAGAGGGTTATTCTAACGCCTGCACTGTGTATTTGTCAAATAACCTAAATAAAACAATGGCATGAAGCTCCTGAAAGTCTGTTGTGATGTTTGGTTTTGATTTCTGGATTAAAGGTAAACTTTAAACTGTACAATTAAAAAATAATTTTAAAACAGTAACGTAACATACATACATTTCTTTCATCAACCAAAAACTTCAGAACTTGAAGACTTTGGGGTCGTTGATGATCCCTTTGACAAATAACCATTCAAGTTGACATTCACACCTACAGGCAAGACATTTAAGTCAAGCTGAATGCCTTTGAACTGTATGAGGAATTTAGAGCACCCAGATAAAATCAGTAAACATGTTACCTCCACACCGAAACATTTCAAATGGCCACCAGGTTCACATGTATTTTTTTATGTGCAGAAGACAAAATCAACATGTTCCCCAGCTGCATTCATTCTACTATGCATGTACATTATTCATTTTAAAATCCTAACTCCACACAGAATGATCAAAGTTGGGTGCAGTGAAAGACGTGTTGAGTCCAAAGCCTGCTGATCCCTGCCATCATAAACTGTCTCTAAACTATGTGCAAAGTCATAGCTGGCAGCAAAGAAGCTAGAACTTGTGTGTGAGGTCAAGCCCTATCAAAATATTTGGGCTCACCTCCATGCACAGCTTGGAACCCATTTCCTGAAGAGGGCTTGAACTCAACCTTACTCTGGAGGTGACCAGAGAGAAAGGTGTTGGGTGGATGTGGGTTTGCTCACAAGCTCTCACCTGAGTGCCTTAGTGTTGAAGTTCTTCCTAATGAGGGGACCACCTCTTTGTGACTTCAAACTTCAAGAGGGAAGTTTATGACTGTTGTTCACGTTTTTGCACCAAACAGCAGTACAGATTACCCAGTCTTCTGACTGAGTCCCTTTATAACCTAAGCAAGAGATTTGTTTGCGTTCTTGATATAAAACTGAGCTTGCTTTTGGTGTGGGTTGAATTTAACCAGGATTGTCCTTGTCTTCTATCCTGGTTATGGTTTTACAGGATTTCCAGGCCATTTTGCACAGAAAAGAGTATTTTCTCTGCTTTTTGCAAATGGGTTATTTTGATGTCTTCAAGCCATGACTTTCAGTGGGACAATTTATAACCATTACTCTGCCTGGCCAAAAAAAGTTGCCATTAGGATTTAACAAAGTAAATGGGTACAAACCTCCTATTGGACAATTACTGTATGGGATATTATCTTTCAGCTGGCAACAAGTTATTTAACCCCAACTGGTGCAATAATTTGCTTCTCATTTTTTAAACAGCCATCTGGAAAGACACATCCTATGGTCATGGAAAAGATGTCAGTCTGTTTGAGAAGGGTCAAATCATTGGCTAACCAGAAAAAAACACTTCAGTTTCCTAGGGAACATAAAGATTGGACTGTGGAGCAATGGAAGGTGATGTAGTCTGATGAGTCCAGATTTACCCTGTCCCAAAGTGATGGATGCATCAGGGTAAGAAGAGAGGCAGGTGAAGTGATGCACCCATCATATCTAGTGCATACTGTAAAAGCCTGTGGGGGCAGTGCTATGATGTGGGGTTGCAGCAGGTGGTCAGGTCCAGGTTCAGCAACAGTATAGCCCAATCTCCACGGACACGCTTGTACACAGTTCGAGTCGACTCTGCCAACCTCCTCGCCAGTGGTTCTAAGTGGGTAGAAGCGAGTACAGCACGCGATTACGATTTTGACGTCTGCAGAATTCTGCCAGTGGATTAGCTCTGGGATTGATTGACTGAAGAAAGGTGTTACTTGTGCAAACTTCCTCCTGGAGAGAGACACTTTTGTTTTGGAATACGAGCGCATGGTGCAATACAATGACATGGTGAAGCAGTGATAAAACCATCTAACATTTTTGGCAATCTTGAGAAAGGCAGAACTTGTAAACACTTCATGGAGAGAGGTGAAGGAGACGAAGCTGAGCAGATAATCGGGAAGTTTTGAACAAACTGGCCACCCATGGTTACACAAGCGCTTATAAACAGCACTGCGCCAAATAAATAAATAAATAAAAAGTAAAGTCTGAACGGTAAGACCACAATGGCTTTTTTAATACAACAGTTGAAGTTGCTGCGGACGACCCACCCATATTCACACCCACAGAGTGAGGGACACACAGCAGTGGAGACACACGCACAGTGAGCCGAACCGACCCGAAGTGAATAGAGTCGAACCATGCTCGTGGAGATGGGGCTTATGGGCTCAAAGAATGAAGTCAGTTGAGTACCTGGATATACTGAATGACCAGGTTATTCCATCACGGGATTTTTTTCTTCCCTGATGACACTGGCATATTCCAAGATGAGATGCCAAGATTTATCGGGCTGGAATTGTGAAAGAGTGGTTCAGGGAGCATAAGACATCATTTTCACACATAGATTGGCTCCACAGAGTCCATTGAGAAACTTTGGGATGTGCTGTAGAAGGTCAGACTCCACCATCATTAATGTAAGATCTTGGTGAAATGTTAATGCAACACTGGATGGAAATAAATCTTGTCATGTTGCAGAAGCTTATCCAAACAATGCTACAGCAAATATGTGAAGTAATCAAAGATAAAGGTGGTCCATCAAAATATTAGACTGTGACCTTTTGTTTTGGTGGCAACTTTTGTTTTGGCCAGGCAGTGTATAAAGCAACTGGGATGAAAGTCATCTCTAAAGCCTGATTCAAACATCAACAAAAAGTGAGAGAGTGATCAGTGTTTAAATCATTTTGGTTGTCTTTTTTTAAAAGCATATTTATAGTCATGCAGTAGACATGAAGGATAAATTATCATATTTCCCCCATCTGCGCTCCCTCATAATTCTCAATGTAGCATACGGTACCTTGTGCATAGCTAAGCATATAAACAATAATTGCAGGAAAGATAACTGTTTATTTTCACTCAACAATGTATCCGATGTTGGAAAAGAAGCTCGTGTTTGACAAAGATTTGGATGTTTTTTTATCTTCTTATCTTCTGGAGAAAAGGATGTGGACATCAGTGGCATGTTTGTGTGCTCAAAAGGACCAGACAAGCTGCCGACCAAAGCTGTCCATCTTGCTACTTTACCAACTGGATCCTTGAAGTACACATAAAAAAACATACCCACAAAGTTCTGACCAATCAAACAATGCAAACCGCATTGGTCTGAAAGAAAGTCCTCTGACTGGGAGCAATATACATGACAGGGTGTTAGTAGAAGATAATGAGCAGAATCTACAGAGTTTTTGTCATGCAACAAAGTCAGCAAGACACGTGACTTGAAGAATAAACCAGCCTCAAGTCTGAAGCTATGGTTCACAACCAGGCAAAAATGGAATGCCCTCTCTGTGGGTCAGAGGTGAGTTTCTATCTCATGCCGAGAAGTTCAAGTGTAAGGTAATTTTGTTTTTGTTCTGATGGAATTGAGCAGGAGATGGACAGATGGATTGGGGCTTTATCTGTGCTAATGAGTCCATTGCTCCGATCTACTACTGTCAAAAATTAGCTGAGTGGAAAGCCAAAGCTCTTATTCATTGGTACACTTACATTCCAGTCCCAACCTATGGTCACAAGGTTTAGAACGTGACCAAGAGAACATTCTAGGTATAAGTGACTGAAATGAGATTCTGTCATGAAGTGTTTAAGCTTAGCATTAGAGATAGAGTGAGGAGTCAGTTGAAGAGGTTTGAGCATCTGATTATGATACCCCTTGAGCACATCTTTCTGATTTTTTTAAATTATTATTATTTCTTTTGTTGCAGGCACGTGCCTTTTGAAAGAGACCCCAGTGTAGATTTCACTGTTTCAATATATCATCTATGGCCTGGAGATGAGATGAACTGATAAGTGCAAGAGATGGTTTCTGTCCTCAACTGTCATAATGTGAGGTTTAAGGACTTACCTTTTAGTCTAGTTTCCAGAGTATTTGTGTTCTTCTAAGTCTATTTTTCCCCCGTTTTCCAATTTGGTTTGATCATCTTTTCAAGTGTTTTCTCTTCTGCTGATTACTGCTCTTCCTTTAAAAGCTCTCTTGTGTTCTCCCTTTCTTTTGTGGGATTGTTGTTTGGTATGAAGTTGTCTGTGTGTCACAGTCTACATGTCACCAGTCAGATTCAGTACCATGTTAGTGTAGAGCTGGGACAACCCTCCTCCCTGTGAGTTTCGGAAATCTTTGAATAAAAGTGGTTTATGTTTTTACATCTTATCAGCATTGAGTACTTATCATACTGAACATGATACATGTACATATAACCTGACCCTGGTCAAGTGGGGAAAAATATTTGAACAATAAAGTGCACTGATATCCAGTTTTTGTGTTTGTATTTTTTAGTTTGTTTGTTTTGTTTTTTTTCCCTTAAATATTTGATTTTGTGTTTAGCTTACATTTTCAGTAAATCAATAAACCAACTTTATTTATGTCCTCAGGTACATTTTTGCTTATATCATGTTTCTCCAAAAGTGTCAATGCCATTCTTTTAGCACCTAATGTGGCCTTATGAGGGCTGAATGACCCAAAATAAACCTAAACATTGAGCTGATGACTCAGACTATACAAATGAAAAATGAAATAAATAAATACAATTGGAATTAATGCTTTTATTTAGTGGCAGCAGTCATGTTTTCATCCATGCAACTTTGGAGTGAACTTTTATATTGTTGCAAAAAGTAAAAAAAAAGAAATGTGAATTAGGCATGTTTCCATCTAAGGGTTTGGGGCAAATTAACCAGACTAGGTTAAGCGTAATTATGTCAGACACTGACGTTATGCATGGGTGTAATAAACAGGAAGTAGAGGTTGCAAACTAGCAGGGATCACACATCTCAGGTCAACGAAGAGAAGTTTTCAGGAATATCAGTATCAAGCCAGTAGTAGTAGTAGTTCTGTCATATCAACTAGTGTTGGTGATTTTACATGTTGTCTGTAGACGTAGATAAATAAATGCAATTCTCTTTATGTTATCTGTATGCTATATGAATACACACCAACAGCAAAAACAGCTGATCAATCATGTGGAATAAATGTTTCTTACGTCAAAAATTATTTGGCAAATGTGTCTTCAGCTTCCCATTTGTGCATTAACTTATCCAAAAACCACCTCAAGTGAGGGCAAAAACTTTTGCTAATTCTTTTGCAAATTTGGCCATTTTCCTCAACTATTTCTAATTTGATACTTCAAAACGTGCATAAAAAAATGTTAATGGAAAAATAGCTACAAGTTTGTCCCCCCCAAGATTTTCTTCTTGCCACATGATTGTGATTAGTCCTCTTAGACCAGCTTGACATTTTCTAATGACAGTGAGTTTATTTAAAATTCAGAAAACTTGGGTTGATTTACGAAGGTGTAGTAACACTAATTTAAAGGTTACTTGTTAATGGTAATTAAACCAGCTCTCCTAAAATAACCTGAGTATGAGTGTCTGCTTTGTTCCTCAATCAGGTTTCCAGTTAGTCCAGTTTTAGCATCTATTCAAGTTTAATTCAGTTAAAAATTCTGATTATGCGGTACGTATCATTTCTCGTAAAGTAAAATGTTACTTTAATGCCAATAACAGTGCTTCCACAGTTCTGCATGTGGATCTTCCTTCTTCAACAATCCACTCTTTTGAAAACAACATTAGCTAACCACAAATGGATCCAGCATCCTGCACCTGCCTTCTCCAGGTTTAATTTAGTGTATGAGAACTTAATTGTGACCGTATTCAGTTTCACCCATCTGAACTGTAGACTGCGCGTGCACTACCTGGTGAAAAAGACAATCTTTTCTATGACAGGAAATTTGAGAATTGTTAAGACACTGGAGGAGAGTGTCCAAATCTTACCTTGTTTTACCAGTGAAACTGTTTCTCTGGTTAGCAAGGAGCCCAATGTTTTGATTGCTACTGCCAGTGTTATTGTTTTTACAACACAATCACAGTGCTCTAAAGAATACAAATAAAAATACTATTTGGTTTATTAATAAAAACATTGTTGTCAATGTTGTACTTAAATTCTAGTTTTTCCCCTAAAAAAAAAACCTACATTTTTAAGTTATTTTATGATTATGAACACTGTTATCTCATGTGTCTGTGAAGGACTGGTGACCTGTCCACCTCACCTCCTGTACAGTGACAGCTGGTTGAACGTCAGGCCTCATGCGATAAAGCAGGATAAAGCAGGTATGAAAAATGAATGGATAAATATAAGATATATCGAAATAATCTTACAGAAGAGATAAATAAAAGACAATTTTGATGGCAAAGGACTAAATTCACTTTCTTCTTTTACAATAAGCCACAGCTACCAGAGTCACACTTCTGTCTGGCATTTAGATGAAATGAATGACTCGATCCGCAGCTACAGAAATTGAAATGCAGCCGTTCTGATTGCTTATCTACAGGTCATATACTACAAAGCACGAGGCCATCCAAACCTCAAGGCTTAGTGCATCTCGGCTGATTAAAGTTAGACCAGCAGTTTCCGGTTTTCCCCTGAAAGAATGTTTTTTCAGGTTAAGAATTTCACAATGAAAGCACCTCGCTGTCAAACCAGTTAGTCATATTGGGAAGAAAAAATAACTTTTCTCCTGGTTCAATAACTACATTTAAAAGAATGACCCCACAGTCATAGGTTCTGAATGAAAAGTGAACGGAGAATTGGAAATCAAAGGAGACAACTTTGTTCCCCTGAAAGCTAGAAAAACATGCATTAAACTGCAAATGTGTTTGTTAGGCTGCTTAAGAAAATGTGCTATGAGTAGAGTTAATAGCTTAGCAAGGAGGTAATTTTATGTTTAACTGAGGTTTAAGGGTCATAAAGCTGGTTCTTATCAGGGTGTGTCACTATGGTAACTTAAACTGAAAACCTAATCTCAAACTTTAACCTGCTTTGGAGCAAGTCAAGGTTTGAGATAAGTGATTGACATGTGTAAATACAAAATGAACCAAGTGTAAAATCGAAGTAATAATAAATCAGTTAAAAGCACCAAACCTGTTCAGTAATAAAAACAAAATAGACACAGTATATGTTGCTTATAAATTATTGGATAAAAAGTTTCAAATAAATTGACTTCTTTGCAAGCTGGTTATAACATCCCAGGATTATCGTCCCAGCTATTTTGTAGGAAACCATCTGCATGTTGTCAAGGAGTTCAGTGTTTACAAAAGGTAAGAAATCTCTTTGGCATAACTCCTAATCCCTAACAGTAAACAAAATTGAACATATAAAAAACTAAACCAGCATAGGTTTAAATGAAACTGCCAGGCCCGCCAACTCCAGGCAACTCGTTAATTAGCTGTAAGTAGAACCACTGACAGTCACACAAAGGCAGAACTGTAGTCAGCTGAGTGAACGCTGCCAGCCTGCTTACCAGCTGAACCGTATTTGGCTTTTTTTCAATGAGATACTGAAGCATTAACCAAAACAAAATTGCAACTTTGGAACATCATCTGGAAATAAGAAAGGCTACCAACATTCATTTGCTGACCATGAGTCCAAGTAAACTCAGTGGGAAGCTCTGCACAACATTGTGCTGTTCAGCACTGTTGTTGTCGTAAAGTATTCCCTTACAACACATGTCTGTGGGCCAAATATGGCTTTGTTGATATTTTATCTGGCCCCCAAAATAATATCGTAAATATCTATGACACACTAAGTTTCTATCGTTACTCATTTTGCATGACATATAAGATTTATTACCAAGAAGCATTGTTACAACAAAGAAATAATCTACTAGACAAAAATGTTATTACTTTTTGTGCTGTTTGTGTGCTAAACCCTAAAATGTCATTAAAAAAACGTCACTTTATTAATAATTAGACACCATCCTTTCTAAAAAAAATTAAAAAATTACTATAAAAACTATATAATTTTTCAATAAATAATGACCAAGATTGAACCTTAGCTTTTTACTTTTGGTCCTCTTGTGTAACTGAGTTCAAGACCAACGCCCTACAAGCTGTTCAGCCTTAAACAATGTGTTTTTCTGTCTGCTTCACTTTAGCCATACCCAACAGAAGAAAGTACACATGATCTATGGCTTTGTTCAAAATTGTATTATAACACCTCAGTTTAGGGCTGAATGCACCACTGCTCTTTCACTTCATTTTTGTTTCTGTCTCTGCCGGATCCAAAGCAGCAACACAACAGAGTCAAAAGAGAAACTCAGAAATATACCCAAATTATGTTGCAGAAAAAATGTTGAAGTTGATATAGGAGTTCTGTCATTTTGTAATAACCCACCGCTCTGAAGGGTGCATGATAATGTTACTGCCTGTGTTCAGCTTTTTTATTTAGATTTTTTTCCTACCATGGTAAAAAAGGGGAGCTCTTGTACTTAAATTATTCAGCCAGTATTCACAGATCCTCATTTTCAAGATGAGAATAAATATTTTAGTTGTCTAAGAAATCAACCATAACATCTTCCACAAATTGATTTTATGTGTAAATTTAATTCAAGATAGCTGTCACAGCAGATTTGATTAGCCAACAAAAGCATGACCTTAACTTGACCAATTTTGTAGATTTGATGTGGTAGTATTTGAACTTCATTCACAATGAACACTCATGACCAGTGGCGGCTGGTCAATACAGGGCGCTAGGGCGCCACCCCATCACTATGTTTTAGAACACAAAAAATATAAAAATAAAATAGCAAAATAGAGTGTTTAGTAGAAATGTCTATATATGTTTTAGATTTATAAATTACATTTTTATTAGTTATTAATGGATAAACTTTCATTTTATTCATGAGCGTTGTCGTGTTTAGTCACTTCCGGTTCATGCCAGGGTGCAGAAATCTTTACCACTGAAGACTCATGTTAACTCCTGGGCATGCGCAGTAAGGCCGCAATACAAAAGAATAGGGAGTCTTTGGGCGCAGTTGACCTGCGCCCAGAACGTGATTTGTATACCGATAGTGGGTTGATGTCTGTTCACTACGAAGCCAACCAGTAAAGCTAGAGTTATGCTCGACGCGTCGCTTACGGCGCCAGAGTGCGCGCGCCATCAGTGACGTCAAAAGGCCGTCCCCGCCCCTTCGCGTAGACCCGGCGCAGTGTCGCGGCGCCTGGTCGTGCACCTCCAAATTTTTGAAACTCCGCAAGCACTGCGCGCGCTGTGAACAAGATGGACACTTTTGAATGTGCTCTCGCTGAACGGATTCGAATGTATCAGCATTTGTATGATCCATCAACGAGAGACCACAAAGACTCTCAAATGGCCCAGAATTCGTGGAAGGAGATCGCAGCTGCATTAAATAAGGATGAGGCCGTGTGCCGTAAAACTTGGAAGAACATGCGCGATCGGTTTGTGAAAGCCAAGAAGAGGGTCAGCAAAAGTGGTGATCCTGGCGTAAACAAACCGGTGCCAACAATTCTTATGGAGCTGTGCTGGCTTTCCAATTTTGTGAAACACCGAGAAACGGACAGCAATTTGGCAAAAGAGGTAAAGTACTTACTACCACTCTATTACAGCTAGCATAGCATAGCAAAGCAACGCATGCAACAGGGCCTGGCTTTTGTCCGCGACGTGGAGGGAATAGAACAGTAATATACAGTGAATAATAAAAACTTACAAAATGTTGAGATGGAGCTGCTGTTCAGTCAATCCGTACTTAATTATATATAAATTTATGATCTGCACAACACAACTAAACAATTTCAGCGTTATTATCAAATTTGTGATAAGCACAACACAACTAAACAAATTCAGCCTGTGTGTACCTCCAGTTATTGTTACACTTACTCATTGACTAGGTAATAACTACAACCTAACGTATGCAGATTGAAAACATTTGTTAATTTTGTCAATTGTTACTGT
>JARVJO010000269.1:20268823-20279733 GCA_031762555.1 Cynodonichthys magdalenae
AGACAGGCAGGAGGAAGAAACAGAGAGACAAGACAGAAAACTAGAATAAATCATAAACACAGACACAGATCATAACAGTAGCAGAAAAACATGACATGGAAACATGGGCGTGATTCATGACAACAAATATATTTTATTTTACCCAATTTGT
Organism: Cynodonichthys magdalenae; assembly: GCA_031762555.1. Classification (NCBI taxonomy): domain Eukaryota; kingdom Metazoa; phylum Chordata; class Actinopteri; order Cyprinodontiformes; family Rivulidae; genus Cynodonichthys; species Cynodonichthys magdalenae. The sequence goes on from JARVJO010000269.1 coordinate 20,268,975, forward strand.
ACCCAGTGTACATACCAACCTACACAATTAAACACAAACAGTGGTCTGCATAAAAAAACACAGAATAATTTATACAATTACATTAAAAATTGCTCCAAAACAGAAAAGCTCACCTGTTGCCCTTTCATGTTAAAGCTCTGTTTGCTAAACGTAAAAGTGTTCGACAGGTGTTGGCCCATATGAGTAATTGGAGGTAAATTATTACCTTTCAATATTCAATCAAAATTAAAATATAATAAGTTATTGTAATCTTAACAAAATAAAAAAAAAAATCAATTTCAAACTAGTTTGGAAGAGCACGGTAATTCAGGGAATTAGTTAGTGGAGTAATCTTGATACCAACATAAAAAATTTTCTACAACAATTTATACTTTTAAAAATGTGCCAAAGTTAAATTTATTGGGAAAATATGATCCCGTGTAGTGTTTAGTCATAGGATTTTATTTGTTTGATTTTATTTTGTTCTTTTTTAAAAATTTTTTATATGGAGATGTTTGAAATTTAAGTTGTTGTTTGAACTTGTTTTGTAAAAAGAAGTAGATATTATCAGATTTGTTTCTTCTTTCTGCAACCTTTCCAATTTAGTAATTCATTTACTTTATTTTTTAATCGACTTTTTGTTGTTTTTTTTATTAATGAAATAAATAAAAAGTGGGTAGTAAGACAACTAGCGTTAGAATTCTGAATGATTGTGTGTTCAATGAGAAAACGAGATATAATAACTGCAGTTTGACTGTAAAACTTGTGCTTGCAGTTTGAGAGAATTGGTTAAAGGGGTTGATGCTCGAGTTACATGTTGTGGTCATTGTGGCTCAAGTACCAGAAAATCTGTGTAAACAATCAAGAAAAACTAACTGAAGTCTAAACAACTGTGAAACCAAAGTCAAATCCTGCTGGCCAAGCTTTTACCCCATGCTGCTGTAGGGTTTGACCTTACTGAAGATAAAACAGAATTGATGAAGTATTCCCCACACCGTGAGATCATCCATTAAGCAGGATCAGTCAACCATAGACAGTAACTTCCCCAAAGACCAGCGAGTGTACACTTACGCTCTCCAGTAACCTAGACTGAAAAACGATGACGCTATGGGTGTGTGATCTCGGTGTGTAAGTGAACAATGAGATGGGCTCATTCATCTGTTACTACAGGGAAGGAGAATGTGGTCAGAGATGAGAGTGATTATCCTAGAACATAGGTGAGGAGTGTGATGCGAAAAGAACAAGGCAGCATAGAAAAGTGTAGATTATAGTGTTTGTTGTGTCAAAAACAAATGTTCCTTACATGCTGAGCTGTGACTAATCAGGTATGCTCCTATTTAGCTAAAACAGTGTTGTTCTGCCAGTGTTATTCAATCAGAGCTCAACGCCAGGGAGTAAGTTAATCAAAGCATTAACTGCGCCTAGATTCATTATAATCATCTCCAAGCGTTGCCCTGTGACTCTTTATTTCTAGGAGATTTAAAGGGTTTGTGGAAATTACTAGTGTTTTATATGTGAATTTTAATTCTATCTTATAAATATATATATTTTGATCACTATTTAACACACATACAGAATAATGTGAACAGAGTATAGAAATTTCAAACTCATTTTTAATTGTTACAAATGGATAGCGTTCCTTGAAAGACTTCACATCATCTGCAGCCTTGCAAACCAAAGTAAAGATTTTGCATGATCTGTTAGAGCAGAGTAGAGGGATACCTTTCAGCTACTAACACATCAAATTTAAGCTTAAAATCTAGAAAACTGAGTAAGTTATAGATATTTTGGTGTTTGAACTGAGTTGACAAAAGGCTTAAGTTATAGTTGTGCTTTTGAGTGTCAGCTGACGGTGTAGGCATTTATACTTGACACTGACTTCTGTGCAGTATTCTCTGAAAGTACATGTGGAAGTACACTTTTTAACTTGTGTAATGTAAAACAGAGAACAAAAGATTGATGGACAAACAAAGTCTTTAAATGGAGTGCGGCACATGCAGCCACTGCGGAGTTACAAAACATTTGGAGGTGCACATTGAAGTGCCCCAAAACTATGCAGGGCTATTGTGCAGGAGTGGGGAAGGTGTGATTGTGTCACAGTTGGTGTGCGCCATGTAAAGCTGTGGTTACCAACCTGGGAGGTCCTCCCCTCCTGGGGAGGCACCAGAGAGCACAGGGGAAGACCAATACCTTGTCTGCTCAGAGGTTGTGAAAATAAATTTATTTTTTGTACATAAAAATCACCAAAACAAGTCTATTTGCATAAATAAAACTCTTTTTTTTTCTTTTTTTCCTTTTCCAAATAAAAGTTTATAACTATTCACTTTTTTCTTTTTCTATTTTGAAGTAGGAAAAGTTTGAATGTGTCTTTGGGAAAAATAGGGAGTTGTGGTGGGTTGGAAGAATGAAGGTGAAAATAGGTTGGGAATCACTGCTTTACAGTATAATTTGTTGTGAACATGTATTCGTTATGTTTCATTAAAATCTATCAAGTGTTTCTTGAAATATTAACTTCAAGGATCAGACACCAAAATATGCTAAAAGTACAGACTTCAAACTATAAGCTAGTTTTAAAATTGTGCTGATAGGCCATGGAAAACCAGTTAGATTAAATAATTTAAGAAGCATCTTTCTTGTAAGTCATTGTCATATTTGAAGAGCACTGGAGCGAGAGGAAACAGGAAAGATGGACAATCCCTGGGAGAAAACACCCCACATCCCACCACTATCTCCTTCTGACCCCTGCCAAACAAACAAACAACCTCCCACCTCCTTTCTGACCGAGTCCTGAAGTTATGAGTCCCTCTGTGCTGCCTCTCCTTGCTGTCAGGGTGGCTCATTCCTGTGGGGAACAGGCCCTCCTTGTTGAGCAACGATTTCACGAAGAACAGTCGTACTTTTCTTCTTCATCGCTTGCAGATAAGTCATCATAGATATCTTCTAAAGGCGGTTTACAATGCTGTCAGACAAGTATTGTAAAAAAGAATTTATTCTTGATGTTTTGCCTTGTTAAATAAAATAGCCTGTGTCCAGTCAGCATCAGCCTGTAGTAGTAATTGGTCATGTGCTCAGGTGTTTCCATGACTGGTTTGTTTGATTTTTTAAACACTTGCATGGCCCAAATGCAAAATAGAGAAATGCTTCCATCGTAATTACCCCTTCAGATTACCCGGTACCATAATGATGAGTGTTGAACTTTAAACATCACATTATATGCCTCAAAATATTAGACAATTTGGATTTCTAAACTCTGTATTTCTGCATGTGATTTGTCCCTGGAGACTTGGGAGTTTGTATGTGAGTCTTCATGTGTCTGTTTTCTGCTCTTGACTTAAAACTTGCGTGTGTATTTTATGAAAATCTTAAATGGAGCTTAACATGTAAACTTGTTAAGTGCACGTCCCAAAGGACCATTTGAGATTCACTCTGGAAATGCTTTAAAAGGAAGAACAATCCAGTGCTTGTTTTGGCACATTTGGACTTGTTTTGAACTTGCACTAAACTCATGGTTGCCAGGGGGAAGGAAGAAGCCTTGCAACATCATTCAGCGTGAAGATCATGCAGGCAAAGGCTTCGCTCTTTGGCACGTTGTGTAGCAGCAGTAGAGGATTTAGACTTTTTTGCCAGGGGTGGCACAATGACACAAGGGTGGTCAAGGCTTTTTTATCGGGGCTCATACAATTGAAGAAAACTATTCTCTCTTGAACTTTGTGAAGAACGTACCTTCCTGAGGGTGTTTATAACCCATATGAATTTCTTTATTTATCTACCTATCGTTGCCTCCCCCACATCCTGTTACACACACACACACAAACACACACACATGCTATGTTTCTCTATCCTTGTGGGGACTTTCCATTGACTTCCATTCATTTACTGGTCATTTCTATAGCCTAACCCTGATTCTTTACCCTAAAACTAACCACTCCAGTACATACCTGACCCTAAATCTAGCATGAACTTAATTCATACCTTGGTCCTAAACCTAACCCCCTACTCCAAAATCAGCCTCCGAGGCTGCAATTTCCTGAAAAATCGTCCCCACCAAGTAGCAAAAACATGGCCACACTGACTAATGTTATCATTATAGTCATCATGGACCCCTGTCTCCAACAGTATGGTTCAACAAATGGAAATACTTTCAGCAAACTCAGGCATGTAGGAGATTACTGAGTGCTCTGCAATGGAGATTTTATTAGTTATAGAATATTTGTGTGTTTAAAACAAATAAATAAAAAAAAAAAAAAAACAATATATGTCTTTTGTTTTTTGTTTTTTCAACCCTATCTTTTCCATCTTTGTACTTTTAACTTTAATTTATTCTTTCAATGACACATGCAATGACTTGTGGATCATAGCCAATCAGGTTTCAGGGGTGGCAACTGTCACTCTGCCCAACCCCCATGCTCCGCCTCTGTGTCATCATCGTAATGTGGCCCTCTACTGCAAGCCGTCTCAAACTCAGTTGAACAAGGGGGCTAAAATTCAAAACATGGTCCAAGCCAATTAAGGGCCAATTTCTGGCAATATCTATACAAAAAGGTTATTTAACAAATTATTCTTATAGAAATATAAATGATTGTCTCCGTATTATGTTTTATGCAGCATTTAGAATGTAATGAATAAAAAAATAAACATTATTGTATTTATTTTCTTATGCCTTTTTCTATACCAAAAATGTTTTTATTTATTATATCTTAGCACAAGTCTTATTTTATCACAATCCTGAAGGAAAATGTATTTTGTTTAACCCTGATTTTTAAATACACTACACATTACTGCTTTACTGAGCATTTTAGACTAAATTTTGATCATCTAAACACAAAATTACATATTATTATGTGCTGTGATTAAACTGTGATTAATTGATGTGCACTCTGTTTGGACTGGCATTTAAAAAGAGACAAATTAGTTAACACATGCCTATCACCAAACAACAATCAGATTTTAGATTGTTGTACAGGGGTTAAATCACTAAAGGAGGTAGGGCTTCCCCCTTTCAAGTTGACATCTTGTCACAGGGGAGTGATTCATCCCCGGAAAACCTTGTTTAAATATGTCTTTTGGTTTGATTCCTCACCAAGTACTACAATACTGAATAAAGGTCTGTATTTGGTCCAACTGAAAGGTGTTAAATATTCATGTCTAAATCTGAATCTGTCTCTGAGTCTGCTCTTGCCTCTCAGTATAGAGATGTTTCTTACAATACAGCAAATCAAGTAAAAAAAATAAAACCCTCACTAAAAATCCAGTTGATAAAGAATAAAAGAAAAGATAAGTAAAGTTGATTCTTTGTTGCCTTTCCACACCAAAAGCAAAAATTACTAAAACATTCAAACTGAATTTTCTTCGTTTGAATGTTGCACAGCTGTCATGAGAAGAATGCACTAAATAAAGTGAGAAAAAGAGAAACCACAAAACAATGTCACACAAAGCAGGGGTGTCAGACTTCGGTCCTAGAGGGCCACTACCCTGCATGCTTTACTTGTTTCTCTGCTCCAACAAACCTGATTCAGTAATTCAATTACCCCGTCAAATTCTGTAGAAGTCTGTTAATCATTCACTCATGCAAATTGGGTGTGTTTGATCAGAAAAAAAAGAAAACATTAGAGATGTGACGTTCACGAACGATCCAAATCTTTTGAACAGCTCTTTACAATGAACGATAGGAGCCAGGTCGCGGGCAGTAATGAGCCATTTGTAGTTTTATGTTTTTATTCCTCACATAATCTTTATTTTTTTCATCCTTGAATCACTCCCGCTTTGCTTTTTCACAGAAAACAGACAGAGCAGTGGAATACAGAAGCTCATGGGGAAAGGGGGGAGGGGGTTTCCACCTGACAAAACACATGGTTCCACCCACGTAACGTGATGACGCCATCAGGTCGCCGTACGTGATGACATAACTCGTTCAAAATCGAACGGCTCTTGTGAATGGCTCAATGAAACAAATGGCTCCTCAAGATCCAGATCCCTTCAAAGAGCCATTTATCCCATCTCTGGAAAACATGCTGGACAGTGGCCCTTCAACACCTGTGACTTGAAGTATTACATTTGGGGCCAGATAAAATGTTAAAAGGGGCCAGATTTGACCCACGGGCCATAGATTTGACATGTTCTCTACTGGCATTCTCCGACCTAAACTGCTGGTTTCCACTGTGTTAGCTCTGGGACAGATGATTATGTCAGTGATACAAAAAAAATAATGTGGTTACAGTCAAGCATTATCACTTCTAATTAATGTAGTTTGCTAATGTTTGAATGGCGCCTGGTGGAATCCAGATTAAGGTGAGTTGAGGCCAATCATCAAAATATCAGCAGCGTGGTTGAAGGAGCAAAAACAGGATTAGTACAATCACTAAGATCTAAATGTTCATTGTGGTGGTAAAGAATACAGTGGTCTTAATGTCAGGCAGGTCTTTATGCAGCACTGATAAGTAAAGGACAAACAGGTGTGACAGCTGAGACCTTGAGGTGAATCTCAGAGTCACAGTCATACAGCCCACAGTTCATAAAAAATATTGGGACAGAAAGAAAAAAAGATAAACAAAAGAAAAAAAAAACAAATAAACAGACCAAATCCTGACATACTCAACTCATTATGAGGAAAAAAAGGTTTCCTTCTAGGAAAGTGTAATATAATTTGCTACAGGTTGTAAAAACAGAATGTGTAACAACCAAAGAATCATGCTTGATTTCAATGGTTCAGTGGAAACACAAGCAGTTTGTTTTAGTTTGATTGCAAATAGTTTACGAACCAAAACTAATTTGGTAAAACACAGTTATTAGAGGCCACTTTTCATTTTAATTAGCTTATTTTGTTACCATAATCAACTGCACGATGGATATATTTTTGTCTCACTCATAGAAAAGCACCTGATTCAACACAGGCTGCTTGTGGACTGTTAATGTTCACAGCAAACCTCATGTTAGAATGATAATATCAATGGGATGGGGCCCTCTAGAGGTGGTTTACGCAATATGGACAATTAAAATAAACCTTAGTGAACAATTAACTATTGCTTCAGTTATTCATTTTTTGTTTCTTTTCCACCTTAATATTCTGTAATTTTGTCTGATTTTAATTCACCAAATAAACCTGTGATATATTCAGAGTCAAGCCGACAACTTTCTACAGAACTCTGATTCAAAATGGAGAAGAAGATATATGAAGATTATGTCACTGTTAAATTTAAAGGGTGAGTCAAAAGACTCAGGACACCCTTTTATTTCAGGACCAAAAATATCTGAAGACCCCAACGTGTAATGGGTGAGGGGACGTATATTTTAGGCTATATTCAGAACATGACTGCCATTTTGGAAGCTGCATCAAAGTCAAGTTTGTTTGTTTTTCCAGTGGGAAGGTTGTCATTTAGCATATCAAGGAAGATCAGAATTGTGCTAATCAGATTTGCAATATTGTTTCTTTTTTCATAGTTACTAACAGCAACTAGAAATATAATACCTATGATGCACAGCTGTACGACATGTTCAATGTGTTGTTCCTGGTGCTGAATAGAGCTTTTATCAATCCCATCTTCAGTTACCTGTGCTAACAAATGTTTTGAACTTTCTATGTTAACTTATAAACCACAAAACAGATTGCAGATCTGATTGCATCAATCAATTTCTGAGACAATATTGGTCTTCTTTGATATGATATGATACACACACCCCTTCACATTGGAAAAAATTGACTTTGATCCTACATTGAGGCTTTCAAGTTCTGGACAGCCCAATTACTTGCCGGGCTATTCAAATATTGATTTTCCCTTTTTGTTTCTGAAATAAAAGGGTGTCCTGAGTCTTTTGACTCACCTTGTATAATCAGATTTTGAAAATACAACTACACTGATGGTTCTGTAGGTTGTTTTGTTTATACTGTAAGATTTTTTTGAGAAAAGGGGGAGTTGCATCTTTTAAAAATGTACTAATGACCATTCTACAGTTACACGTCTTTTTTGACCATTCAAGTTGAGATGCTGGGCTGTTTTGATGATTTTTCTTTTCAGCACTTTAAACACTTTTTAATATCTTTGACGATCAGCCCTCATGTCAATAAGAACCTTGTGAAAGCCATCGGCTTCATGTCATTGTTGGGTTCATAATCTAAACCCAATTTAAGAACCTAAATTCTTTCCAAGTAAACAGTTATAAGACAGGAATTTAGGTTGGAAAAAGAAGTTTAATCCAGTTCTTTCTCACCATTTCCTTCTTGTAATGTCATGTGAAATTGAATGTCTACGTATTAAAAAAAACATGAAATCAAAACTCAGCAGCCAAAACAAAAATTTGTAACATTTGGTTTATCATCACAACAAATTAAACAATGTAGAAAACATAAGTGCTATGAATTGTAAATCTTCAGAATATATTAGGCACATTGACATGCTTTCAATTGATTAAAACTAACAGATTTACAGTACTGACATCTTAAGTTATATAAAAATTTGCCATTAGGCTGGAACGCTGCAATCAGATGCTTGTCAAGCCTCATAAGACCAGAAAAAAGGGAAACGTTTGAAAAAAACATAAAGTGCCACAGGGAAACTATGCCTTCACATCAATGTACTTATTCTCACTTACAGCTTTATCATAGTTTCTTCTTTTCAGTCTCAGTTTGAGTTGGATCTGTATCAGAATCTGTGTCTTTAGTGGGGGTGTTCTGACTGTCCTGAGTATCAGAATCAGTGTCTCTGGTAAGCCCACTTGTGTGACTGACAGGTATTTGAGTAGGCATGCTGTGGTCAGAATCAAACTCTGACTCTTTCCCATCTGTTGGATTCTGGTAAGTGTCAGTGGTGCTGCTGGAGTCTGAGATGTGCTCCTTGGCAGTGTCAAAAGATCCAGTTAAGACGCTGTCGCTATAGGACTGACTGTCTGTGTCAGCAGGACCGTGACTCGGACCCTTCAGACTGGAATCCTCTCCAAGACTCATGTCCGCAGATCTTTCCTCTGAGTTTGTGAGGGTCATACAAAGACTAGGAGCTGACTCGTCTTGACACCTCTCAGCATATCTCATATCAGCATCCAAGCACTTTTCCCTCTTTTGGTCAGACTGTCTGTCTGCATCGTCCATTTCAGAAACAGAGTTACCCATAAAGGCCAAAATTCTCTTCAGACTCTGAGCTCTGTCTCTGTAAACTTGGCCCAACTGAGCTTCAGGCAAGTGGTTGCAATAGATCTCAGCCAACTTCATGAGGACTACATACAGATCTTTGGTGTTAGCTTGGTCCTCAAGAGCAGCTGCCAGAGCCAACTGAAAGTAACCCACTGCATCGAAAGCGTCCTGCAAATAGTGTACAGAACAGAGATTAGAACAACTAAACTAAATGACCTATTTGTTACACAAGTAATCCACTTCAGAGGGAAATCAGAACAGAGAAGTTCATACAATTTTATGTATGGACAGACATCTTTAACATTCACAAGTTTTTATAAATACCTTGGATTGGTCTTCAATGAGTTTATGTGTTTTAATGAGGGAACTGAATATCTTTCAGAATCAGCTGGGAAAGCTTTGGGAACTATACAGAGTAAAGCAAAGTTTTACAAAACTTTTTAATTCCATGGTTAGTTCTACTTTGCTTTATGCTGCTGGAGTGTGGGGTTTTGAGGAAATTAAATGTATCAGTGATCTACAGAGTAGATGATTTTTAGGTGTGCATAAGTATGCTGCTAAATTGGCAGTGGAGGGTGACGTGGGATGGGAGCCCTGTATTATAAAACAGAGAGTAGAGATGCTTCGTTTATGGAACCGCCTCACTCGACTGCCAGATGTCAGGCTGACCAAAAAAAATTTTTTATGGGACTGTTCTAATAACTATCCTAGGGCAAAGGAAGTTGCTACATTGTTAGCCACTTCTGATGTAAATAATATCTAAATAAATAAATTGCAGTGCAAAAATAAATTATTTTAAAAACATTTTTTTAATGACTTTAAAAAACAATGGAAACTGAACATTTGTAAAAAAACAAAATTGAGAAGTTAAATTTAGTTTAAGGAAGAGTATAGTACTGAACTCTATGTAAAATTAAATTTATCCCAAAAACAACGGTCCCTTTGTGCCCAGATCAGAACTGGTAGCCCCCTCCCGGCAGTAGAATGGGCAGATATAAAGGTCCCTGAAGAGGAAAGAGTTTGTGTTTTTTATTACTTTAATGTGGTGGAAGATGACTATCATTTTATTCTCTACTGTCCTTTGTATTCAGATTCAAGATGTTCCCTATTTGAATGTATAGACATAATGCAGATGCATTTTGGTTATCTGAGGAAAACATTTTAAGTTGGATTTATGATAGGGAAATTTTCACATTTGTTAGTTTTGTTTGTAAAGCTTGGGAAAGAAGACAGCATACTCTGTACCCCGAATGTGTTTCTGATTGTGATGATGATATTTTTGTGGGGCTTGTGATATGAATGTAACCATCTTGTTATGTATGTTTTTTTATTTTATTTTTTTTTATTATTTTTTATTTTTTATGTGTGGAGTGTCTTATAAACCCATGAGGGCTGGGCACCAGAAGGTGCATGACACTTAAATTAAATCAATCAATTGATCAATACAATTATAATAATGGGGGATTTTAATATTCATGTAGATATTGAGGGTGATAGCTTAAACAGAGCTTTTAGTAATTTAATAGAGTCAATTGGTTTTACTCAAAATGTCCATACATCTTCCCATTATCTTCATCACACACTTGATTTGGTTCTGACGTATGGTATAGAGAGTAAAAACTTAATACATCCTCACAATCCTGTTCTCTCTGACCACTT
>JARVJO010000269.1:20291070-20310342 GCA_031762555.1 Cynodonichthys magdalenae
AAAAAAAAAAAAAAAAAAAAAAAAACCCCCCCCCCCCCCCCCCCCCCTCCAACACACACACATCTGCACATACCTGGGAGAACTTCAGCTTCCTGGCACACAGTCTACCCAGAACAAAACATGCGCGTCGGTGGGCCCAGTGCATACCCATTCTCTTGGCACACTCCCTGATGCTCTCAAGCTGTCCAGACAACTCGTTCTCATTCTTACCGTTGAACGTTGTCCACAGGAAGGAACACTGTAGGTCATACAGGGGCAGGAAATCCTCCTGGCAGAGACAACAAGCAAGTGTGTTTAGATTTCATTTAGGCTAAGTATAGGAAAAAATAAGTTGACAAATCTAATGTACAGGTTCAGTTAAACTAATTCGCTGTACTGAAATATGGAGCTTGGTGAAACTTCAAAGAAGTGTTCCCATGCACAACTTTGCCTATGTGTTCTGTTACAGCAGGCTCTTTGGAAGCCTTTTAGAGCACAGGAAGTTGTACTCATGTGATGGTTAATGGATGCCGGTGAGTTGCTGTTCTATATTTACAGATGAAATGGTTGGTCTATTTCAAGAACTTTGATTAAGAAAGTCCTACGTTTCCAGATTTTAGTCGTTTTACCTTACTTCTTGTTTAAAGACAGCTTAAAGGTTGATGAGATGCAGTTGGTGGCTCTGAAATCAAGCAGTGAATTGGTTAATTGTGACTCCTCTGACCTGGAAGTGTTCCTGGTTGAGCAGAGTCAGGGTGGGATCACTGAGCTCAGACTCTTCTCCATCCCAGCTGGTCTCTTCCAGGTAGGGAGGTGGATCCTCCTGGAACTCATCCAGACCTCTGAACGTCTCATCCACATTGAAAGATAAGTGTTCTCCCTCTTGTTGCAGAGGATTGTAAGAATGATGAAAGGAAACGCGTGGAGAGGAAATGGAGGCATGAGGAGAGGACTGGTAGATGGTTGTCCCTTCACTTCTCTCTGACATGAGGCTCTGGCGAGTGTTTAAAAAGCATGCATGATCTGTGAAGAACGCAGATGAACTTGTATTGAAGAAAACAAATAAATGGAAACCTTTAAAACTACTTCAGGGCTTTGAACATTACCATGTTTCGGATGACCCAGGATGTACATAAAGTCAGTGTTATCCAGTCGATCTGGAAGCACACAAGTAGAAGATTTAGTATTCATTTGTCTGAAGCCATAGTTCAGAGCTTTGGAAGTAGGGTTCTGTGGAAGTTATAAATAAATAATATCTTACTTTTTTTAGATAACTTTTTGAACAACCTCAGTTCGAAAAAATAAAGTTTAATTCTGACTCAATTAGCTAATGTCAAGTCTGAATAAGGTCAAGAACAAAGTGTATTTCTGACACCTTAAAACAACTTATCTCTTATCTTATCTGTAGTGATGTGTGGAATGATACTAAAATATTGATACCACCGACACCAAATCTTCTTGCTTTAAAATTGGTTTTCAAGTCAAAATATCCGTACTTCAGTCATTTCAGATTATTTATATCATCAATAAGAACACAGTGGAAAGTAAATAAACTACTGAAATCGTGGAAATTGTTTAAATCATTCACTGGTGGGAACTACTTGTTCTTCCACTTAGGTAATGCATAAGTGGTTGTGGCACGTGCTCAGTCAGTCACACGTGTTGGATTTATTTAACCAAGTTATGTCAAGTGGTTCCACTTAACTGAGTTGAGCAAATGTAAAACAACTTTTACATTTTCTTTCAAAGTAAATGGGAAAGTTGCTTCATATTTACTCAGCTCAGTTGAGTGGAACCACTTGACATGACTTGATTAAGTAAATCCAACACATTTGATTCTTCTGTTTGTGGCTGTTCAAAAAACTATCTGCAACGTGTAATATACCATTTGTTCTTAACATTTACACAGAATTTCACTAACAAAGATCTGCAGTATCTATTAAAAATAATTAATTTGACACCTATTTATTGGATTAAACACAAGTGATTAGAATTTACAAATACTGTACACCGTACTATTTATAGCCTAAGCCAACTTGCTGAGAGGTCACAAGGAAACCAGATTTTCTTGAATGAATGAGTCACTAGCAGTATTTAGTAAACAAATAAGTCAAACATAACCTGTATTTCAGGAATGCTGCTTTGGTACAAACAAAGAACTCTTAAACAAATTTGATTTGTCTGACAAATCCAGGTATTTAGACCAGACATGTCAATCCTTTACCTAGCCTGTACACTGAGCTGATGTCAGAGGAGAATAGTCTTTCCAGCAGGCTGCTGTCACTCGTCTCCGAGCTACACGGGTTAACCTGAGCCAGGCTGGCCTTCTCCTCCTCCGTCAGAAAAACCAATTGTTCGTCTCTGGGGGATAAAGACAAGGGAAGCATTATAATTTCTGATTTCACCTTGTTGAGACATCAAACACACTGTATGACATTTCCATATGATATAAGAAATAAGCAATAAGAGTTAGCACAGGAATGGGCAACTGGCAGACTATGGGTCAGTGACTGTCGTCTGGCCTTTCAATGAAAAAAAAAAAGGTTTCTATATTTAACGAAAATAACAGAAAAACAAGCACTCAAATCAGCTCCTAGACTCTAAGAGCTTGGAGTTTTTTCTTAGGTAACAAAATAACATAATAGTGCTTTTTTGGAAGGGGGGGGGGGTCTGTTCACTGAATTTCAAGGCAAACCTACGTGTTTAATCTCCTTAGAAATACTGTCTGCCATTGAAGGATTTTGATTTAAGTCACCGCTACAACACGTTGCACAAAGCTAAATATGAGAAGTTTACTGAAGCCGCAGGTGCATAAAAAAGCAACATTTTACCAGAACCACAACCACGCAGGAGTCTACTCTCAATACATTTTATGTCATTGTTGCACTTCAGTTTGCTAAAGCAAGAAAATGATTTATTTTTTGTTTGCATCAAACGTTTTATGTTCATATTCAATAAACAAGAGTACATATTTTATACATGCATTTAAGCGAGAGATATGTTAAGTTACTGCCCTGCATGTTGGTTTAATGAACATATATTTGCACAAACATTATTAAAATGGCAGTTTTATTACATTTGGATAAGTGTGTAGTTATATGTGACCCTCTAGTAGTGAAAACACAAAAGTGTCATCATTTAATTTGGATGCAGTTTAGTACTTTAAAATAAAAAACATGTTGCAGTGGGGGTTCTTACAGGGGCATGACATTCAGAGGTTTGACATGGGCTCTGTGTACAAAACCAGTGTGTTCTGTAGAGGTGTTTTTTCCAATAAAAACATCAACTCCTCGGAGCAGAAGACCCTGGATCTCCACAATGTCCCCTTGGTTCAGCTGGAGCTCATCTGGCGCTGCTGGACTGTGGTCAGCTACAGCTACACATGAACCTGTCACTGAAAGATTTAATGAAGACAAACAAAAGACAGTAAAGATCGTAAGAAAGTAAGATCCCTATAGGGCTAAAATATCCTTTGAACTGTTTACATTTTACAAAATATATATTTTTGCTGCGTGCAAATAAAGGATCTTTATTGTAGAATAAAATGCTTGAGGTTAAGAGAAGTTGTGATGCTTATGTGTGAACTTTTATATTCAGAATAGTTTTACCGATCGAATGTTCGAACAGTTCCTTTTCTTTTGGTGAGCATCCTGCATGGCCTGGATACTTCCTCAGGAACCACCTGGCCAAACAGGAAGTAAAATTAAACAAAACTGTGTCAAATCCCCTCTGTTGTTTAGGTGAAGATTGTGTGGTTTTGTTCCTGCTTAAAGCGTACTGAGATGACTCACTGATAGAAGGGGTAAGGCAGCGGCTGCATAGCATTGACGGGCACCAGGCCGTGTTTTCCTGTGGTCAGCATGACGCCCTCCCACATGTTGTCCTGCCCCGTGTCTCGAACCATCAGCAGGTCGTTCTTTTTGAATGGCAGCTTCTCCTCGTCGTCTTGGTCCTCTTCACTTCCGGAGAACAACGCCTTGGCGAAGAAGGATCCTGCAGTGAGACGGAAACCTTGTAGAAATCTAAATACCAAAATATTTTCAATTAAAGCTTTTGATAAAATTTTGATAAAAACATTTCACAATTTAGCTTCCTACTCACAGAGAAGCTACTGTGCCCTCATTCAGTCACAAGTGATGGATGGTGCATAACCTCCCTTCTACTAAAGTAATGTAATTTTCAGTATTATTTGCCAGCACTGCAGTTTTTTATAGGTTCCAGGAAGGTTTTTTTCTTGAGGAACAGTAGTGACACTTAAGCATATAGAAGCAGAATTGCACTGTACATTCACTGAGAAAGATTTTAGGAATGCAACATAGTATCCAGTTGTAGTTTTGAGAAGTTATCAAGTATAAACAGACTTTAAGGGCTTTCAGTCCATCACAGGACTAAAACGAAGAAGATCAATTTGATCATGAGCTAAACATCCATGTTTTCAGACTGTGAGAGGAAACCAAACACTTGAGAAAACTCACAAAAGTGCAGTGAGAGCATACAAACACCACACAGAAAGACTAAATTAGACATTTTGGTTTACCGCAACGCTAATCGCACATTATACCACTAACCCTCAAATGTAATAAAAAAAAACCTTTAGGTCTGTGTCAGTGTTAATGGAGGTCTTTCATAAAGAGATTGAAATAATGTGATCAAATGGTAGCTGCAGTTACTAACATCAAAATAAAAGACCCAAATTCCAGAGCTCACAGGGGCATCTTACAGTTGGATTGCCACACCCATTAACCTGTGGAAGAGTGGTTAGGGAAGTCGTCCAGGAACCGAAAAGTCACCGGTTCCATTCCCCGTTCCAGCTGCCTCAGTTGTTGTGTCCTTGGGCAAGACACTTCACCCAACTTGCCTACTGATGGTGGTCAGAGGGTCCGGCGGCGCCATTGCATGGCAGCCCCACCTCTGTCAGTGTGCCCCAGGGAAACTGTGCTGGAGCTTACCGCCATCAGTGTGTGAATGTGAGTGTGAATGGGTGAATGCATGAAGTGTAAAGCGATTTGGGGTCCATGTGGACTTGATAAGGCTCTATATAAGTTCAAGCCATTTACCATTTACCTCTATCCAGCTGATGGCCATCAATGAAAAGTAATTCTGCATGTAACTCCAAAATCTTTAAATCTTTTATTTCAAAACTGGCTTTTTTCAGTGCTTTTATTTTGAAGGCAAGTGGATTTTTAGTGCCTGCTAGGAGAGGTGTCCAAAGCATTTGTGAGTGAGTTATTGTAATGTTCGTGCCCACACACATTCTCGCGCACACACACACACACATAAAATACTAATGTTACAGTGTGTAGAGTTTTTACACACAACATTTATTTCAGTTTTTGTCTTTGTTTCAGTGTGGAAAACTGCACAGAATGTAATATTTAAGGATTGTAAATGAAATCATCACTGTCAGACTAAACACAGAGAAATACAAAGCAGGCACACACATTAAAGGCTTGACTATCCAAACTGTAAACATCCACATTCTTACCAACATTTGCACATTCAGGAATGATGCAGTCAAGATTAGCTTTTTGATACCTCACAAACAACAAACAAAACCAAAAGGTTTATTTGATGGTGAGGTTATAAAAGAGTATTTGGTGAATTCTGTTTCCTTTTGGGATATTAGGTCTCCATCTAGATTCTGGTAACAAGTAAATTTACCAAAATAAAAAAAAATAAAAAATTAAATCTCAGATTTTGTTTGAACAGATTTTATTTCAGTTTACAAAAGCTACAAAAACAATTCCCAAAAATATTAAAGCTTTTTTTTCTCTGTTATGTGTTGGCTGTATTATTATGTAATAAAACCTAAAAAAATAAGTATGATTTCATAAAATGAACATTGTTTACCTTCTTGTAGAAGAAGTCCCAGGTAGATGGTGGCCAGATGTTCCTCGTCCACCGTCACATTGATCTCCAGCTCACTGAGCAGCTCTGGGTCCAGCCAGAATGACTGATCACACAAGAAGTTCTCCAAGCAACGGGCCACATAACCTGAGGCACAGAAACCCCCAACTGAAACAGTACTACGATACTAGGACCACAGCAAATACTGAAGATAGTCCAGTTTGACTGTGCTGAAGATAAAATGTTTACTGAGTTTTACCTAATGACAGGTAAGTTGAAAACTTCCAGATCTCCTCCACTGTCTTGAATGTGAGCACAAAGCTATCCTTCTCAGCATGGACAGAGACAAGACGAGCAGACAAGTCCTACAGGAAGAGGAACAAGACTTGGATTACATATGCTCACCATGTAGTCATGCATGTAAAGCACTTTATACTAGTTGAACATGCAGCAAAGTGTCTGTAGTCTTTATTATCTGAGTTTACCGTAAAGAGCTGTGCAACATCTTTGCTGTTGCTCTCCACCACTCGGAGTTGCGTGCGCAATGCCTCCTGCAAGGTCTGGTCAGGATCATCGCAGGAGCGCCTCCGCCCAGTAAACAGGAGAACAATTTCTAAAAAAGAGACAAACATGACTGGAATTATTACAGTATTCCTTGGTCATTTAATTGGCGAGTTACAATTATCATTCATGTCAAATTGTATGGATTGTCCGTAATCTATATGGATTTTCCAACATTTTGCAGGTATACGGACGTATAGAAAAATCTCACAGATTTTTTCAAGTTTTGCAGATTTTTTCAAAACCTCAGTTTCAAATTAATTTAACATGTCAGAGCCTGTAGAATGTTAAAAAAAACAATAAATAACATCAAACAACTATATTCCAACCTGTTCTGCCTCTAGAAATAAGACAAGAAATAAGTTCTCCACTTTTTCCACTCTCCTTTCCTCCTGCTTTGCAGCAGGAGCTGTCATCTCCGCGGCCGACTGGTCTAATGGTTCATGATATATTGTATCTTGCCAACTGCCAGACAAGGTTGACTCTATAAGTTACTGTCAAAGTTTTAAGCAAATATTTTGTGCAATGTGTAGTGCTTCGAGTAAATGTACACAATTACTCTCAACTACTAACCAAGCTGAATTTTAGCACAATATCTCTACAATTGACTGATTTATATCCATTTTTGTGTTTGTTACATTTGATTTATTGTGGCAGTCATTGTGAATCAGGTCAACACCAAAATTTACTAAGATATGGATGCACATCCACACTTCTACTAGTTTCATTAAAATCTTTGCAGACAGTCAAGCAAACGTGCACACAGGCACAGACAATTACATGAACACTTGTCTTTAATGGCAGCAGGCAACAACAATGATGTGGGTGGGAGAGGATCAAACTGAACAAGATTTGTTCCCTGCAAGCAAAACAGGTCAAACTTTTTGACGAGTTTATTAAAGATCCTCTGTGAGAGCTTTCATTTCAAAGATATGCTTTGTGAGCACAATTTGAGTCTCCGGAGGAATAACTAAGCCATTAGGCCTTTTACTGGACTCTCACTACGGCTATTTAAATCCATTTCAGAGGAAGAACCTGAGGGATGTGATTGATGAAGCTGAACTGCTGATTGAGCAAAACATTAGTAGACACGGAAACAAGCTTCGTTTGAATTCATAGAACTAGTCTCCATTAGAAATACCTGATATTCTGGTTTAGAAAAGTAGACGGACACAATGAGTCAAGTAAAGGAAAACATGATGCATACCTGAAGAATGTTTGTCTCCAACAGAGACAATACTTCCTCGAAGGAAGGCATCTTTCTTCTTTTTCCAGTAGCTCCCATTTTCTGCTTCTCCTTCACCTGGTTCTCCTACCAGACTGTCCTCTTCCTCACCTGTTGATGGAACAAAGAAAAAAAATAATGGGAAAACATAAAAAACAGGGTCAAACATAGATTACATTTTTAAGTCCAAACATAGACTGCTGGATTAGAAAAAACTAAATAACAAAAAACCTTTAATCTATTGTTGGTTAAACATTACTTTCTTTGAGAGTCTGTGCGAGACAATCAGCTTTGTTGAAGGTGAAAACTTTTCTATCAAAACGTTCATCAGAAATACCTGCTTTAACTCAACTGGAATCACAACTTCCGTATTGGCCAAAAAATATGAACATGTTTTCATTTGACACAATGTAGAGATCCGTGTTTCTAATTTAAAACAATACCTGGAAGCTGGGATTTTAATGTGCTGTACACATAAATTGCTATTGTGGCCTTCCCAAAAATTTTCAGGTGTGCCACCGGGCGGGGGGGAGGGGGGGGGCATGCCTCCCCCTAAAAAATTGTATTCCTGATGGAACAAGTTATGGTATTCCATGTGTAATTATAAGCACATTAAAACTGTGTTGTAAAAATTTTATTTGTTTCTGTTGATGTTTCTGGCCAATGGACATCACATATTCAGTAATATAACCTGTGAAATAACAAACTGAACAACATCTGTTGGCAAATCCTTAACCCTTATATTGCCACAGTTTTCAATTTGTCATTTTACAACAACAGAATTAAAAAAACTTCTGTGAAGGATTTTAGTTTTGGTGTGCCACCCCTCTGTTTTTTAATGCCGCCCCGAAAAAAAAAAATTATTCAGGTTCCACTGAAACTCTGATGTGGCTGTAGCTGCAGGGTTTACTCACAACTCCTTCTGTGAGCACTAACAGGTCTTGTAGTAATGTGTGAGACATAACTCCATCAATCCTCAAGATAAGATAATCTTTATTCTTTCAAGGTATTAGGATTGGGCGGTATTGATCTTTATCATACTGAGATATTATCTTTAGATAATAAAGATAATATATCACATATCGAGTGGGTATGAAACATACCGAGTCTATACAATACAATTTATATAATATATAGACTACTAACCCTTCTGCTTGCCGCTACAACTAGCATCAAATAGATCGGTAATGTTTAGAAAAAAAAGTGGCGTAGACTGTTTGTCATAACTCCAGTTTTAGTAGGTCTATCTACACAGTTTAAAAACGCATGTATAGTTTGAAGTCTCTACATTTGCTTTTAAAAAAAGGTCTCAGAGAAGGCCTATCTTTCTGGCTAGAGCCATTTAAATAGGTCATGTCACCAGGCTTCAGAAGGTTAATTTAATCAGCATAATTTTTAAATACTATTTTTATTTTAGTAATTTATCTCAGCTTATAAACAGGCTTTCAATAATGTCAAACATTATTGCAGGACGTATGCATACACACAGACTACAGCATATATATATATATATATATATATATATATATATATATATATATATATAGCCTATATATGTGTGTGTTTTTTTCCCATTAACATGGTGACGAGTTTCCCCATGTTTTCTCCATTCTGCTTGGAGGATATCCCAAACACTTCCTCAGTGTTTGACCTGAAGGAAAGCTTTACTGAATCTGCCTCCCATGAAACACACAAGTAAATACCGTAATATCTCAGATTAGTGAACAATTTCAATAAAAATAGATATTTTTATATATGGCTGTTCTCTGTGACATGGTTGCTATACCATGAGTCATGTTGTCGTTTCTTGAGAAGTGCTCATTTGCTCCTCCAAGAGTGTATGGCGGTTCCCTCCACAGAGCATCCAGCTCAGCAGGAGAAATGTCTGTCAAAGGAGAAGCAGAAAAATGTAATTGTTTTTGTTTTCTTTTCCATTTTTAAAATGTCTTATCAATACACTTTAAGCTACTAATCTGAGCACTCTTCCACTTGTACAGTAAAAATGAAGCCACAGCCAGCAGCCACTTAGCTTAGTTTGTCTTAGCATGAAAAAGAGTAAAGGAAATAGCTTGGTAGGCTCAAGCCAAATTAAACAAAATCTGCTTATCAGCACCTCCAAGTTTATTTACGTGTTCAATGGGGCCTTTAGCTTATGAGCTAAGGTATTTCTTGGCAGACAGCAATTATCAGATTAACTTTAGAGACGCAGACTTTTAAACATTATTTATCATCCAATTTTACGTTACAGACTTTCAAATTAAATAATCAGATAACATGATGTGAGTTAGAATTTCAGGTTTAATTTTTTAGGTGGGGTTCTGTGAAAAGGTTATGAAGATTTAACGTCTTACCTGTTTTAGATGACTCAACAAAATTTGAAGGAATAATTTTTAATTTTGACCAGATGGACAATCTAACGGTGGGTATAAAAACAAAGTGGATTGTCTTAAAATGACTCCAATCTCTAAATTTTTGAAGTGATTCCTGTAAATGCTAAAGAATGGATCTTTATATTGTTCTCAATTTCATATTACATAAATATTTACATAGTTGTACAACTTAGCCCAAAAAATAAAGGAAACTTGTGTTTAGTAAATTATTTATTTTGTTGTAAAAGTGCTTCTTGGCAATAGATTTTATACCGGGCACCTGATGGTACAAAAAGCAGGAGCGTGTCTGGAATTATTTGCTTGAGGAGGCCAGGCAGGGACACAGACTGTAGAAGGGTGGTACAGTAAAACTGCTATTTTATCTAAATTCCCTGCAGCCTTAGATTGCAATGAATATGCCAAAATTTGAAAAACAAAACTTTTTATTTACTCAAATTTAACACATAGATGTGTTTTATATGCTAGAACTATGTGGCCAATTCTAAATTTGGGACATCCAGAACACAAATAGAAATTTGGATACATCACAGTCTCACTATACACCAAATAATATTAATAAATGTGGGGTAGGCTACCTCTAAACAGTTCAAAACAAAAACAAAGTATTTAAAATCTGACTCCAACAATATCCATGTCATTCATACTGCAATTATACTGCAATTATTTCTTGGCCACACGTTATTATTGCGTGACCACGTGAGACATATATATATATTTATATTTATATATATATATGCCAATAAATAGCCAAGCCCAATAGCAAGAGCAAGATAAACTGTTAGACACCAGATGGACACTGCAAATTGGTCTTCAGTCTGAAGCTTCTTCTTTTTCTTGCGGTAAGTATGGGCCATTTGCAAACAACTTAATAGAGCATTACCGCCACCAACTGGTAAGGAGTTTGAAGATTCCAGCTTGAAAAAAGTGATCGACAACTCTGGTGGGGGTGGCCAATCACATTTCAAAGGTAGTCCCTCAGCCTCCCCTGTGGCCAAGCCCAATAGCAAGAGCAAAATAAACTGTTTGGTAATGGCAGAAAATATTTGGCAACTTTTTTCATGGTCACAGTCCACATACGCAGCTCTACTGCTCACCACACACGTGGCACCATTTAAAGGTGAAATTAACAAGCTTTGCAACTGTATAAGATATTTTTGCCAAGAAGCCTTGTTACAACAAAGAATATTCTACCAAACACAAATTTCTCTAATTTTTATGCTAAGTTTAGTTATTTGTAAGTGCCAATAGCAGCAGCAGCTAGTCCTGTACAGACTGACTCACTTCCAGCAGGAATTATTATTTCAGACAATATAGCAGCTTAATGCATAATACAGTGATGTATATATTTCAAAAATAGTTTTTGCATAAATTGCTGGGAAATATTTAAGTTTGAACTTGTTTTAAGGTGGCCCAGCTATAGACACACTAGCTTGTCAGTCTGGTCAGAATTAAGCTTTATTTTTCCAAACTTAGGTTGTTTTAAAGCTTAATAACAGGTACAATAATATTTCATCTGGACTAAAACTTTTGTGTCTCCTGACTGTGGCTTTACTGCACAGATATCTCACTATGGCACATTTTATTTGTCAAAAATGTCACTATTAAAAAGAAAAAAAAGTGGGGTTCAGGATATGGGAGGGTTTTGAGCTTTTCAGGGATTGAGACATTCATATTAGGAACAGCAAGTCTGAGCTGTTGGTTAGTTTGAGGAGCTGTCAGACCCAGCAAACACACAAACACCACTGCACTAACTGAAAAACCTTCAGCTGCCTTGATACTGACTCATTAGAGCAGTGGTTCCCAAAGTTGGGATCGGGACCCTTTTGTGGATCACAACACATCAAGTGAGGGTCCCCAGATGATTTCTAGACATTAATTTAAATGGAAATAAAAATTGCTAATGTGATGTTTTCACCATTATTATCTTTTTAAATAATAATCATAAACGAATAGAATTAGTATTGTAGTTATTAATTTTGTTTATATTGTTATTTGCAAAGTTTGCAAACATAAACAAAGAATATCTGGGGTCACGAGTGTCTGCAACTGTTATTGTGTGGGCTGTAAGCTAAAAAGTTTGAAAACCACTGCATTAGAGGATACTTTCATTCTGTACAGTGCAATTACAGAGACAGACAAAAAGGAACACACTTCATAAAACCTAACTAAATATGTCATTGAGAATTACACTTTTATTTGTCTTAACATGCTTTAGTGTAAAAAGAAATCATGGCAAACATTATCTCAGTGCAAAGCATTCACAACGGGACAATGGGGAGCAACACAATATGCAACATGACATTATGCCAAGAGGACAACAGCCTATTCTTTCTTTCAGAGCACAGTTAGCACAGACAGGACTGCTTGAGTCAACACATGCAGAGTTATGCTGTTACTACAGGATCACACCATGCCCCTTCCTACCTTCTTGGCTAAACAAGTTACCCATGTTGTATATTGACCTATGTCCCTGCCTATCTGAATGTCCGTCTCATGACAGCAGAACACAGAGAGCCCAGGCTCGGACCGACCTGTGAAGGAGCAGAGGCAGACTTTGATGAGCGGTCGGCAGCAGGAGCAGCTGAGGAGCGGTCTGCAACAGCAAGACGCCATCTGACCCAGGAGTCGGCAGCTCCCAGAGATCAATGCCATCCCATCAGTTTCCCTCAGCCACTTTAACAGCAACTCCCTCTCTTCCTTTCTGTTGAAAAAGCCCTGCTTCCCTTTCTATTCCTGTAGTCCCTTTTCCTGCCTCGCTACCACTACCGGTAAGAGTTAGTGGGGTCTGTTCACCCCCTGTAAGGCTTAGCTCTTCTTCTACTCCAGTATCTGTCTGGGTCTGCCTCTCTTTGTAATGTTTCTTTCCCTCTCTGTCTCCATCTCCACCCTCCCACCAGTGCCTCTCTCTCTCTCTCTCTCTCTCTCTCTCTCTGCTCAGTAGCTGCCCAGACAGTCAGTCGATGCACAAAGCACTCTTTGCAGTTGGTATGAGAGTGTAGGGGGCATGCCTCAGAGAGTTTCCCTACATTTTATCTGTGTGTGTACGTGAGTGTGTGTCAGAAAAAATATGCACAGAATGCATGGAGTTGTATTTGTTGCTGTTTCATGTGCGTGTGTTGCTTAGATAATGTAGTGCTGACCCACTGTAAGGCAATGCCTCAAAAGGCCAGGCTGCAGGGTCAAAGCAAAGTGAAGGTGAGATTTGCCTGGTGGCCCTGACTCTGGATCAGACACGACTCATAAGGAAGATGTATTTATGATGTAAAAAATGTTGTTTGTGCTACAAAATGTTCTGTAATGTGAGCATCAGAACTTACTGACTGTGTGTGACCCATTGTGAGCTGAAAAGGAAATTGTTTGTAATCAAACAATGGCTCCATTTAGGGTGGAATGCTGTTTTTCTTTTTATCCGTCTTTTTTTCTAATATATATAGTTTTTTTTATGGTAAATAATGTGTCTTCCTGGTGGATCATAATTGCATTCTATACATTTGTGTTAAAAGCTTATTAATTTGTGAATCTTTTATGAAGGCAGCTATTGATACTGCCACAACACAATAAAAAAATTCTCCAAGGAACCAATATTTTATTAAATAATAACAATGTATTATAATGCATTGCACCAAAACATTTTGTACAGGATCATTTACAAAATTATATCATACAACATCATAGCATATTGTGTTGTATAATATGATGGTTCCAAAACATTTCATGTTCTGACCAACACAATAACATCACAGACTTGTGACTCCCAACTGATGCTGATTGAAATGTACAAATATTGCTAATGGGCCAAAATAAAAGGATATAACAACTTTTAAAAAACTAAACTTTTCTATAACTTATGACTACTGATTGATTTTTATTTAGTTTGTTTGTTTTATAATAATGATTGTAAAAATGTGCTGTTAGTAATTATCCTTAAATTGTATTTGTTTTCTGGAAATCATCTCAAGACCCTTCACTTGTTGTTTTGGGTCCCACAGTGGGGTCCCGACCCCAACTTCAGGAACGACTTGTATCTAACTATTATAGAATATTGAAGCTGGAATTACTATTACAGTCTGTAACTACCAAATCTCCCTTTATTTAAATAAGTTACTGATGTTTTGGACCACTCAAAAATTAATGTAAACTGGGCTTTTTTTGTTGTGTTATGGATTTTGCCGTCGTGTTTTGGGTTTTGCATGTCGACCCTTATGGGCCACCATAATAATAGATGAAGCAAAACTTTAGTTTTGAGTACTGCTAATGTTTTACAAGCCTAATATTGTGGTAATTGCCACTTAGTCCTACGAAATATATGTATATATCTTTTTATATATTTAGCCAGTAAAGCTAACACTAGCCAACTTGTCCTATAAGTCAAACCTGAACATGAGGCAGGGAGATGGATATAATCCCATTTATTCCTAATTTATTTATAAATCTGAGGTTGTAAATTGGATCTACTATAAAAGCAGACATACATGCAAAAAAGGACTATATTAAAGGCAGCCTTTGTGTATATATATATATATATATATATATATATATATATATATATATATAGTCACTTCCTGTTTCATTTCGACTGAGACAATTTCAAAATAAAATCTGCCAGTTATGTGAAAAAGGGTAAAATTGTTTGTAAGATGCCAAGTATCTTAAATATACATATGTTTTTATTGACTTTTTGTATTTGAAATATGCATGTCACAGGCATTTGAAAATTATATTGTTTTAAATAAGGAGAACTCTTTCAAACAATTGGAAATATAAAATATAAGAATACATTAGAAATCTGAATAAAAATATTTTTTTGTGTCAGGATACAGGTTACTAGAAGCCTATTAGCAAACAGAGCAGAAACATCTTTACTGCCTTTCAACAAATATAAAGTAATGTACACAGCAAAGCTGGTAAAATAAACTAGTCTGAGTAAAGATTTGTTTAGATGAATGAGATGTGTCACACTACTTCTCACTAAAATATAGGAATATTTACTAACAAGCTTGAATATTTTTTTTAGAAAATAAAAGTTAGTATGACAGCTGAGAAATCTAAGTCAAAGACAATTTGTATTCTCGATACTTCTGAGTACTTACTCCAAAGATCCTCTCCAGAAAGTATTTTTTAATTTCATAAAATGCTTCCTGAAACAAAAACCCTCACATTTTATACATTCCTACTTCACAGGTTCTTGGCATCAGTCTAACAGCAGCAAACAACTTCAGAGGCAATCAGTTTTAGGAAAATAACCATTCCTGATATTATTTGATTCCTAACGACTGGTGAATTGTAAATGAATGTTGCTTTTCTGCAGTATTTTTCTCAGCTGTGACCGCGTGTAACTTCCAGCCATTGAAAACAAATGCATGCAGCTTGTTCCGCTTTCGGTGCCTGATCACTGCTCAGCATTCTGGAAGCCAAGAGCCTGATTTCCTCATCTGGGATCAGTGTCTCTGTGTTGTTTATGAAGCAGCTGAGTGGCCATGGTTGTGCCTGTGCGTGTGGATCTAGTGAGGCAGAAAGCTGTAAACAGGCCGAAGGCGTGTCGGGGCACATCCTGACCCTCTTCAGACTGGCCCCTGCTTAATCTAATAAACGTCTCAGATCTGAAGTGAGGGTCACATGCTCATGATTTTGTATGCACAGAGGTCGAAAAACTTTGGAAAACACACAGAGACTGACAATACAATCTGTTCAATGCTAATTTAGTCACAACATCCCCTTTACACTAGAACACCTGCGGATCAAACAAGTGTTTCCTGGCAGCTGAGGTGTATGAACACTCCCTCTACTACCGCAAAGATGCAGCACGGCTACATTTACAGGTTTCTGCTCAAAAATAAATATAAACCTGTCAGGGTTAGCAATGAACACTCAACTACTGCTTGTAAATGATGGGGTGCCAAGTCTAATGACCCCATTTCATAAATTAAAGGCCTTGTAAGTTTTTCATGAATACATACAACACACTGCTTTGTATATCCACATTTTAAACTAAGACCATCTTATGTTAAGAAACGTCAGCATTAAAGCTGTTTTGGTCAAACCTAGAAACATTATGTGTTCTCATGAAAACATCACAAGTTAAGATTCTATCCAGCCCTAAAATTATACTTTAAATGTGAAACATCCCTTTTTGTGTTTGCTACATCTAAATAGCTGTAGTGTACATCTTGAATAAGATTGACTCCAAAAGATAATTAATCATTGACAATACTGTATTTTAATAAAAATATCAATCAAAACGTAATAATTTGATCGACTGTATTTTCAATGGTTAATTATTTTGCTAACATACAGACAAATTCATATGTGCACAAACACAAGCAAACCCTGACCTTATTTGGATATTGTATTGATTTCCATTTATTTATGTAACCTAACCCTGATCCTTACCCTAAACCCAAACATTACAAGTACATGCTGCTTAACTTTATCCCTAGCCAAAATATGACATTACACCATATTAAGACCCAACTTTGGTCACCATAATACCAACTAGTCTTTACAAGGTAGATGGGAAACCAGAAAAAGGCCTAAAACAAAAACTAGGTATACACACACACAGACAGAAGGCAATTACATTATTGCCCTCCATAAGGTAATAAAAACAATAATAATATTACTAATAATTACATAAAACAAACTGATGAAAATTTTAAACTACCTAGCTAAGCTGTTTTATATTATACATTGCTATATTCAACATTATCTATTTTTAATATACATTTTTACTCATCTTATTTCTGTCGGTGTTCTTGCTAATTTATCAAGCACATAACTGAGAAATGATAATTGGCTATTCCAAAAACATAACTATGCAATCCAATTTGGATTCAATTTTGGAAGGACAACTGTGTGTGTTTGCGTGTGTTTTATTGTAGATCCAATCTGGATTTTGGTGGAAAATGTTGGTAGGAAACAGAAAATAAACTTTTCATTCATGATCAGGGATAAACATTGGTACACAAGAAAGTTATGTGTAATGCTGATCAAAAAAACTTCACATCAATGAGCCAAAAGAGCCACCTTAAGCGGGCCACTTCTGGCCTGTGGACCACCAGTTGAAAATCACTACCTTCTAGTCTCCACATAGTCTGAAGTGTGACTGTGCCACTTTTGGCTCCATGACAATAAATAACCAACATCCTAATGAGAAACATATGGTGTCAGATGTGGTTGTTAGAGGTATTTGTGTCTGTATGTTTGTGGCTAAAATGTTAGAGTTCTTTATGCGGAAGGAGAGAAAGCAAAGAGAGTAACATGAGACAGGAGCTACGATCTTCTAAGTTTAGACTAGACCCCTGATAGGTTGCACATATGCTAGTTTGTCTGAGATAAAACATCCTGCAGGGTGATTCTCACAGATTGCACAGCACGGTTTGTTACCCCGAAACAAACACTATGAATTCAGACATTTTTGTGGAGAAATCTGTTTTTGTCTGCAGGACCTGATCAACTTTCATCTGCCAAACCTAAATTGAGACACACACAGACTTTAGGTTATTGTAATAAACTACTCCTTATGGACTTTGGATCTAATTATCTCCACAATCAAACCAATAGTAAAAAAAAAAAAAGAGGTAAAATAAATGTCCATGTGACAATCAATTCTCTTTTAAAGATTTACTCACTGTAAAACTCACTGTGGACAACTTTATGGTTCTGTGGCAAAGTGCAAAGTACAGCTGTGTTTACTAAAAGGATTCAGTTTTGGACACAGCCTGAATTAAAATAATAATAATAAAAATAATCTTACCTCTGTGTTGCTGCCAGCCTTTCCGTTTCAATGCATTCCTTGTGCTCTTCCTTTAAATCTCTGTTTTTTCTTTGTAGGTCTGTCTAGTTTCACCACAAAGCTGGTAAACTGCAAGTCATTTTAGCTGCTGACTCTGTCCTCATTCTCCACTGTCAAAAGCACAGAAAGGCAAATAATGAAAAAAAGAAGAGTGTACAAGTCAGTGAGTGGGCTTGTGTGTGTGGGTGTGTGTGTGTTCGTGCCTTTTTCGGAGGCTATCAAAGGCAGCATGTCACTGACTGGGGAAGTTTTAGGCTCTAACTCCTCCCTACATTTTTTTCATGGAAAGGATGGCACAGCCTACTTTCTCTCCACACACACTCACGCACACACACACATCCACACATATCCTACCCTCTATCAAAATCTGGAAAAGTTTGAGTCAACAGGAGGACAGAAGCAGTGAAAAATTCAGATTATAAAACATGTTTTGCAGCAGGTCATGTGTTCTGTCATTTTCATTAAGCAGAAAAATAACAATGTTTCCACCAGTCGTACCAGCTTGACTCGCCCCGAGTGATGACAGCAGATTACACTCAGCTGCTTAGCAGTCAGGTTCCCAGAATGGAATGCATTTTCACAAACCTGTATCACAAGACACTCTCGCCTAATGTACTCAGATTACAGGAAGTGTGGGAAAATACCAGTAGGAATAAAAAGAAGGAAGGATTAAGTAGCATCTACCTCCTTGTCATTCAATATTAAGCTGTGTTATTCCGTGTCTGAGTGAGAGGAGAAAATTTAATCCTTTATTACTGATTTGTTCTTTATTTTTTGCCTGCATATGTGTCTGAGTTGAACTGTTAGCAAAATATCTTGTTTGGCATTGAACAAATTTAAATTTGCAGAACCCAAACGTTGTAAACTTGATTCAAGACATCTGTCACAGCCAGATTACCTTTGAAAACACAAAAATGGATGTAACTGTGTCAGTTTCACAGCTATTGATCAAAAAGTTAGTATGGTAGTAGCTGAGACTGATCATCAACACATCCTGAGAACTAACAGATTGTGCAAGAACTTTGTTTTAAATTTTGCCGTTAGCTATTTGGAGTCAACACTTCCTATCTGTTAGCAAAATATGTTATGAACCATTAAAAGTGTTTCAATGAAAATTCCATCTACAACTGATTAACTTTTGGAGCCAACTCATTGGAAGCTGAGCAAATTTAAATGAGTCAAAATAAAACTAGGTATGATTTAGTAAATCCTACAGAAACCAAGCTAAAATTTAAGAGCCATTCACAGCACATACTCTAAGCATGGCATCTAACAATATTGAGGTGCCATCTAAATGCTAAATGTAAATGTTAAATCTAAATGTTACATGTTACATCTAAATGGGCGAATTAAAATGTTAAATCTATGGGCGGCTGTGGCGGAGTGGTTAGGGGAGTCGTCCTGGAACCGGAAGGTCACCGGTCGATCCCCCGTTCCAGCTGTCTCAGTCGTTGTGTCCTTGGGCAAGACACTTCACC
>JARVJO010000269.1:20367608-20387664 GCA_031762555.1 Cynodonichthys magdalenae
AATTGTCTGAAATAAAAAAAGTCATTCATTCATTCATTCATTCATTCATTCATTCATTCATTCATTCATTCATTCATACATAAACTAACATTTATTAACATCAACTTTCACAATTGTTATAAACAACTTAACACTAAATGGTTTTGCTGTTTCATTTGAAAAAGAAAGCCATTACTAATGTTCTTTAAAGATACTTTCTGTTTTGGGAGTCAAACTTAAAAAAAACAAAACAATAATGTTAAAAAAATCAAATTACAATATACATAAGCTGGGTGGCTCAGTTTGTAGAGCTGTTACCTCTCAGCGAGAAGGCTGCCGGATCAAATCCCAGGCAAAAGCCAGCCAGGGACCTTTCTGGGTAGCGTTTGCTTGTTCTCCCCATGCATGCATGGGTTTTCTCTGTGTGCTCCGGTTTCCTCCCACAGACCATAAAAATAACTTCTAGGCTAATTGGTAACTAAATTGTCCCTAGGAATGAGTGAAACAGTGAAGGGTTGTTTGTCTGTATTTGATCATGTGAGGGACTTGCGACTTGTCTAGGCTGTCAGGCCCCTCACACAGTGGCTCCTGGATATGGGCACCAGTGACCCTGAAAGGAAGAAAAGATCATTTATAAATGGATGCAATTTCATAAACACACCAAACTTCTGATTTGTTTTAAATGTAAACAAGATGTGCAACTGTCTAACTGCACATATCTACAAAACATCAATAATAATTCAAAATATAGAATTGTGCAGTATTTTGAAAAGCAATTTCGAAAAACTAATTAAAAATGTAACATTCACATTAGCCTTCTATTATCTTGTAATTCTATTTACGCAGTGATGCATTGCTGTTGATTCTAACATCATTCAGTAAATGCTATTTATTTTACAGTGATATATAATATTTTATATTTCAAAAATAATGTACAATACCCAGAATGCATTTTTATGGCATAGTTATGTTTTAGTTAAAATACTGTATAATGTCTAATTTGGCTGTTTGTTAAAGGAGTTTACAGTGTAGTCAGAGTAAGCCTCAAAAAGAGAGAAATATTGTCAATAAATGATGCATCTTTTACTACGTATAAGTTGACATGTGAATCTGTTGGTTCACACAAAAATGTGTTTGATGTGCTGAGAGTTATTGCTGCCTTCAAGGATACATTTTTTAACCAAGCATTCTAACAATTCTACCGCAAAGTGTCTTCAAATGTAGCTCCTTGGAAGAGTAATTTTCTCAATTCAATATGTGGCCTTTGGATTGCCATAAAAAAGTCAATACTGCTCGCTGGAAACAAAAAGGCTGTGTTTTTCTGATTTAGTTGGAGCAATAAATCAGTATTAAATGGCAGTAAACCAGTTCCACAGATACTCAAACGTGCCAAAGTGAAAACAGAAGCAGCAGCACGACTGACAGATGAGGTGGGGCTTTCTCTCATTAGTAAGACTCTGAGGTTTACACTTGCTTTTTTACTCTTGCAGTTTGGTATCATGTGGTAAAATATCTACATCCATTACACTGCTGTTTGTAAAGACCACAAATGTTCAAATAACTCCCATCAGGATTTTACAAATGCAATTCCCAAATTGTCTGCAGCATATTTGATGTTTTTATGGTCAAATGTTTAAATATTTTGCACACAATATTTTCCCAATCTTTACTGAAGATAGGTCAATGCTGATGTATCTCCAATGAGGTCGCAGCACATTTCTTTTCCTTCCTCAATTACCTAAAAGTTTTATTTATAGGCACGCTCAGCCACACATGCTGTAATTGTAGTAGGTTTGATGCCTACAGTTTTCTTTGTTTTATTGAAGAGTGTAAAATATGTCTAATATGGTTTTGGGAAGGACTAAATCAGGGCTATTCAATTAAATTTCTTGAGGGGGGCCTGACATCGGGTGGTGGGGGTGTTGCCCAATAGGGGAAATGCTTAAATATGTAAAAGAACAAGCATTATTATTTTGTCCTATTAAATTAATTTATTTTGTTGCATTAAATCATAAATATAAACATCTTAATTGATTTTATAATTTTAATTTTATATTAAATTAAGTTGTAAAAAAATATATATTTGGGTGGAGCTTTGTTGGCGGCCGGATGGAAATCACCTGCGGGCCTTATGTGGCCCACGGGCTGCCAGTTGAACAGCCCTTGACTCAATGTTTAGCTTTTTACTCTAAAGCACTAAATTATGATTGATATTTATTTGGAGAAGCAAAAACCTCCCTCAATAAGCTGCAAAGTTTTGCTGAAAACACAATTTATCCTGCCTGACGAGACAGGATGGAAACAGTCTCTGATGACGTGAGAACTTCTCTTAGGAACCGTGGAACGGGTCAGAAAAGGTTAAGCTAAGACAAGCATCTTCCAAATAGTAACAAATGCAGCTCTGCTCTTGTTTCAGCTGTTTGACTCTGCAGCTATGCATCATTTGC
Source organism: Cynodonichthys magdalenae (assembly GCA_031762555.1). Classification (NCBI taxonomy): domain Eukaryota; kingdom Metazoa; phylum Chordata; class Actinopteri; order Cyprinodontiformes; family Rivulidae; genus Cynodonichthys; species Cynodonichthys magdalenae. The sequence continues at coordinate 20,370,035 of JARVJO010000269.1, forward strand.
TGATTCTGGGCTATTTGCTTTTCTGCTTTGCTTACCCAGTTACTGATAGTCACACCTGCTCAGGTAAAATTTCTGAAGAGAAACAACATCAGCTTGCACACAGTGTAGAGGAACAGTCTGTACATATGCATCATCTTCCTCTCTCTTTCCCACTCGTTTTATGCAGACTGCGCAGGCTGTGGAGCAGAGATCAAGCAGGGTCAGTCTCTCCTGGCGCTGGAGAAGCAGTGGCACGTCAGCTGCTTCAGATGTCAGACCTGCAGCATGGTCCTCACAGGAGAGTACATCAGCAAGTGAGTGTGCAAAATTAGAAAAGGATGACGGAGAGACTCAAGAATTTCAAATATGACTCACTTCCATTTTCCTGTCCTCAGTTCAGGGGATGGTCCAGTCAATTTTGAAGTGATGCTCTGTCAAATAGTTGTCAATAGTTATCACATTATGAGCACTGACATCAGTCACAGAGCACAGAGTGTGGAAAAAACAAGCAGGAGCCTTCCACTAGGCTCAAACTGGGGCTCGTTTTATGGTATTTTTCAGGTTTAGACAAGAAAACTATTTCCCGAAAATGGCACACAGTTGTGAATGAACTCTACATTAGCTGTTGAATGTATCGGCCCACCGAGAGTTGAGTACATTTTTGGACGGACTAGACCTGTCAATCAGGCAGACCGATACATTCCACCGTCTTAAGAGACAGAACTCAGTGTAAGAACATGGATGTTGTAAGTTTGAGAAAACAGCTAAAAACTAAGCAAATAGTGTCATGTAGAGGTTTAATAATAGTTAAATATAATAGTAATAATAATGCCACATATAATAGTTATGTGGCATTATTTCAAATGGAATCATTATGCTATCATGGAAGAAAATACATTTTTCAAAACTATCTCATTATATTGTGATAGCTACTGTATATTGTATGTTTACATTTTGCAAATTGTGAAAAAAAAGGTCCAGAAAAGGTCGACAGCGCATTTGGGGTGGCACCAAAATGCAGTAAGAATCAAACAAAAATACGCAAGAGCTAAACAGTTAACAGCTACATTCCACATGGTTCTGTTAGAAGGAGTGTGAGTGTAGGGCAAGAGTTTAGTACTGTAATGTGTTGTACTGTATTTTATTTATTTATTTATGGAACTGAATTTATGTTAACATATATGTTACAAAATTAATAAATTGTATTGTTAAAAATTTAGCTTGAAAAATTACAGAGCACAAGTGAAAAAAAGAAAAACGGATATTCCTTACTGCACTGTATTTCCTGTTCTGCGACATCACAGGGATTAAGGCAAACTACTGGCATTGAGGTTCCATGGAAAAATCTGTGAAAGACTTCAGGGAGGCTTCACTGTACTAGCACATTTGTACTATATACTGCATTACCTTGTTTGTACAACATAATTCATTAAAAAAAACAACATAAGTTCAATATACAATAAAAAAATACAAACCATAAATTAAATGAAAGGTAGCAGAAGAAAAAAAAATCTTATATGTTCCCCTTTTTCTCAAATAAATAAATTCAATCAAAATAATCTTCAAATTACAAAAACAAAAAACAAACACAAAGGAAAAAAAAAAAAAATACAATAAAGGTTTAACTCCTTTTTGAGCAACAATTTGTATTTTTTAATGTCATCCTCCAGATTATAACATAATCTTATACCCTGGATTGAAGTACTCCGTTCCCTCAAACTGGTTCTAAATTCATCTCTATCCCCTTGAGATTGTAAAAACTCTCTCTTTTAACAAAATTTAATTGGATGTTTGAAGGTAATGTGTTTTTATGAGCCCGATACATAACTGATAAGATACTATAATCAACCAAATCATAGAACTTCAGTAACTTCAACTAATAATAACAATAATTATCATAGTGTTCAAAACTTTATTTTCTTCCATGACAGCAATATTCTTCTGTCCTTTTACATTAGAATTATGTTTTTGAGAAAGAGTTCTTTTATTAACCTGAAAAAAAAAACAAACAAATAAAACAGGCCTCAGTTTGGCCATTAGCCTAGCCTGGAAGACTTCTGTCCTTTCAGTCAAACTCTGTCTTCTATGACTGATTTAAAAATGACCAGACCATCTCCTCAAGTTGACGTAAACTACATTGTTGGCTCATATTTTCTTGTGTTGCAGGGAGGGAGTACCGTACTGTGAAGCTGATTACCACGCCCAGTTCGGGGTGAAATGCGAGACCTGCAACCGATACATCAGTGGAAGGGTTTTGGAGGTGAGGTTTCAACACGAGACGATGAAAGCAGAGAATTAGCTGCAAGAAATCTGCAGAGATCTGCAGCCAGACGAAAATCCAAATTAGGAGCTGGTGCTGTTAACAGAGCGTAATCTGCGTTTTCAGCTTAAAACCCTGTGATGCTTCAGGGAGTGTGCAACTTAAGATCGGGCCCTGATAGATGGCTTGTTCAACTTTGATAAATCAAATTAAACTGAATTGGAGTGAGTTGGCCCGGTCTGACTTCAGAGCACATCCAGCTTTTCAGGGTTTCCTACTGAAGTTGAGCAGGTAACAGGTCCGCCTGAGCTCAGAGAAAGCGAGAAGCTACGCTGCGATCTGTTAGAAGTGAGGAGAAGAAGGAAGCTATAAAAAGATTAGAGGGAAAGGAGAGAGGTGAGACGTGGTAGAGGAAGGGATAGGAAGCAAATTCTGCAGCAATTTAAATAAACACCCATTTGTGGTTTCACACTGAAGTGGTTTCTAAAAGAGATGGCAGAAGGACTCAGTAGATGGTTTAAGAAATAAGCAAAAGGGAAATAATGAAGGTGTAAATAGTAAAGTTATTAGGTGCATATGCTAATTAAACTCCCTGGATGGTATTTCTGGTAAAACTTTGTTGGTCACCAACATTCAGAAACACAGGCATGGTCTGATTGTCTCTGTGGTCCTCCGTTTGTCAGAAAAGCTGGTGTTAAGTGCTTTGTTCCTGACTGTCAGCCTCTGTTAGCTATTTATAGCCATGAAAACATGTCAGCCTTTATACAAGACTTTCTATTTCTTTATTTCACTTTAGCCTTCAATGTGCATGTACCTGCAATTTTTTGGCTTTTTCCATGTTAGGTTGTGATGGCAATACAATCCATTAATAACAAAAAAAAGTGAGGTCTAGCTTGCCATATTTACCATATTTTAAGTCATTTTTATCAGGATGTTTTCATGCATAAGCAGAGAAGGACCCTTATTACTGTACAGCCATTATTCTTCCATTTGTGTCTCCGTTTTTGATTCTCCAACAGCAGCTTTGGAAAAAAACCCTTACAAAGAAATTCTCAAGGACTGCATCTCAGCTGAGAATAATGTGCTTTGACTTTTAGTACCAATAAATTGCATTAAAAAATCCACTTACAGAAAAATGGTATTTTGATGAAACAACTGAGAAAATCCCTGTTTTTAACTCTAAAGTTCAGAGATATTTTATTGTAGAAATACTATTTAAGCTTAAACAGGTTACAGAAAGTTGGACTGTAAATAAATGAAGTTGCATTTTAATATTTGTTTTCAGGTTTTTCTTTACACAATTATAGTTTAAAAAATATGTTTTTAGAGAAATTTACTACAGAATTTTCTACTAGGAGTGTGAGACTCGGGGCACCTGTTCTCCCAGTCTGTTGTGATTTTGTCTATATTTGTTGAAGAACTGTAATTTCCCTTCATGGGATCAATAAAGTATCATTCATTCATTCATTCATTCATTCATTCATTCATTCATTCATTCATTCATTCATAATGTCATGCATTCTAATGTTTGAGTTGTCTAAACTTTTCAAAAACTTTTGCAAACAAACTCTTTTGTTCTGTCCAAACTTTTACATCTCTTATTCATCTAAACATACATATTCTTCAAAAAATAGGCATTTTTGTCTTCTTTTACCTGGCGTGTCCTTTGCCGCTTTATATCTTATAGCGTTCTCTAAATTCCCCTGAGAACGCAGGGTGCACATCCAAACTCTCAATGACTTTCTCATTGACTTTCATTGTATGAGTTTTTTTAACTGTAAGTGAAACATCCATAACTTCTCATATCTCCAACACATTGTACACACCTAAAAACACTTGTGACAACCTGTTCTTTTTCACTACTGCGTATAGATTTTGTCATTTCTTTGAGGCATATACTTTTCAGTTTGCATTTTTAACGCTGTGTGGTTACAAGGGCTTGGTTCAGTGTATTCTGCATTTCTTCCATACAGTCTATATGTTTACAGTATGTATGTGTACAGATATGTACAGCCCAATGTGTACAGTATATAACTCCATATTGGTGTTTCCCTTTAGGTGTTAATAGAATCACATAACCATAATATTTTATGCAGTAATGGTAAGGATTTACAATTACTATAAAGTAAACAAATGACTTTCCACAAAAACGGTGTGTGAAGGCTTAGGGTAGAATAATATTGCTGAAAGTTGTTGAAGAAACTAAAACTGAATAAAGCTAAAAGAAAAAAAAAACACTAAGTAAAAATAACAAAATGCTAAATGCTACTTAAAAGTAAGAATGGGCTAACTTCAGACTAAAAAAGCAGAAGGCTAAAGTTAAATGTACCCAGACTGTAGGTAGAAGCTAAAGGTAGCAAAAGAAGGCAAAAACTAAAACATAAGGAAAGCAATGGTATTTTTGAAGGACATCTCATTTTTTTATGGGAAAATGTTTGTAAATAAGGTTAAACATTTTTAAATAGCACAAAATCTGCAGATGTAGTTGGATTGCAAGAAATTTTAAGAATTTCTTTATTTAAAAAAAGGAAAACAATAGTTCGAATGCTGAATGAAGGTTCACAGAATAATTACTTTTTGAGAGATATAGAGGAGGTGAGATAACAAATTATGTTTCTTTCTACTCCTCTGTGACAATTTTATGTATATGTTGACTGTTTTTTTTTTCTCTTTTCTAATTCTTCATTTGGTCTACTATTATGTTGAACATTTTAGAAGAAAATAGAAAAAGCAATTCTGGGCATTTTGTAGTTTGTGTATGTTAGCATCCATGGTGATCATTAAAGATGAAAGTGCAAAGACAGAAAACAGTTGACAGAAGATCATCTAACTCTTCCTGCTTTCAGTCTGCTTCTCTTTATGTCTCAGTTCAGCTATAAATTTAGCTGTTGAATAATCCCTCTTTAGAAATGGGGTCTTCATTACAAAATGGTACCAGTTGTTGCGGAAGTGATACAGATGACAACAAATGAGAAATGCTCAGCTGCTCGAAGAAGTAGACAAAAATGCTGCATCCTGTCCTGACTTTTCTTTCACAGTAACCCGAGCAGCCAGTGAAGCTGTAGTGCTTAAAATACAATGCAATTAGGAATCGTGCAGCACAAGCTCCAGCAGATCACATAAAACCTTCTGCTTAATAAAGCCCAGAAAAATCTGTGCAGCATGAAATGACATAAAATTACACCGCAACACACACACTTAAGCATGTATGCTCAATTGGCACAGTTCAGGGGATGTGTGTAAGATAGATGTGATTTTAAAGGAAGAAATTCTCTAATGATGTGTCAGAAAAAGAGATGATGGGAAGTGGCCACACCTCAGCCATCTTCCTCGAGTGTTTCACACTGTGGGATCATTCAGCAGCAAGGCCTTGTTTTTCTCTGTAGGAACTGCAATTATTAATGCTGCTGCCAAAAGGAGAAAGGTTGTATGTATGTTAGCAAAATATCTCATGAACCACTAGATGGATTTGGATTTTGTAAATTTACAACTGATTAATTTTAAAATCAATCCAGTTCAAAGAGGGCTATCACATCTGACATTAGTCAATGCATAATGGGTTAATTTAACGGATATTGACCTAAAATTTGATATTGTGGTAGGTGAGTCATCTACAACACTTACTACACTGCATTCTAAGTTATTATGCAAATAATCTGCATAATAGTTTAGAACTCAAAATCTTGAGCTTTTGCAAAGCACGAGTGCATCAGTTGTCCTCAAGGTTTGAAAATGTTATGTGAATTATTTTAATAAGATGATCTTTAGTTTAAAACTGACCAAAAAAAAAAAGTCAGTGAGAGATGGTCATTTCTTGAAGGAATTCTAGCCCCTTATGTATTTTAATTTGAATGACCTACAGAGATGTTTACTATACCACTTGCTTGTGATTACTTTATGAAAAACAGCCACAGATGATACAACGATTTAACACTCTGAGGTCAATGGTGTTCAGGTGATACACATCAGAAAAACATATGGACACAACAACCTGTCCTCTGCGGGGGTTAGTGGTGTGGGTAAAAGGGGGCATGCACTCAGTCTGTGAATCTCCTTGTAATAATAATTTATGTTCAGTCACGCCTCGTTTTTTTTTTTTTTCTCAGGCAGGAGGGAAACACTACCATCCGTCCTGCGCTCGCTGCGCTCGCTGTAACACGACGTTCAAAGAGGGAGAAGAAATGTATCTGACAGGTGAAGCTCCGCTCAGACTTTCCCATGCTGGCATGCACTCCCATGCACAGCAGCATAAGATAAATTGCATGGTATGTGCCATCACCCATCTTTCTTTCCTCGTTGTCTCACTCATCAGGATGTGAGGTGTGGCACCCTTTATGCAAGCAGGCGGCGAGAGCAGAGAGGAGACTCAGAGTGAGCTGGGGTTCTAAATAAAACTGTTCAAACGATTCAAGTTTTCTCACAGGACACATTTTCTCCTTTTTTTTACCTTTTCTTTGATTGTACCTCACAGCACAGACGCCTGTCAGAGACCTCCATCTCCCCGCCAGGATCCTCTATAGGCTCTCCAAATCGAGTTATTTGTGTAAGTAACCTTTGACCCCACAGTTTTCAGTCACTCTTGGCTGCCACTGCCACTGATCATAGCCTTTAAGCACATTTGCTACACCAGAAACATGAGCCCTATCCAACAATTTGCACCAGATTATGAGGCCCCTCACTTCCTTGGCCTGTTCACCTGTCTGCGTCTCTGTTGCCATCAATTATGGGCTGTGAGTATTTGAGTAAAGAAGCTTGTTGCGTCAGTCCCTAAAGAAAAACACATCTGTTCAGCTCAGATCAGCAATGTGATAATTTTTACTTGAAAGTCAGAATTTTAAAAATCCAAGTTCAAAACATCAAATAGAGTGCCCACCAAAGTCAAGTAGAGGTTCCTGCAGTCAGTAAGTGGGAGTTTATTGGGTTTGGGTGTAGTTTAGGTAAACTGTGATTGGTTGGATTGATTTGTGTGGGCGTTGTTTGGATAAATCTTGATTGGTTGAACTTGACTATTTTGGGAGGGGTTTGAAAGAGTCATAATTGGGTCAATTGAATGAATGTTGGGTGAAATGTTTGGAAACTAGAACAATTCAGAACTATTCAAATCACTATTTTTGAATATGAATATTAACATTAATTAAGACAGGAATGTGCTAGTCACACCAAATTTGAATGCTGTAAATATGGAGGAACATGTAACAATTCTGCTCAGTCAAAACAGCCCTAACCTGCCTGGAAAAAGATTGCTATTTTTGAATATGAATATTAATAATCACAACTCGAGACAGGAAGGTGCTAGCCATGCCAAATTTGAAGTTAATAAATTATATTTACACATTCACAACAATTTTGCTAATTACCATTATCACATCTTTTAACTTTCCCAATAAGTTCATCATTCCAAAATGCTATTTCCTCTTCCAACCCCTCTCAAATTAGTCAATCTGACCAACCACGGCTTACCTAAACTACACCCACGCCCAAGAAACTCCCACTTAGTGGCTGCAGAGACCCCCTTCTTACCAGAGTTGAAATTTTAATGAAGAAAGTTGGAAAATCTCTACCATCCTTAAACTCAAAATCAAAGATGTTTTACTTGCTGGATTTCAGTAATACAAACACAAATAATACTGTTTAACATCCACGAGAGAAGATGTTCTGCAATTGTTTGAATACACAGAAAGCAGAAAAACCTATTGTTTAATTAAGGGTAGTTATCCTGGTCACTGAGCACAACAATTAGCCATTAATAGAACACAGATCAAATTCTTTAAGTCCAACTCTTGTCCAAATTAAACTTATTTTTAGTTAAAATAAAAGAGGAAATTGGATGTTTGGAAGTTTTACTAACGGCACAGGCAGAAATGGTCTTAATTCAAGATCGCTGCCAAAGTTAACAAGCAGTAATATGATTATTTAAGGAATGTACAGTACGATGGTTATGTAGAGGTAGTAATTGCAACAGTTACGTGATGCATCTTTTTAAATTATTATTATTATATTATATATGTTATAATATTAGTATTGGTTAAAACTGCAAAACTATGGCGATTTTATCTGAACATTCTGAATGGGGGCTAATTAGTGTTGTGCAAGTTCACATGTGACCAAAAGCAATATTAAACGTAAAGCTAAAATAATTTATGTATATAGATGACCACTTTAAAACTGAGCTAAATATACAACCATGAAATTGATTTTTCATGTTATTAGCATATTTATTTAGCATATTTATTGCTTCATCATGTAGGATTTGCAGTTTACTGTCACAAGCAGAAATTTAATTAGCCTAAGCAAGTTAAAATATATTTTCAAACTTTTCACAGGAGACCACATGTCTGAATATGTTTGATGGGATGGATCGATCTGCAGAAAACACAGTTTAGCTCCACTGTTTCAGTAGACTTCAGGCTGCTCAGCTCTCTGTGAAGTACTGCTATATATGACAGAATATTAGCATTTCAGTGCGTGTCGGCATGCATGCAGGAGTTACTGCTCTCTGCCCTTCCCTGCTCTGCTTCTCTCCTATAATCAATGACCTTTCTGTTTACGGTGATGGATGAAGGAGAAATGCAATGTAAGCATGCGTTATCGTCCACGCTGCCCCCTCCTCCGCTTTGAAACTTTTGTCTGTCTTTGCTTCCTCTGCTTTTTGTCTCACACAAGCAAAGCTCCCAAAGGTCAACAGTTTAAAGTGCTGTCAAGTTCTGCCGTGTCTGCTTGTGCTTCATTTCTCTCACTGCCTCCTCAGTCTTATCTCAGCTAAATGATGTGTTTTACTATCACTGGTGGAGTTTACATTGTCATCTGTCAGTGTGCATTGTCCACTCGGTTGATGTTGCGTCTTGTTGCTGTTGTCTATGTCTTTGGTGGTTGGATGTGTTGTCCTCTTTCCAGGCCAGAGTGGAGAGTGATATCCTAGATTATAAGAACCTAGCTGCCCTGCCAAAGGTCAAGGCCATATATGAGGTCCAACAGCCGGACCTCATATTCTCCTCATACCAGCCGTACCACAGATACACCTCTGATGACAGACTAGACACTTACAGCTATGGGGAGGTACTTGCTGCCACACACTTCAAGCACACTGCAGTGATGCACTTATCCCTGATCTGGTTTCAGAATGAGTCAAAGCTTGTCTTTATTCACAAAATTTTGTTAGGCTCCAATTTAATTTTGAAAAAACTAAAATAGAAATTCTGAGATTTAATGGTGCTTGTTTTATTTGTGTTATTTGCAAAATTAGATTCAAAAGGCTCTTAAAAATGAACAAATCATCTTTGTTTAATTCTTACAGGAGGTTAATAAAGAGGATTTGCCAGTAAAACAAAAAATCAAACTTATTAAAAAATGATGTTATTGCTTTAAAAGAATCTGGTTAAGATTACAGCAGCATTAGGAGCAGTGGGTTAAAGTTTGCTTCTCACAAGTATTTAGTATTTTAAATGTCTGTAGTAAACACAATTACAGGATTATTTGAACATTTTAGCAAATGTTTGCAAATATTTAATGCAAAAGAACAATACTGATTTTCTGAGTGTGTGCTTTTAAAAGCAAAATAAATAAATAAATAAAATAAAAAATAAAATACAATTGAACATAAAATATCAAACTTTACTTTGTAATTATTTCTAGACTCAACTTCAATGGATGAAAACCAACCTTCTTTCTCTGCTCAACCTATTAGAACGTGGCTGGATTGTAAACTTCTATCAGTGAAAGCAATCATGATGCTGTTACAATAGCAGGCCTACTCACCAAGTAGTTTGTTTTTGCTTGATTTGCTGGTGTCTGGATTCTCTTGCATCCTCACCACTACCTGGCATGACAGTCTTAGACTTATTTAAGTTGCAGCTACACACTAAGCTCACTCATGATGCTATCACTATGGGTATCATGTCTGTGGTAGGTTGTTTCATGACACAGTTGAAGCTAATGCATGGGGAGCAGGTCTAGCTGCAAATTGTTAATGACCAAGACACACCAATGTGGGCAAGGTCCATGTCATGAAAAGAGGGATCATCAGTTCATCCCTCCTCCCAAATGTACCTCCACTTGTACCCAATATTTGCCATTTATTATCCACCAGTTGATATTTTGTACCATTGGTACAAAGCAATTACCATTTCTCATCGATCCACTTAAACATATAGTATGTTTTATTCATGTACTTAGCCTCCCATAAGTAAATATCCACCTGACCCTTCACATTAGTACTGTATATGCTAAAACTATGTCTTTGTACCAAATATCTAAAGCAAATAAGCAAAAGGAGAAACCTGTCAAACTCTTGTCATTCAGCTCTGAGCACATAAATGCACAGGTGTCAGGCATAGACTTTCAACAGCTCAGGGATAATAAGGCAAATGGTGTTTGTAGTGAAAGACATGACGTATTTTAGGACTTTATGAGTGATTTAAAAAATGCACTTTAGTATGTTTTTTTAGGTTTTGGGATCAAAAGTTATGCATCATTTCACATTTGGAGTTGTACTCCTGAATACCCAGGCCTAACCTTGCTGACGATAATATTCATTTAAAAAAAGGTCTTTATCTTCTTATATTTTACCCTCACAGTGAAAGTTTTTTGCAAGTTCAAAATCATACAGTGCAAGGGGACAAAGTACCTGTAATTTTGTAAACATGACTTGTTTTTTGTTGATTCAGTCTAAATTTAATTTTGCCGTTTACACTTTGTTCTGCAGTCGCTTGGGACACTTTCTCCGTATTCTCAGGTAAACCTTGCAAACAAGTTCCAGCATGTTGTTATGTTCCTGTGTCAGTTTGCATGCCTCGGCTCCTCAACTTTTCCCATTTGTCCTGTCATAGGACTTTGACATTCTGGATGCCAAACAGCGTCGGAGTTCCAGTCCAGGTTACATCGACTCCCCTTTGTACAGTCGTCAAGGCATGTCTCCCATCATGCCTCGATCTCCACAGCACTTTGGCTACCCTGGTGAGAATGGTGGCATTTACCAGAAATAGTTGGTAACATGTCCTTGAAAGCATTTTTGTTCTACAAACTGAGCAGACACTACATAAATTGTAATAGCTGTTAATGGTAAAGTGTTTCACAAAATGTCCATCTTTTCCTTTAGTAGAGATCAATAATTTTTGTCACTTCTCTTATAAGCTACCAAAGCTTCATATGATGCTATTTGAAACATTAGATTGTAAATTTAGCACAAAAAGTAAGGAAATTTGTGTTTGGTACATAATTTTTTTGTTGCAACCATTCTTCTTGGCAATACATTTAAACCAATGGAAAACCTGTTAATTTCCCTTTTAAATGGTGCCACTTTTGTAAGAAACATGCATTTGTGGGATGAACAGTAATGTGGACTGTGCACATGAAAATTTTGCCAGATCTTCTTTGTCATTGCCAAACAGCTTATTTTGCCCAGTCTTGTACCTGACTGGCAGCACCTGTAAACATGGACCCTGCTATAGAGGTCAGTACGTGTCTGCTCCAAAAATTGGCATGCCACGTTTGATTGATCAGGATAGAGTCTGTGCGCTAGGGCTACTACAAGCGGATGTTCCGCATAACCAAGTTTCAGAATTATTTGAAGTGAGCCCTAGTACAATCTCCAAATTGAATGTCGAGTTCCATACAATGGAAGATGACAGAAACAGACTGTGAAGTGAGTGTCTTGAAAAGACGACACCTCAAGAAAGTCATTTACTCAGCCTTTCAGCACTTAGGTACCATAGGCTGTCTTCTACATATTTGCAGTCAGGTTTTGCAGGATGACATGGCCAACTTCTCCCAGACAATCTGGAACAGACAGCCAATTTGCAGTCTCATCAGGCAACCAGGAGACTGCTATGACAGCTCTTCACTATCAGACCTGTTTGCGCTGGTGTTGGCAACAAGTGCACTGGAACCTGGAGAAATGTTAGGTTCAACAATGAGTCCAGATTCTATAGCCGTTGCATCATATGGTGAAAGTGTGGAGAAGATACGGAGAATGCTATGCTGATTGCTGCACCGATAGAGTAACATATTTTGGTGGAGGAAGTGTGATGGTGGGAGGCAGCATCTCCCTTACTGGAAAAACGAGGCTTGTCTTGAACGCAATCTCAATGCAGAGAGATATCAGAGGAAGTTCTGCAACCAGTGGCAATTTCATATGTCTACAGTCTGGGACCAAACCATCTCCTCCAAGAAGATAACACAGAGCGTTAAATTGTTAAATTGTCAATGCGTCCTGTTTCCAGGGGCAGGTCTAGAATTTTTTTCTTGTGGGGGTCAGGCAGGGGCACAGAGTGTTGAAGGGTGGCACAATAAATTTGGTATTTTATCTAAATTCCCTGCTCTCTTAGATCCAATAAATCAAAGTATTTTGTTTAAAAATATGTTGAACTTGGAGGTGGTTTGAAAAAAAAAATTTATGAAATTGCCAAACGAAATGATACGTTATTAGCCTACCATAGTTTAATTTCTCCTGTTACAAGACCAACCTTTATCATATTAAAATTTAGAACATGAATAGATTTCTTACACCAGATCCAATTTTTAATTTTTTTTTTCAAAAAACATGTATGACATAACAATGAAAAAAAGATGTTCTGCTGTGTGAATGAATCATAAAACACAGGAGTTGGTAACAATGGTGAATTTCTTTTTCAAAAAGTCATTACCAGAGCAAAGTTCCAGTTCAAAAGATTTATTTTATTGTTATGGGAGTGCAAAATAAAGAAATTTGGTTCTTTTTTAAAATATAAATATTTAATAAAAAATGTTCACAAGGTTTACAAAAAGAAAATTGAACTAAAAGTATTTCTTATGAATTTATTATTACATATTCTGTTTATGAGTCAGAGCAATTATTAATTTAAGCTGGTCTTTTGGAGTTACTGCTTAATATGTTATACCTTTAATTTATAGAATCAAAGTAAGAGGAATTGCTTTTAGCACTTTGTTAAATGGAGTTTTAGTGCATGTTAATGTGTATTTTTCAATAAAAGCATCATATGATAAAAGATTACCATATTTTTACAAAAGGTGGACCAAACTCCATCTTGTATCCTGGTCTGCAGCATAAAGTTTTTTTTCTTGCGGTATTTGTTGGCAGTTTGCAGATTGTCTTGACCCAATTTCCCAGCATGTGTGGTGTGGTGGTTATGCCCATTGTGTGTTGTCTTTGCCATGTAGCTGTACACCACACACTATGACCAAACCTGCTATATCCATTTTTTATCCTCGTGTGGGGTCTCTCAGTCTTTGAAAATAGGCCAACAATTTTAAAATGTTGTCGTGTGATATGGGCATAAACTGTAAGGCATTAGTAAAGAGGATTTGGCCAATTTTTCATGTGTGCAAGCCACATATTTTACTTTTTGTCTCACAAATACATGTTCCTTACAAATGTGGCATCATTTAACTTTCCAATGATTTAGGACTTATTGCCAAGAAGCATTGTTACAACAAGGAATTAATCTACCAAACACAAAAGTCCTTACTTTTTGTGCTAAGATTAGATTCACCTCCTCATGAATGTCACTGTAGACATTTGCTGTGTCATTTGCTGCATTTGCTCCTCAACTGTCATTGTTACTATTTCTTCAACACTAGAAAATATCAATAACACTTTGATTCTGTGTACAAGTCTTCTAGACTACACAGGTGAAAATTTAAACAGTCGCAGCTGTTTAGTTTTTCATTTGCACGTGTTGAGGCCTTTTCCTCGTGTTTTCCTATGCTGTGATTGGCTGTGGCTGGCTACAGGCTCTGAGAGTGGCAGGAGTTCACCTTATTATGGCCAAGAGGAGCGATCAACCACACCCACCACAATCCAGCCCCCTAAACATTTTCATGTCCCAGGTAGGACTTCTCATCTCCCCATAGCGGCATTCCCAACAGCAATGCAGATCATTCAGAAAGTTTGTGCCATGTGAACAATGATGTGTCCACATGTGACTTAGTTGCATTTCTGTACAACGCACACTCAGGTATATTCTCCCTCTAGTTGCATCTTTACCATGTTTTGACTTCTTCTGTAACCACCCCCTCCTTATTCCCCCCTCGTTACATCATCCCAGCAGCCACTCACATCCTCTCCTCCATCTCTTCTCCATGTTTCATGTCCTCATCTCCTGTTTCTTTCCTCCTCAGCCACAGGGGACCACAACATCTACAGGAAGCCGCCCATCTATAAGAGAACGGGTACAGTGCAGTTAGTCTTGCCTTAGCCTGCCTGTCCTGTCAGTTTAGTCATCCTGTGTTTTGGTATTTAATGTTTTTATTTTCACTGAACCATTGGTTCACTTCAGCATTCTTTAGTACTGAAAAAACTAACCCAACTTAGCTACAAAATCAGATACGTTGTGCGAGGGAAATCACTGACAGAAATAACATTCGACTTGCAGAGCTTGTTTCAAAGTGAAAGAGAAAAAAAAATCAGTCAGCTAAACAGAGATGAGCTATGTTTTTGTGTGCATGCCGAAAGCAATAACATCCTGCTTTTGTGTGCTGTCTGTGACAAGTTCTGGGTGGCAAATTAGAGTAGAGCGGGCCATGAATGTAGTGAGGGTTTACTCAGGCGTGACAAGTGACACTCTGGAACACACATTGAAACAGAAAAGAACAAAAAAATCTTAACAGCTCACAATGGAAAACTGAATTATACCAAGAATCTGCTGTGTAGCCCTTTTTTTTCTTTGCTATGAGCCATTAGTCAGGGTGCCATTTAAAGGAATTAACCTGGATAAAGCAATACAGTCAGGACTGTAGAAGGCTGTATGCACACAATGTATGTCCTAATTTTGAGCATTTATGTTGTGTTTTAAGTAGCATAAAGGCATAACTAACACAAGATAACTTTTTTCACAAGTCATTAAATTCAAATGCAATTCAACCATCTGTATTGCATGCTTCAGTGCATAAGAAAAAGGTTCACTCTCCTCTCATCTCTCTAAAAGGCTTTTCAGCTGAGAGTCACAGGCTCTCTTGACTGACGATAGTTTATCTCTGTTGTTTTTATCGTGCACGTTCCTTTGTTCTGTACAGTCTGTGTGGGTTAGAGTGTGAGCACTGTGTCAGTGAGTGTGTAGACATTGTCGCCTTCCTTGTGTTTCTCAGCACTAACATTAGTTCATCACTGGTCAGGATGTTTCCAGATATGGAAGATTGCAGTGGTGGGCACATACCCGAAAAGTGTGGTTAACTAACCACTAATCTGCTAAATAAGAGTCTTAGCTCCGCTAATGCTAAACCGCTACACTGATTTTTTAAAATGTAGTAGAAGCTACTGCTAACCATTAAGACAACTATCACTCAGTCACATGTCAGCTGTCTCAATTCAAGGGTTGCAGCCCACAAATACCACACTGTAGGCTGCATAAAATGGTTGTGAAATGAGATGGTCTAGTCTCCTGATGATGTTGTGTTAACATGAACTGCCCCGTTACAATGATGTTTACATTTTATATCCATGCCTTATGTTGGAACATGTATTCAAACGTCTTTTCACAGGAGGTATAACTTCATAAAAGTCTATATCATTTAAAAAAATATGTTACACGTAAATAAATAAAAAAACATTAAAACTTCGGGTTTAGCTCCAGTATCGGTACTTGTAACATTTAATTTACATCTGATTCCAGCACAAAATTTCTTCGCTACCATATTTTACGTATACGTAGTCATTTTTGATATTCGTTTTTTAAATGTCATAAATGTTACTTTATTTCTTTTTGACACTCTTTGTAGTTTAGCTGCTAACAATGCTACA
Organism: Cynodonichthys magdalenae; assembly: GCA_031762555.1. Lineage (NCBI taxonomy): Eukaryota > Metazoa > Chordata > Actinopteri > Cyprinodontiformes > Rivulidae > Cynodonichthys > Cynodonichthys magdalenae. The sequence goes on from JARVJO010000269.1 coordinate 20,386,006, forward strand.
TGCTACACACATCCATCACTTCTTGTAAAAGGGGAATAGTTTTTACTTGATTCAGGATAAATGACACAAAAATAAAAGTTTAATGGAAGAATTTTTTTTGTGGAACTTAAATTAGCTGAGCTTAATTTAGTGGAAGCTAATTGGCGCGCTAAAGGTTTCCAAAGTTAGCAAAAACGCTATTCAGCTAAATGAGAAGCTAGTTCCACTTTTAGCAGATTAGTGAAAATGTGCCCTCTGGAAGCATGTTTTCATTGGGGTATTCTGAAAGTATACCAAGTGTGTTAGCTTGCTTCACTTGAATGCTGACACTTGCATTGCTTGTCAATCTCATTCATCCTTTGACTGTACAGCTTCCTTAATTGCAATTGATCGGTGCTTTCTCTTGTTTCAGCACCAAACACAGTTGATGTTAAACCTCAAACACACCAGACACGACTGTGTTAAATTTGTAGACTAAAGATCAGTTATGAACTAATCAGTTAGGAAGTTGGCTACCTGCACTGAAAAATGGTTCAAATCAAATTAAAAATCTCTCATCCTCAGTGTGGGTAGCGTTATTGCTTCTACATTTTCACATCTCCCTCTGGGATGCTCCAATAATGTTTTCCCTTTTCTTTTTGCTTCCCTTTTATTGCATCCAATCACATTTATTCACTTCCCCCCACACCCCATGCTCCAATTTATGCGGTGACCTTGCCACTGTAAGTATCTCCCTCCTCTGGCTGTTTAACTCAGTCTCAGTGGATACACATCTTTGTCTGTGCGAATCGTTTTGTAGAAGAGCTAAAACATCACCGAATGTGCCCTAAAGATGAGAATGTTTAGCATTTATAGGAATCCAATGGATCGAGAATTGTGGCATGGCTAATGGCTCGCAGAATGAAGTGTGACATTGCACTGCATGTTGCTCCCGTTGACATTCATTGACTGCTTGGAGTGCAGAGTGGCATCAGTATCATCTTGTTGCAGAGCTCGTAAAAAGACAGTGCGCTTCAGGCTGAGCTGTAACTGAAGCCACCTTAATGCAAGTTATTTTCCTGCTGTTGGTAAAATATTGATCTCCTCTGACAGGAAAGATGAATATGATGACTCTGAATTAGTAGTATAAAAGTACTTTCATTCTCTCTGCCTTTCTCTTTCTCTCTTACTTTCTGTATCTTTGTCACTTTTGTTACATGTTTATTTTAGTTCTTTTGACTGTTTAGTTGTTTCAAAGCAAAAATTGTAAATTCTACAATAGTATTGTTTCACTAGAACAAGTTGTGCAAATCAGTACTAGTATTTTTAGAGCAGACAGTTTTTGACTGTTGATTTCTAATCCAGAAGACAGCTGGCTTAGCTTGGCATGATGACTGAAAGCAAAAGAAAGCAACTCACTACTAGTTTGACTAGAGATGCTTATTTTATTATAAGGTGTTCAAGGGACTAGCTTGGCCCTTGTCTTCCTATGCAGTTCGGCTCAAATCTAGTTTCCCTTCACTGCTCCGTGTGGGATTTCTCCCATAGACAAGGATTTCTCCTGTAGAATTTTACCTGGGCCAATCAGCAAACAGAAGGAGGAGGTTTTGAACTGATTTTCTGCGCAGTGTCTGCTTGTAGTTTAGCAGTGGCAGTGGAGGAAGTAAATGAAGCCAGTTTGTGTTGATAAGGCTTCCAAAT
>JARVJO010000269.1:20407498-20418836 GCA_031762555.1 Cynodonichthys magdalenae
ACATGCACCTACAGCAGGTCCATAGTTCTTCAAATATTGACTTTAAGTTTATTTTATTGTTTTGTGATTTTAATAACACTAATATATTGATATTTTTCTAATTTTGCATCTGTTTAGCGTTGTCACGGTTGCTAGGCGACCAGACATACACCGGGTAAGGGCGGGAATAAAGCCGAAGGCTAGACCGTCTAAATTCACAGTGACTTTCTTCCGGTGTTCCCCGTATACCAAGGACCCAGCCCACCTCTACCGGGTAGACCGGGTCCTTCGGAGGACCCAGCCTCTCGTTTTGGACACAGCCCATGAGTCTTAAAACTGCTGAGTAATCTGGGTGCCATGTTGAATGTTGATCACCACTCAGGCTAGTTTTAGAACACTGGTCATATGACTATATCCGAGCAACACTGTATGCACCGTATGCAGTTCATAACTTTTTGAGTAATTTTGTGCACAGATAAACGCTACAGAAAACATAACCTTTTTAGAGGCAGTAACTAACAAGTGGAATGTTTGACTCTGCCCACTCTAAGCCCTGCCCACGTTTGACTGCTATCCTGTACTAAGAAAAATATCAACAAGGACTAAAAGATCAAGTAGAGTATTATTCAAAGAAAATACAGAAAAAACAGAAAGTAACTGAAAATTTAGATGAAGATAAAACAATTCTGCAGGAACTATGTCCTTCCAAAAACATCAAAGTATAGGGAGGTGAATTTATGGGGAAGACTAAATAAAATGAGGCTTTTTTAAAATGAGCTAAATTTGAAATATGAAACCAGTGTTTGTGACTCCCAAGAAAAAAATTTTTAAATTTTAAACAAGAACAAAGGTCTCATCTAGAATCAATTAAAAAGGTAGCCACAGAGAGATATATTCAATTTGAAAAGTTCACCATCAATCAAGAACTATCAACAAATAAAGAGATGCACTGGAAGTCTAGAAAAAAAATATATTTCATACAGCAAGCTAAATTTAAAATATAAAACCAGCATTAATGATTCCTAAGATCAAATGGAAAAACAAACACTGACTCCGTAGAATCCACTCCCTCTGTCTGATTTTTTTTGAACGAGCAGCAGATAATGTATGTCAATTATATGCGTAACAACACAACTGAAGGTCTCCATTAAAAGGTTGGCCGGAGGGTCGAGGTCTTCAACAGACTTGGAAAGGAAGCAGAATTGTTGAAAAGGTTGGTGGGTTTTACTGATGTCTTATAGCTTTGCTTACTGTCTCAGTGTGTATATTTTTATCACTTGAGACACAGATTCTGTAGCCTGATAAAAACCAGCCCCTTGTTCTTCACTTTGCATCGTACAGAGGGTCTTGACTCTCAGCTATTGAGAAACGATTGCTTGCTGGAGGCAAGGACTTTGTTAAAGTTTAAATAATTGCATCTGATTTTACCCAATCTCTATCGTTTGGCTGTGTCGTACGTAGTGCAACCAGCTTGACCATGAAGGGAGATAAGCTAAGAAGCTAACCGGAAAATGCATGCATTGTAAACAACCATTCCCAATTGTGAAAAGATAAGTACCAAGCCGAGCAAGATGGCTATAAAATGAGTGCTGAAGGCTTTGCAGGACAATTTTAAATTAATTTGGAATACTTGTTAACACGGACTGAATGGCCTCAATAACTTCCTCCTCTGCCATTGCTAAATTACATTCAGACTAATACAGTGCAGAAAATCAACCTCATTGTTCACAACTCTTCCTACTCTTCGCTAATTTGTCCGGTTGAAATTATCAGAGAAATCAATGTCATTGGAAGAAAGACCAGACAGAGCAGGGAAGTAAGATTAGAATCGAGTAGAATGGGGACCTTCTTGACTGCGCCTCACTCACGTCGGGGTCGTCCATGCACACCGCACCGCCCTCTGGAGGTTATTGTCTGACAGCAAGGTTCAAAAACATCTGCCAGATTCAGTGTGCACTCTGCTCTTTCTCTTTTTATATACACTCACTTTATTAGGTACACCTGTCCAACTGTTCATTTACATAAATATCAAATCAGCCAATCACATGGGAGCAACTCAATGCATTTAGGCATGTAAACATGGCCAAGACGATTAGCTGCAGTTCAAACCGAGCATCAGAATGAGGAAGAAAGGTGATTTAAGTGACTTTGAACGTGGGATGGTTGTTGGTGCCAGACAGGCTGGTCTGAGTATTTCAGAAATGACTGATCTACTGGGATTTTCACACACAACCATCTCTAGGGTTAACAGAGATTGGTCCAAAAAAGAGAAAATATCCAGTGAGTTCTGTGGATGCAAATTCCTTGTGACGCCAGATGTCGGGCAACTCAAATAACCACTTGTTACAATTGAGGTATGCAGAAGAGCATCTCTGAATACACACAACACATCGAACCTTGAGGTGGATGGGCAACAGCAGCAGAAGACCACACCGGGTGCCACTCCTGTCAGCTAAGACCAAGAAACTGGGTCTACAGTTTGCACAGGCTCACCAAAATTGGACAATAGAAGATTGGAAAAACGTTGCAGACTCTGATGAGTCTTGATTTCTGCTGCAACATTCGAATGGTAGGGTCAGAGTTTGGCGTCAACAACATGAAAGCATGAATCCATCCTGCCTTGTATCAACAGTTCAGGCTGGTGGTGGTGGTGCAATGGTGTGGGGGATATTTTCCTGGCACACTTTAGGCCCATTAATACCAGTTGAGTGTTGTGTCAACGCCACAGCCTACCTGAGTATTATTGCTGACCATGTCCATCCCTTTATGACCACAGAATCCCCATCAATGGCTACTTCCAGCAGGATAACGCACCATGTCATAAATTGCGAATTATCTCATATGGTTTCTTGAACACAACACGGAGTTCACAATCGTCAGATCTTAATCCAATAAAGCACCTTTGGGATGTGGTGGAAAGGAGGATTCACATCATGATTTGCAGCCGACACATCTACAGCAACTACGTGATGCTATGTCAATATGGACCAGACTCTCTGAGGAATGTTTCCAGTACCTTGTTGAATCTATACCATGAAGGATTAAGTCCAATCCTGTACTAGCAAGGTGTACCTAATAAAGTGGCCGAGGAGTGTATTTTTAAACTCAGATGAATAAATAATTTTTTTTTGTGAGCACTGCTCTCTGACTTATTCTTCAACTTGTTGACAGCTGTCAGTCAATCATCGAGGGACAACACCTTCTTTATAGAAATTTTGTGTCCACTTCAAAATCACCTGCTTGTTTCTGACAAATGTCCACTTACATGAGTAACTTTTATGTAGCATGTGTGATCATATAACTTTGTAATGCATCTGTTTGCTCCTATTCATTTGTTGAAACCTCACCTTTTGTAATGGCCTAAATTGAAAGCAAATAAAAATCTAACAGGTCGATACTCTGAGTGGAGCCAAAATCAAGTGGATTGCACCCTTATTGTAAAAATTTGTTTAAAAAAAATTTTAAGTCTCAAAGATTCTTTATATAGTTCATGCAAACACCATTTCATAAAGCTTTATATCACAGTATACAGTATATTGCACAGTTGTTGAAACAGATTTTGATTTTTAGTTTTTGCAAGTGAATATAGCAGCTGTAGCATATAACAAAATTTAGCCTACCATTAAATCCTGATGGGGTGACAACTTTGTGCAAAATACCAATGTTGTCACAGGTATAAAATTATTAAAACATGATTTATAAATAGAACCAGATTTATTTGCTTTTATTTCATAATGTAAGTGCAAAATCTACTACTACCATTGACTGTTAGACATATAATAAAATATCCTTCTTAAGCAAGGTGAAACTATTTACAACAAGTAAGATAATTGTTCATGCCCTCTATGCAAAACTCACTTTTAAAAAAATCTGAGCTACCCCTTTAAGACAAACTGTAATCTTGGATGTCTTCGATCAGCAGGCCTCATTTATTGTGTTTGTACACTGGTGTGTTTCACAGTGTGGGATTTCTTCTTTATTTTACAATAACCTGAAGCATCTTCCTGAGTGCAATAAAACCAGCAGGGAGATCAAGTCCTTTTTTCCTTTTCTCATAACTTTTATACCTTTCCAACTCCTCCAGACTAAATAAGCTTTCCCACATGTCCTCCTAACATACTGCTTCAGATTTGTAGACTACATTTCCTTGTTATGTTTGTCCAAGGTATTGAGCAATACAAAGAAATGCCCATGTCAAACTGTGACAAAGGAATTCTCAACCTTAAACAGTTAACCTGCACTTGCTAAATAAAACCTGAGCTCTGTTATATTGTCTTTTCTTTGAACCACTACTATACAGGCAAACACATTCAATGCTATCTGGTGGGGGATCTAGACAGTTCAATGAGTTCTAGGTCACCAGAGACAGTGAAGAAAAAGTGGCAGTGGGTCAGCTGACAGGAAGAGGAAACAGAAGGCAGGAGGGTGATAGGTGATGTCATTTGCCAAGAGAGGAAATTCAGCTGTATGTGGGGCACACGGGGCAACCCCATATGTTTGTCCACAGTACTGATGTAGAGGAGCAAAACAATTTTGATGGCAGAAGGTAGATCAAAATTAGACCTGTTAAGACCATGCTAAGAACACAAGACTCACTTATTGGTACCTAAGTACCAGTTCATAATCTCAAAAAACATTGGTTGAAAACACACTGAAAGGTTTCAGAGTGAAAGTAAGGTTTAAATTTTTGGGATCCTTTAGGCTTTATAAGCAGTATTTTAAGCAATATAAATGTTTTTGATTAGTACATGTTTAAACTAAGAATGGGTGATGATATCACTTTAAAACTGTATCACAACATCTCAAGAAAATTTGAGATAAAATCTGATCAAAATTCATACGAAGCAATTTAGAGTGTTTTTCTGTGAGCTATTGTTCTTGATGACGATATCAATCTGTAGAATTCTACAACAGCAAACTTACAGACATGACTGAGTCAAATGTGAGTCTTGAAATATTTTAAGTTGTGTTTTCCTGAAAATCTTTAATCTTTCGTTTTTCAAGGAGGAGGAGCATGGAATCACTTTCTTGAGCAACTGTTATAGTCAACTGCTGAAATAAAAATGATGGATTGGATTTAAAATGTCTTAAATAATGGATGACAAATGCAAATCCATATCTGTACATCAGCTTCTCCTGATGACGCACGTTGGTAGAACAAAGAGGCTGTTGGTTCACAGTTGCAGGCATTTGGTGGATATGTATTATCTTGTCAATGAACCAGCACTGTCTATGTTTACTTGTTGTGGGTTTTGGAGATCAGCAGTCCTGTGAATGCCCAGACATGTTTAATGCAGAGAGGTGCAGAGACCTGTCACCCTTAGGAAATGCCTGGAATCCAAAAGACTGGAGTGGGAGGGCATTTCATCATGATTGGGCAGAGGCTGTGAAGGCAAGACTCTGGCACACATCTTGATGCAATTAAAAAGAGCAAGTGTATCTGGTTTACCTCACCTTTGTATGCATGCGAGGTAAATGCACCTCACTAACGTAAAAGTGAGGTTAATGTGGTTTTGAACAAGGGTTGTACTTCGATAATAACTTAGAAAAACACATTATATCAAAGTTACAAACTGCTTTACGAGTCCTTAAGGAAAATACGCAAGTACTAGATCCCCTACAGCCAGACTTTTATATCTCATAAATGACCCATGATGCATCAACCAATCACTCTATCAATCAACTAGTTAGTTCAGCAATTTCAAAGGTGACTTACCTTTACACTTGAGATATCCCAATATCAGTTTTTCTCAAACCAAGTATGAGTACTTCAGTTCAGGTACTCACTGAAAAAGAGTACCGCTGTTGAGTATTCAGTGACCATAAAATACATTTATTTTATTTAGAACAATGTGACTTTCCTTCCTTGTAGACCTACAGCCCCTCTGACTGTTTTCTTTCAAATCCTACAAATTTCTTACACATGGAACTGACGTAACCCATTCTATGGAGTATTGATGCCAGCATCCAACTATTGATACTGGCATTGGTATCAGTTCTGAGTATTGGGGCATTTTGTACGAACACTTGTAAAAATGCTGGACACCATTAATACTGTATAGACTCATAAGAACCTGGTATAAAGCACACCTATCCGTATATTTTTTTCAACCCCTCATCTATCTCAGAGTGCCTATTAGAACATCAGGGACATAATAATTAATTTGCATACTGTTGGAATTGGCTTAAGATCATGAGCCAGTAGCTGAGAAAGTGAAAAATGTAATAATTTGAAAATGAACAAAATTTCAAATGACCTATGATTTAGCCTCAATAGAGCTTTACGCCAGATTTTACCTCAAGGGGTGAGGTTGATGATGGAGGGATCAGCCCTCAACTAGACCGAGCTTGATTGAAAGGGAGGTGGAATGACAGTATTACTGACTGTGATGGACTGTAGTGACCCCTCATTAAGAAGACCCATTTTGAGTTCCCAAGTGAACATCTAGGCAGAAAGTTGTCATCAGATGAGGCCATAATCCAGCTCAATTGGCATCAACTTGACTTGCTTTGTTGGAAATATGAGAAATGCTAAGTATGGCTAAAAAAACAGCATCTCCACAGTCAAGCACAGAGGTGGAAACATTATGCTTTGGGTATGTTTTCCTGCTAAAGGTACAAGACAACATCACTGCTTTGGGAGTCAAATTGTACCATAAAACCTTGAATGAGAACCTTCCACCCTTAACCAGAACTCTGAGGATGGATTGTAGGGGACAATGATCCAAAGTAGACCAGTTAGGCAATACAGAAGTGGTTAAATAAGAAATGTGTTAATGACTCTGACACAGCGGTGGTTAGGGTAGGTATCCAGTAGCCACCAGGTTGTCGTTTCAATTGCCCGTTCCAGCCATCTCAGTCATGTCCTTGGGCAAGACACTTCACCCACCTTGCCTACTAATCATCGTGACAGGGTCTGATGGTGCATGAATGGCAGCGTCATGCACCTCAGGGCAGCTGTGGCTACAATGTAGCTTACTATCATCAGTGTGTGAATGTGTGTGTGAATGGGTGAATATCTGATCTGTAAGTGTAAAGTGCTTTGGAGTCTGACGGGACTTGATAAAGCGATGGATAAGTCTCCATTTGTCTCCAGATCTCAATCATATTTGTGAAGGTAGCTGAAGCTTCAACTTGCCCAGTGAGCAAAGATAAATGACGTTAAACGTTTCTCCAAAGTGGATTTGGCATTCAAATCCAGTGATTAATTTTAAGAAAATGTTTTACACACAAAGAACAAAGTCACATTTTGCTTGGGAATCAGATACTTTTGTGTTACACTCAGTGACATGAAAATGCATTTATAACTTTTGTACTGACCCGACTTTGGATAAAGCGGAAGATAATGGATGGATGGATGGATGGAACTTTTGTATAATCATTTTTTTCTGGATTGTAATAGTTCTGTCTCACTCCATTAAAATGAAACTACCATAAAAATCAGAAACTGATATTTTTCTAATTAGCCATATTTGAAAGATCAGCAGGGGGTGAAATAATTATTTCTCCCACTAAGTGGCTAAACCACTCATAGTTTTCAAGCTGTGCTGTTTTTACAATGAAAAATATTTTGTGAGTCATTTAACATGATATAATACAGTATGTTGCTTTTACACGCACATGGGTCACATTGTAGAGCTGACAAAGAAACTCCCACTCAGTGTTTCCGACCACCTCAGGATCTTCAACCTGCTGAGTCCTTTCATGTTAGATCAGGTTGAAAAGTGGTCAAGTATCCAACATTTCCAAACACAACAAAGGAGGGGGATGTTACAAGGAAAATCCAACAGTTTTCACAAGATACTGATGTCTTGTTGAGTCACAGATGGCATGGTCTTTTGAAGTTCTCACAGTGGTTTTGTTTACCAGAACTTGTGGTTCTGGTTTTGTTCTGTAATGTGGCCTACTGTAGCAGTCTACAGTGCTGAATTTAATTTCTATACAATCAAATAAAACCTGCTCACCACTCTTTGTGTTGTGAGGTAAAGTGATGTGGAATTTACAGCACTGCACTCCTCAAACAACCTCATAGATCTGGGATCACAAAGCCTCTCTTGGAAGGTCAGAGTTCACATTTAGTCAAACTTATGAGAGGTCTGTCAGGCCATAACCAAGTCAAGTAGGGTGTGTCTGGTGCATTCGTCACACTTGGGTCAGATTCTGAAAAAGTTAAGAAACACTATATGCCTCAGGAAAGTTCTGGCTTTTGTATTGTTTAGATTTTTGGAGGCTGTCCAGTTTCACTCAAACTGTATAATTGCTGCATTGTTCCCCAGACCAAAGCATGTTACTTTGGCAAATATGGTTTGATTGAAAATTTTTTCTTTTCATTCATTTAATTTCTTTTTTATTGGCCTTCATGGAACATTTATTCTTCATGCAACTTGATATCAAAGTAAAGCTAAAAAAAAGCCATCTCTGTGTTTTGGTCAGGTTTTCTGTTGTCTTGGCAATATTTGGTTTATATACATAACACGTATAAAAAGATCATATGTATATATAGGAGTCAGGATGTGAATCTTCATTATAAATTAGGCTCTGTTTTGCCTATTGTTGATTTATTCTCACCACTATGTAAGGTGGGTGATCATGTAATTGGTGTGTTTGTCATCAAATGATCTCAAAAACCAGGAGACACATTGTGATTAAACTTCCAGAAAACATCTCATTAGATGTACATCGTCTACTACAACTGGTTAACTTGTGGAGTCAACCCATTTCAAGATGGCTGCCACAACTAATCATCTTTAGCAAACCAAACAATAGTTACAACCTAGTCAGTTATTCAGATATTGAGCTGAAATTTTGTGGTAATAGCTCAGAGTCATCAAAAACATACTCAGTGCTATCAGATCATGCAAAGTCTTTGTTTTAAACTTTAGCATAATATTTTACAGTTTTGTGCAGGTGTTCTTTTGTTCTTCTCTTCCATGAAAGGAATGTTAGGCTTTTATTAGATACAACAATATAATATTATTAGATGAATATTAGAACGTACTGCTTTTGAGTAACCGTTGGACTGACTTATTTGTTCTTTCGCAAGGAGCCTGGTACTCCACAGGGCCACATGGAAACAAACTAAAAAAGCAAGCATTCACACTTGCACTCACACCTAGGGGCAATTTAGAGTTACCAGTTCACCTAGAATGCATATTTTTAATAATTATACCCCTGTCTAAGGCAGATGTGTAATGGTATAGTCTCAATTTATCCATAAACTTCCTCTTGTCTGGCCCATAACTTCAAAATCTGCTCAAGATGAATGAAACTTGATAGATATGTGCATCATCACTAGAAAGAGTGTTGCACACAGTTCATCACCCCAGCTTCAAGGTCAAGTTTACAGATCATGGTCAAAATGTATATGAGGTCTTTCCTTATCTTGGCCATTGCTATATATTGCTGTGTAATACTTTGTCAAAGGATGTATGATGTGCTGGATGTGGTCCTCTTGTTTGTTACATGGGAAGTACCCAGAAAAAAATTCACTCGTGCACAAGAACACACAAACTCCACCCAGAAAGGCAGAGAGGCAATCATCTGATCTTCTTGCTATGAGGTGACAACTCCAACTGCATCCCTGTCACTAATGAAAACAAATTTAAATGGATCAAAAATAGGTTATGAATGACTATATTTGATTTAAACTAACAGTTGATCTTCTGTTATTACGGTTTAGATATACTCTTTTAAAACCCAGCCACCTAAAGAAGTGTAATGACTGATCTTGCTGATGGTGATGTATTGGACCGCGAGTTTGAAGGGGTTGTTGTGTACAGTTTTAGTGCCTGTTTGATGAAAGGCAGCATGTTGCATCATGTCAGGACACCTGAATCTGCCTGAGGGCAACAAGCTATCCACGTGTAACAGTTAAAGGTCTCAACTTGCCTTCATCTGTAATCCGCAGTGTTTTCTGATCCCTGTTATCTTCTACTTTGAAATAATAAACCACGAGAGCTATCGGACAAGAGTTCAGTTTCACTGAGGGCAGTGACATTTGCAATCATATGTATAGTCCTATAGTGTGCAACGATACAGAAAATTCACGATTCGGTTCGATACTTTAATCTCACGGTTCGATATTTTTTTGATACAAAACAGAGCAATTCCATGCCCTTCTTAACTTGTAATTTATTGGAATTAATTTTGAACATTTGTTTAACCTCAAAAGTACATTTTTTTTAATGAAATGTTGCTGAAACGACATGTTTCTCAGTGGATCTGCACTCAACAATGCAGCCTAGGTGGAGCAGTTGAACACAGATCCACTGATCTTTCAACACAAAGCATCTTCAGAAGACAAGTTGATAAAATAACTTCTGTAATTTGTAAATCTGAATTGTTCGATGCAAGGGTGTATTGAACCTAAAGCACTGTATTGAACGGTTCGATACAGATGCATGTATTGGTGCACCCCTAAGATATATACATGTATATATGTTGATGTACATCTACAACTGATCCAATTGAATCAGATTGCCTCAGTAAAGCAAACGTAATAAACAGAAAATTGTCTATAACTCAAATCCTTTACAGGTATTTAGCTAAAATTTGGTGCAGTAGTAGGCAAAACTAATCCCCAGCACTAAATGATCATGCAAGAACTGTGTTTAAAATTTGCCCATATTGAGAGCTACTTTTGTCTTAGTTTGTAAATTATAGGAACTACTGAATAAAGCTTTTATACAGTAATTATTAGACATACATCTAAAACGGATTTACTTCTAGAGTCAACCCAATTTAATAGCTGCCACAACCAACTCACCTTAAAAAAATAGAAAACAATAGCAATCATTCAGCCAATTTTACAGATGAGCTAAAATTTGGTCTGGTAGCAGCTTAGCATTGTCCACAACAATATATACACTGAGTACTACACATTACACATTTTTCTTATTTATTTATAAAGTTTATTAATTTCTTTAAAAAAACATGTTCTATAACAATAAGAAATACAAATCACAAATAAAATAAAAGACGAAAAGATCTTATTATATCTGCCCCTTTTTTGAAAAAATAATTTAAACAATCTTTAAATAACAATAATAAAAAAGAATTCTAACATTTTTGCTCGAATGCTTGAAGTTGACTTTGGAGTTAACCTTGTTTGTCTTTTACCAAAATATTTCATGAACCGAACCACTAATACAGTTTTAGTGAAACTTTCAGAAAGTAATTGCTTGTTACCAATATGGTTGTGCCAACTCGCCAATCTAATCCAAAACAAAAACGTCTCCAACTCTGTTAAGTTTTCAGCTACTGAACTAAAATTTTTTTTTTTTTTTTTTTTTTTTTATTTATTTATTTCAAACATGGAAAACAAAACAAAACAATGATAAAAATTATAATAATGAAATTA
>JARVJO010000269.1:20418936-20429773 GCA_031762555.1 Cynodonichthys magdalenae
TAAATGTTAATATGGAAAATCTAACCCCTCATTTTTACTCAATACTTTTACTTTTAATACTTAAGTACATTTTATTTTAGAAATTTACTTTTAATACCTAAGTACAAAAAATATCAGATACTTTAAGCCTTTTACTTAAGTAATATTCTTAGAGGAGACTTTAACTTTTACCAAAGTAATTTTATGGTAAGATACTTGGAACTTTACTCAAGTATCACTTTGTGGTACTTTAAACAACACTGCTTTTAGCAGAGTATCTCAAAAACTATTGGATGAATTTGCATTAGACTTGCAGAAAGTAGTTAGATTCACATCTATAACAGATTAAGCTTTGGAGTTAACTTGATGCAAGATGGCTGCCACAGCCTTGAAACAAAATGTAACAGGTAATTTTGCAGGCATTTACTTAAAACAAAGGGTTTGTAGCTGCGACTGATACTCAACATATTCTGAGCTCAAACAGTTTGTGAAAAATGTTTTAAATTTTGCTGTTAGGTGTCACCCCTGTCTGTTAGCAAAATATCTGATGAACCACTGTATAGATTTTAAGAGTGGAGTTGAAGCAATGTTCAAACATAAATCTGCTTAAAAGAAAGTATAAAAAAGATTTTCATGAACTCTAAAGCTATATAAAACATAATGTATTGTAAACATTATATTATTTCTATTAGTGATTGTATTAATAGGGAGTTAGATTAGTAAAAGCTGATAACTAATGGTAAAGGGGTCATTCTTTTTTGACGTGAACTATACAAAATGTGTAGTGCTTTTTTCTTTATGTGGGTTTGTCTCATCCTTTTGTTCCACTCTTCTTTTCTTAAAATGATTGTCTGTATAGTTAACATGTTGGAAATAAAGCAAACAAACCAAAAAAGTCAACTTTAAGAAAATAATCATTGGAAAACCTTTAGAAGTGCAAAATTTTTGTAGCCAACAACAATAAACATGGCTGTCGCATTGGCCCGCTGTTGGATTTCTCATTGTGCTGATTCTTCATGTCTTTATGGAGCAGAAAGGAGGAAAGCCTTCCTGAACAAACGCGTGTTCGAGCTGGAGGAAGCCTGTCGAGCTAAGGAGGCAGAAAGGGTGGACCTGGAGCTCCGGCTCACTGAGGTCAAAGAAAACCTGAAGAAGAGTCAGGCAGGTTCAGCACTGGGCGCACCAAATGAGGCCAAGCCACCAGTTAAGGTACAGTTGTTGCATCCTGTGAAAATAAATTACTTAGCATGCACTTAAAAATAAAAAAAGAATATTTATACTTTCAATTCTCTGAAGACATCTAGCAAAAAGATCCAGAACATCTACAGTGAGTCTTTACCAGTGAACTGTGCTGCAGAGCTGCGGAGGAGACCTCCTTCTGTTTATGCGTCTTGTACTGGAACTGTCATGCAGAAAGCCAAGGTGAAGTTGATCAGATTTACTGTACTCCTACTGACTTTCTATACTTCACACATACAGTAAAAAAAACTATTGTTGTGTCTTGATGCTGTCATTTTAGGCATTTAAACCTGAAGTAAATGTTTCGATCTTTTCAAGTAGAAACAATATGAACAATGAACATCTTACATGTTGTAGATAGCTCTTTGAATGACCTCAGTTGAGAGGAATAGAGTTCAGACTTAGACTGATGAGTTGGCTTGATTAAAACTAGGACCAAAGCTGCTGTAAGACAAATACATACACAAAAAAATGTTATAACAGCTTGTGCAAATGCTATTTTAAAGACATATTTTGATATTACTATTAGATGTGTGCCTGGCTGCCAATAATGTACTGTACAGCTTTAACACAGCAGACTCATAAAGTCACTCTGAAAGCCCACCAGTCTGCGGACCCTCCTGGTTAATGCACTGGAAAAGACCTTTGTTTTTTTTTTTTGCATTAGTGTTTTTAGTTAAAGTTAATTCTATACAATTTTCTATCAAATCTACATATTTATTAACCACTACAAAAGTTTGAAACATTCTGGCCATTTATAACATTGACCAAGGTGATTCAGGCTTAAATAAAAAAACATTTACACATAGTTTTAGCATAGAGGTAACATAATTGTGCTGTGGTTTTTGAGCATAGAATGGTCTTCTGCACTTGCTGCTTTTGTCACTATGTTTTTGCTAGTTACCATAGAATTCTACAGTATAATGTGAAAATGAGATGATCAGTTCATGTAATGTTTTATAAAATAGCATTTGTGTGAACTGCTATAAAAAGGGAGAATTTAATTGTTTCAGAGCGGCAGCAATCCACTTTGGTCTTGGTTGGCATTCTGACTAGCCATTAGCTCATCAGGTCAGTTCTTGTAAAGAGCTATCTACAACATGTAGGATCATAATTGCTCCTAAATTACTACAAAACTCTGCTTCAAACATTTGGAATTATTCTTTTGTCGTCTTTGTGTCTTTATTTTGACTAAAAATTTACTCTTACAACAGATTTTGTCACATAAAGCCATTTCATTTGAATGTTTATTTTATTTGGTCAAAACAATAACACCTACCACACTGTAATGTGTTTGCACTAATTGATTTATTTTTTGTCTAATCCTAAAAACATGTTGTTTACCCATTAAAGTTGTGTTAATGAGCTGAAAAAGACCCATATACAGAGAAATTCTTTGTATACACATTTCTGTACAATATCTTGAATTTCATATTGATCTCTTTTTCATCTTGTGTTTCTACAGGAATGGGAATCAAAGAAAGGAACCTAGGAGGGGTTTACTGGAAAAGACTGAAGTGAATAAATATCAGGGTGTGATTTTTCCACCTCTTTTCTCTTTAAAGATAATCTATTTTTTATACCTTGAAGCTCAGACTTTTCTGTTTGAGTACTGAGGACAAACTGTAAAAGAAAGTCAGCCACTAGATGGAGGTACACTCTTACTGAATATTTGTCTTTCAGCCTCCTGTGAAAAGGACCAGATTACAGGGACTGTTTACTCTCTGTGCTTTGTTGTATTGAGTGACACGGTTTAAAAATAAGGACCAGAGAAAAACAAAAAAGGCACAAGAAAAGTGAAAGAAGAGCAAGAGCATAACAGAGATGGTTAAAAAGTGCAGATTTGCTGTGTTTGGAACCAGAAATGAAAAGATTATTTAACATGGTATCAGGAAAAAAAGAAAAAAAAGATGGGATTTGTTGGTGGGCGTATTTTATGTAATGGTTCTCATTTCTTTGTACATAGTGAGCTTTGACTACTACTTTCTGTTTATACTTTTATAGTATTTTATTTGATATTATTATTATTATTATTATTATTATTATTATTATTATTATTATTATTATAAAACACAGCAAAGTTTTCAGATCCTTAATGTTACAGAATTAGTTTATTATATTTGATTTTATCTTCAGACCACTAAATAGAAAAACAAAGGTACTTGGTTGACAATTTGGAGCATGTATCCCAGAATTATGTTTACTTTTCTTATATTTTTATGTTTTAATGACTTCATTTGTGTTTGGGATCAATCAGAAACTCCCTGACGTTAGCTATTTAAACAGTCTAGGGATCTAAAACTTTTGCACGTTACCCTTTCAGATGTGTGTATTGAAATGAGGATGCTGCCTCATTGTTACATACTTTACTTATTAGCTTCTCCGTTAAGGTCGAAGCTGTACTACTAATTGGAAACATGCTGAAATTTCTGGTTTATAATCCAATATTTACTGGACTCCCTTTGACACGAAGTCAAACAGAATTGTATCTTCCTGTTGCAGATAATTGAATTACTAACATATTAGTGCTTTTCAGTGATACTAATCAATATTTTCCATTTCAGGAAATCTTTATTTGTTATTTTAAAACCTTCTCTGGTCGACTTTTGCACTTTACCTGATTGAGGAACCAATAAATTTACATCTTATTGTCCAAAAAAGTCCATCTTGAGTCATTTGAAGCCATGCAAATTCTGACATTTTCCACAAGAAAAAAAACATTCTGTTTTCTGAGGCTATAATAATTTAATTGCACATAGTCTGCACTGAAGTAAATATACAGTATATTATCTCATACAAACAGTATTATACAGCCAAAGCAAGACAAACAAAGCACATCTATATGAGTCACTTAATAAAGGCATTTCTATGCAGCACAGTTGATTATATTGTAATTGAGGCAGCCTCTCAAGAATGGGTTCGCTCATCATTGTTGGGTTTAAAAACTATTTTGTTGGAGGCTTTATCACTAATGCTACATGCTGATACAATCACTGACAAAAAACAAAACAAAACACAAAGCACCCTGTGGTGGAAAGGAAATAAAACTGCATGTATTGAAAGATTAATGATTACAACATTATATGAAATGGCTGGTGGAGTTGGCACACTACTAGACCCATGTCCCTTCAGACTTGGATACAAGAGGTAATTCAGTGTGGAGCAAAATCATACAGCTGTTATTCTCTCCAGCAACAGTCAGACAGCAGTGACGCTGGAGATCCAATAGGCTGGCACTTAATGTCAGAACTGATCACATACATTTGATTGGGGAAAAACTAGGGGACCTGTTTGGCTACAAGAGGGCCTCAAGATGATGCAGGTAATCTAATGTGATTGTATGTGGAGAGGAGCTGTTTTGTTGAAAGATTGAACAGGAGGGGTAAGACTCGCCCCTATGTAGGAAGTCTCTGATGGAGCACTTGTGGCTCCTTGAATCACCACCAGAGGTGACCTGAAATTATGGCTCCCCACTGCATCTGTGTCTGTACAACATGGGCAGAATTGGCTCTCTCCTCTCAGCACTGGTAAACAACCACAAGATGGTCAAACATTTATCTCTAAACAGTGTATGACATTTCTTATCGGGTGTCTTTTAATTTGTGATTATGGCACTACTTCAAAAGCTCTGGTGTTAAAAGCCCACTGCAATAAACCCTTAGTCTGCGGTGGAAAATGAGGATATGACTACTCATATACATTAGCTTTGGAGAAACTAGTGACTAGCGTGCCTGGGTTGGTGTTAGCATTGGAGAGGCTAATGTCTACCATTCCTAGGCTGGTCACCCACTTTATTAGATGTGTACTTGGGGGGTTGGGGGGGGCAGACTAAGAGATATATATTTTTTTAATTATGAGAATAAAGTCCTAATATTATGTGAAAATAGTCATAACGTTGCCAGAATAGTAATTTGAATCATTTCAACATCCTACTAATAATATTTTGATGTTAAAAGTATTTTCTTAATTCTGAAACCCTTCCAAGATGCTCAACATTTCTCATTTTAAAGCAGAAGTACGACTTTTTTGTGTAGTTCTCATAATATTGTGACTTTGTTCTCACAATTTAAACTCTTGTATTTTTTTGATAAAGTTTTCTTTAAAAAAAATAAAAATAAAAAGTGTGCCTCTAATGAAGTGGGTGACCAGACTTAGCATGCTAGACACTAGCCTCTCCAATGCTAAAACATATGAGTAGTATCGTTCCCATTTGCCAGCACCAGCCTCTAAATAATCAGATCAGTAGCTGGTTTTGGAATAGACATAGCCTCATGCTAATTGGACGTAGCCACCACTGGGTGTGCAAAAGTCTTCCTGAAGGCCCTCATACCACGCCTCATATAAACAAAATGAAATGCTGGTCTTTGAAGCCCTGTGTCTGACCTTCACGCACTGTTTTGACTGACTGCAAAATGCTCTAGCAACTGCCTGATAACACTATTGCTCCACTTTGCAATTCTTGTTCTAGATGTGCCGACTCCTTGCAAAACAGATCATTTTTAAACTATCAAGATAGAACATGACGCCAACCGCTGCTGATGTCTCCCGTTGCCATTCAGTAGTGACAAACCATTATTAGTTTTGTTGGAATCATCACAGGCCTTCATTCTTTCAATAATCTCATACGGTGGTGAACAGATGATGGACGGGAGGCTAAAGTGATCTTGTCAAACTACTACACAAACGTGTTGAGCAGGTCTCTCTTATGATGCATACAAAATTTGGTTCAGATCGGACCATGTATGTGTGATTTATACCCAACCGTGTGCAAACTGGGCGGGGCTGTAGTGATATCATCAAACTAACACAATCATGTGTTTAGCTGGTTTCCTTAATGATGTACACAAAATTTTGCGCAGATTGAATAATATATGTGTGATTTATAGCCAATCGTGCAAAGTGCGACTGTGAGGTCCTGAGACGTTACACGTGTACAAAATTTCATGATTCCAGGTCCAAGCATGGCTTGGAGCAAATTTTTTTAATAATTGAAAGGGGTGCTGTGTTGAGGAAATAGGCCACCCCCCCCAAACATTGACTGCATTTTTGTAGTGGGGTAGCTTAGGATCAACCATAGTGAATTCGGTGCAGATTGGATGAAATATGTGAAATTTAGAGCCAAACGTATGACAGCGGCATGAAGTGTAATTAGGCCACGCCCCCCCAAAATTGGACTGCATTCCTGTAGTGGGTGGTTTAGGATCGACCATAGTGAATTAGGTGCAGATTGGTTGAAATATGGGAAATTTAGAGCCAAAAGTATGTCAACGGCGTGATGTCTGAATTCACCTCACAGCCATGACCAATTAAAAAGTCTTTGTGCTTGAAAGCAAATGAGATGAAGTTCTTGTGTTTTTTTCTGACATAATTTGTTGCTGATTAGATCCAGAGGGTCAGAGATTTCTAGGCCAAAAAAGGTGACTTCCTGCTGTCAGGGGGTGGGGCTTTGATGATGTCGTATGACCAGATGGTATGGTCGGGTATGTAACATGGATGACTCATACCAAGTTTGGTGTATTTTAGCCTTTCTATGTGAAAATTACAGCTTTCTGAAAATGTGACAGATGCATTTTCAAGTCCCCCTTCTCAGCGATGGGGGACAATAACAATCTACAATTTGGTCCAAAACTGGACCATTCTTTCTGGGTGCTTAACATTTTTTTGTCAGTGAGTGTATGTCAAGAGCCATCCTTCCTATCAAATCAATACTACCTTTCAACAGAGAATAAAGTCCGGACTGACAGCTTCTCATTCATTTGTAGCCCTAAAATTATTTTAATCTCTTTTACAAAAGGTCGGATTGGATGAGATGAGTTCCAGCCAGTGGTGACTGGTGCTGACACAAAAAATGAGGAGGTAGAGCAACTTCATGATGGTGAAATGAACTATCTCTGCAGGCTTGAATTCAGCACTTAGAGAAAGAGATAATAAAGCCAGTACAGAATATTGACGAAGAGAAAAGCTGTGGGAAAAACGGTGCGGGCATGGCGATCAATGTTGTGTGGATTCTCCACGATAAAGACAGACGCTGCTCTGCGTGAAGCATCTTTCACAGTTGATAAACCGCAGCCCTGACTCGGCACTTTCTCTTTTGCTGTGGCTTGGTCATTAATGTCACTGTTCACGGGCTCCTCTGCAGGCTCCTCTGCAGTGGAGCCGACCTCCACTGACTGGTTCGGTTTGCTGGAGCTGACAATCGGGATAGAGCCGTTTCCATTAGACTCGCAGAACTCCCTCAGTAGCTCCTGATAACACGCACATGCAAAAAAGGAAAAATAATTGCAGCATTTTATTATTTAACATAAAAGCGACACTTCTTTTAGACAAGTGCGTTTGCTTGTACTCACTCTGTGTAAATCCTCTATGGTTTGGTGCTGCATGCTGTAAAAATGAGCACAGGCGTATTCCAGCAGTGCACCAAAGATGAAGGTGAAACAGATGCCCAAGTAAACATCTATGGCCTTGATGAAGCAGTTTGCATTGGGCAGAGAAGTGCGAGCACCCATCATCAGAGTCGTCATCGTCAAGACCGTGGTGACTCCTGTGGAACAGATCAGTGTTTGTGGAAAGAAATGCTTTACTTTTAACTGGCACTGAATGATTGATTCCCTCGATTTTTATATCAGATAACTGCATAAGTATGCAGTCTGAAAGTAAAATATTTATAGTTGGAGTAGATAAAATCCCTCTGCAACATTTTCTTTCTTACCTCTAAGATGAACTCTTTAACATTGTATTTTTTTATTTGGTTGTTAGATGTTTACATATATTTCTGCTTTTTGATACATCTTTGATACTTGATGAACTGCTGATGTGACAATTCAGTCATTTGTCACCAACAGTCACAGTCCAGAAAATTATGTGTGTATCCTGAAACACTCAGCTTTGACAACCTGAAGAGGATCTAATGCCACAAGTAACCCACAGAGCACAGTTCAAAGAAGTTCATATACATCTAATCTGTCACATGATCTTACAATACTGTTCACATGTTGGGAAAGTTCTTTGATTCTGCAACAACCCATAACAAAATGTAAAATGAAGATCAAAAAGCTTCCATACAGAGACAAAGTTCTACTCATGCACAGATTAGTTGTGTTATATAATAAATAAAACTTCAAATCGTCCTCAGAGCATCAATAAATGAAAGATTATGATGCCAAAAAAAGGCAAACCACAAAAACAAACAAGGCCTGAAAGGCATCTGTAAGGGATATAACAAAAACAAAGCTCCATAACAGAAATCAAAGGGTTTGTCCATGAAGACATTTTAAACTGTTCATTGAAGAAATCTGAGATTTTTGGAAGACTGACCAGAAAAAGTTTTTGAAAGAGCAAACAAAGTAAATATGCACTTGGAGTTCAACAAAAGGAACCAGATACTCAGCAAAAAGGTGGAAGACGGTACAGTGGCCAAGCAAAATGAACAAACATTGTTTGGGGTACTTAGGAAAGGTTCCTGTAGTGGTTGAAACTTACCTGTTTAAAAAAAAGGTTATTTGAGCAACATCAATTTAGAGAACAAAAGGTTTACTTCTGAGCTAACAGTTAATCAGAGCAGAGCAAAGACTAAATTGGATTGATCTCCCCTTAAAACAACTCCAGTCACACAAATTTCTTAGCATTTCTTGCGAGTGACATCTTATAAACCTTTACATTTTGGTCAATTTCATATTGCATGGTATTGTAGCAAAAACGTAGTATCAAGTTCCATGTGGAAGTCCCCTCGGCTGCACCAGAAGTGCTAAAGCTAGCTGATGCTGTTGCTAACCGCACTTGCTAATAAGTACAAAATTTTCTGTAAACCACCATGTTCTGCCAAATTGATGACAGTGTAAAGGTTTATAAAGCAGCTTTAGCATAAACCACTATGAACATTTTGAGGGTGGAAATCTTTTTAGATGGCTGCACTCCACTTTAGCTTTGACCCTCTTCTGATTATTCAATCTGGTCAGAATAACATTTTGTTAATCCAAAACTGAGATGTTCAATAGAGAGCAGCCATTTTCTGCTTATAATTATTTTCCATGTTTTTTTTTATAAATAACAAGGACCATTTTCTTGAGATAATGAGTTATGGTTTTGTTTGTGTATCATTCAGTAACCATGGAGATGGCCTGTTCCCCTCAGCTGGTGACCGATAAAGTTTATTACATCATCAAGATCAGTGTGTAAATGGCTGCTGATCTCCAGTTGGGCCAGCCATCTCCTTAGATGATGAGGGCTGATATTAAAGTTATCTGTACAAGACAAGCAAATCGTAATTTCAGCTTGTTTAATGGTACAAAAATGACACAAAATTATGAACAATTAATAGGTTGCCTTCAGGCCCAGGCCACCTTTGCAAAAGAGATCTGCGATCTCAAATGGGATTTTCCTGGGTAAATACCAGTGAATGAATGAATGAATGATAGATAGAAAGAAAACTTCATCGATGAACAGCCAAGGGGACCAGGCCATCTCCATGGTTACTGAATGATACACAAGAGGAAACCCATCTGGGAATTATCTCGTTATCTTGAGAAAACGGTTCTCGTTATTTCATGATAACAAGAAAACCATGGAAAATAATTATAAGCGGAAAACGTCCGCTCTCGGCTTCTGTAATTCAAGAAGCTACTTACAACAGATGATAATTCGTCATAATTCCCCCACAGAAACCCACTTCTAAACAAATGATCTGATTTTTTTAAACTGCAGCCAAATGTGTTCAAAGTTGTGACAGGTACTCTGTTTTACAAGTACAAGAATCATAGTTCAGTCAAAATACTTACCAATGCAGGTTCGAGCTGGGACCGAGGACTGACTGATCCAGAAAGAAACCCAGGAGAGAACCACAAGTAAAATGGAAGGAACATAAGTCTCCAAGATAAAGAACAAGACGTTCCTGCGCAGTGAAAAATGCAGCACCAGCTTGGGGTAATGTCCTGTGAAGTGACATAAAAATGACATCGCTTTCTATACAGATAAAAAAGATGTATTAGAGAGCTACAAGGTTCTTTTTCATCAGCTCAAACCACATGTTACCTGTTTCATACACAGCCTCTGACACTGATGTATAGTAGCTCTCCACACTGTACTGAGCCAGCCGCAGTGTGTCTAACCCCTTCACCGAGTCATTGCCTCTAGTCCAGTAGAACACCACATCCTGGATGTTATAACCCCCTGACAAACACATACAGTATATTTATTAGGATTTATAAGCTCCAAGCAGTTCAGCAACACATGGCCTGTCCATTTTGGCAGTCACAACAGTAATAATAATAATGATGATGATCATAATAGTGGCATAAAGAATGAGACAAAGATGTTTTTTGCCCATTTACACACATGATGGAGCTGACAGAAAGTACTCACAGCTCTCCAGCTGCAGGGTGCACACCTGTTTGTCCATGGGGTATTTGGTCAGGTCCATGTTGCACGCGATTGTAGCAGTGATGCTGTTGGGTTTTCAAAATAAGAGCACCAGAAATGGATTAAAAACTTGGATGTACATCCTGTCCATAAATGATGCAGAAAAACTGATCCATGCATTTATCACTTCTAGGCTGGACTACTGTAATTCTTTATTATCTGGGCATCCAAAAAACTCTTTAAGAAGTCTTCAGTTGATCCAAAA
>JARVJO010000269.1:20449780-20461917 GCA_031762555.1 Cynodonichthys magdalenae
TTAAAAATGACAGATTTTCTTTTCTTGATCTCTGAACTTCAGTCTCCGGACTCGTTAAGTTCTTCTTTTTACTTTGCACTGTCATATTCATGAATGAACACCATGTGGGGCTGGAAACATTGCCTTATATGGTGTTTTTGGGGCGGTATTTATGCTAATCTCTTCTCCTCGTGCACGAGCACCTGAATACACATTCATTCGTTTACGCTGCTCATTTACACACTTTTTCTGAAGATGGAGGCGTTTGTTGAATCTGACGTGACATCTTCGTAAGAACCGTTCTTATGAACAAAAGTAAGAGAAATTTAGGATAAGAATACGAAAACGTTCTTGCATGAGGCCCATTGATCCCAAATGTAGCAGCAAATCAACAAAAAACAAAACAAAAAAAAAAAGAACCAGAAAAATGTAGGTCTTTCAATGATTCAAAGTCTAGAGTAGACTATAGCCTGAATTAAATGTTGTAGTGTAACCTTAAGAGAGCTGTGGATAACCTAATGTCATCAAACTTTAATGAACTTGTGAAGAGTGGGCTGAGAGTTTTTTAACAACAATGTTAAAGGCTGATAATCCTACATATAACCACTATTATTGTTACTGAAAAGAATATACGTATTTGTTTAACAGAATTTCGTGTCAGAACCAGATAAACTCACCAATGTTATACTGATCAGAATGTAAGTGGAAGAAGCCATACAATACCACAGCGCTGGACTGAATTGCTTTTTAATGCGATTTCGTGCATCGCCATCAGCAAATCAGCCCTCCCTTCAAAGAAGTATCACATTTTCTTCAGAACCTGGCCACGCCTCTCTTTCCTAGGGCTAACTGGCAGACTCACATGACAAGTCACTCAACCTAATGTATAACCTGCATTTTCGATGTGTTGTGACTCCAGGCATGTATCTAAATTAAACCTGTACAAACTGTCTTTTGTGACTAATTCAGTCACTCAGACCAGCCTGTACCTAAAATCAATTCATCCATAAAAACAATCACACAATAGCTTATAAGATATCAATATTCACCTAAGAAAAACCAACAGAATGTTTATTGTATTTAAAATCAGTAATTAAGACAACTCATAAATTCCTTCATTACAACTGGTTTTATAAGCTACTGATTCTATTTTGATTTAATTTTTGTTTAATAATTAAATAGTGTGTCTCTTTGTATATTTGAGGTCAGATTTAAATAATGTTAGAATCTGATAAGAACCAGAATATTTGTATTTTTAAGGTCCTGATAATGTAAAACCTGAAACTGAAAGAGGTTTTACCTTCTTATTTCAATGACTGTAAGAAACACATACCTGGCTGCAACCCTCATTAGCAGAAACATACTATTAAGTCATTTGTGTATAGAATTGAAAAGTCAACAGTCATGTTTTACAGACCTTATTAGCCTGACTCAACCTCTTCCCAACAATAATAGGAGTGAGTGACGCTAATTATGGCAGCACTGTAAGAACATTAAGGTCGCGTCAAAGAGTTGATTCAATCTTTGCCAAAATCCACATGACACAAGTGCAGCTGCCACCCCTCATGGTAGTAGGTCATCCAAATGCATAAAACCTCTAAGAACCACTTCACCAACTTTTCAAACCCTTTTAATTACCAATTAGAGAAAGAAAAATAACAGATTTGGTAAAACATGCACCCTCGTTTCTTTTTTAGGTTCTTGAAGCCACAGCAGTGGCTGGGGTAGGTCAGATTGGCTTTGGTGAGATGCTTGAATGTCTTGATGGCTGGCAGTTTTTTGAGGGCCCAGGTATCCCGTGCAATCAGGTCCCGCAGAAAGGCCATGCCTGTGGAGGGCAGGGATGTGATCCCTGTTTGAGATACATCTCTGAAACAAAAAAAAGGAAGAACAGAGCTGAACAAAATACGTTAAATACCATAATTTATTACCTAGTACAAAACAAGCCTCACATAAAAGTGTCAATTCAGCCAAAGTTCCAAGTGCGCTGAGTCAAGCTGAAGACTTCACATCAGAGCATCTTCTTTACAAGAATCAAACTCACCCTTTTTAAAACCTTGCAATTGCAAAATTTGGAGAAAAAAAAATGTATCTGATAAAATGGCAACACATAAACCAACATTGTGGTATTATGAGGAGGTGCAGACGTTTCATGCTTGTTGGCTGACGACAGAATTTAGACCAAACTAAATTGACTAGATTTAAAAGCTCCCACCAGAGGAAGGATGATGGCCTCAATGAAGATTGTGACTGAGGATGGTGAGTGTTGTGACTTTATTTCACTTATTTGCTCATTGCTGTGTTGTTTGCCTTGGATAGAAGCTTCTAGTGACACACAAGTAATATGGAGAACCACAGAGACTGTATAAAACAAAGTGGAGTTGAAGCAAATTGTGGTGAGATTGAACAATGGAGAAACGGCATTAAACAACGTGCCATGCAGTGGTTCTGCAAATCCTGACCAAAAAAGCTAGAACCTTTTGTAGAGATCAAAAATCAGTCATTGTCAAAATAAATTTAGAACAAAAGGCTAAAGTAGAGGCTTTACTGTTGCTGAAGGTTTTACTTAACTGACTGGGGTGTACTTAAATTTCACGTACTTCACAAATATGCAATTATTCATCTTTCTGCTTCATACCCCCAGTTTATTAGTTTAATCAAAACATTCCGTGTCCCAGCAGACAAAAGGCAACTTTAGGGTCATGAGTTTACTTAATTTGATTACAAAAAAAAAGAAAAAATAAACAGGTTAAAATGTGTGAATTTTTCACAGTGTAGCAATAAAACTTTCCAGGTTACAAATCAGACACCAATTAAAAACTAAAAACATGACATTTTTTAAAGAGTACCAATGTGGTCACTGCTCCAACTTTTAGCATTTACTTTGTAACATCTAAATTAAAAAATGTTTACATTCTGATGTATAAACTGTATAATAAATGTAAAGAGAAATAAGGTCACTAGAAATGTGGAACTGCGGACACTGGCTCTTTAGAGTCACCATGGTAACCATGGAGGCCTGAGTCTCTTACTCCCTGACATCGCACTTCAGAGAATCAGACTGAAATATATGCCTGGGTTTCACTTTAAAAATCTTGAATTGTGAGTGGCAATTATTGTTTTTTAAATGTTTTGACAGTGTTTGTTTTGTTTCCTCCTCTGCACGCAAACAAAAATGATGCTCGCAGGGCCCAAAAGTATGAAGTGCCAACACACTAAAAGTTTAACTCTGGTGTTTTGGTTTAAGAAACCCACAGCTGGGTAGTTCCCAAAAGGGTCAGTCAGCATTACGCCGGCCCACCTTTACTTGGCATCTGAAAAAACATTTCCTCAAAGGTATCTTTGATCTGAAAATGACTGGAGGGAGAAGTGGTTAGTATTGGAGCTTAGCAGACATGGTTTTAACTGGATGCTTGCTAGTTGTTGCTGCTGAGAGCCTGCAGGAGTCGCAGGGCGGGCCGGCGGTTGGGGTGGTGTGCTCTGTGATGCAGAAGCTCATTTCAGAGACCCAGCCCAGGGGAGGAGATGCTACCAAAAGGCGGTTCTAGACCCAACTTGTCGTGTTTGCTCTTCTGCCTGGCTGCCTCAGGACAGCACAGGATTTCTAAAACATGCATGAATGAGTCAAAGCAAGACTCTGGACATGTTTTTGATGAGAGGATAACATTATAACATGATATAAAACTCAAAAATGATGATTTTACATGATATTTCCCCTTTAACAAAAATGTTAACAACATAAATCTGCATGCAACTAGATTCATATAACCAAGGTTTATTACTCCTTTTCAAAGAAGGTGAAAATGTGCCAACACTTTTCTTGTAATATCTTTGGAAAGGTCTGTCTAATACTTAGTGATTACCTCTATTGGGTTTTAGCATATTGTTTAAACAGAAGACTGACTCGCAGTCTGGTTAAGTGCACACCGGAGTCATGACCAGAGCAGAGTCTTGAGATAATACATTCTATTTTAACAACTGTTATGTGGAAAGTAAATTCATTTATTCCAGGTACAGGTACTGCTTGTGCTCCCTGGTGTTTTCTCCCGGTCACACTTCAGTGCTCTGAGTCAATATAAATCCTCTTTTTCTTCGTCTCCTGCTCCACTTTTTACATTCTCTGTTGCACCTTAATAGACACCTGTGATGAATCTCTTTCTTCCTCCCACACCCAATAAACCTCAAGACTCTCCTTCTTTTACATGTATCTTTTCATCCCCCACCACTTTAAATCCCCTGAGCCAAGGACAGCAGAGCTGTTTTTAATGATGTCTGCATATTACGATGTGTCTTAATTTATTTGAGAATTACCTGAATAAAAGTTGTAATAGTGATGCATGATACAGAAGATGTAAAGAAGACACAAATCTCACTGAGTACAGGTAATGAGTCATTACAAAGAAGTTAAAACAAATCATTAAGCTAAGTAATGTTTCAACAGATCTATTCCTCCTTTGCCACAATCATTGATATTACAACAATATCATTCAAGTCTTTAGAGGCTGTGGTTTGTGACGTGTATATAAATGAATTAAATGGAGATCACAGAAAGGTTTAACTCTGAGAGGACTGATTACCTTTCTGAATCAGCCATGTGTTAAACCACAAGTAATGAAGTAGTAGATGGACTCTTAACGAAACACATGCTAAGAGCATTTTTTTAAAAAACTATTAAAAACATAGTGTTTATACAATATTTCAGAATGCTGTGCCATGGTGACCTAAAAAGAATGACATTGTCCTCAAATGCTTTTAGGACTTGGAGAGTTAATACAGTAACCACTAGAGGGCATCTTTCCATTTCAGATCCCTTTTCTGACACCTGGTCCAGGATTGACTGTTTAAAAACAGGGTGATGTATTGTGAAAGATGCAACATCCCCGTCCAACAGATGTACCATGTATTCTGAGAAAAGGGAATTCCAAAAACAAATGCTGTAAAGGCAACGCCCTCTTTCAAAGAACATTTTAATTTTGTTTTGGTAAAGCTGTTTTCCTACGTCTTTGGATGCCAAAATAAATCGCTCCTGTTTTTTCTGCAAAATTGAAAACAGCTAAATGGTGCATAAAAAATCTGTTTTTTCAAAGAATTACATGAATCTTTATTTAACTTCAAATAGCTCAAGAAGATGATTCTTCAAACTTTGTTTTATCCCTGAACGGACTCATTTTAGAGCATTTAACAGTTAAACCGGTTTCAGTTTCATGTGGGTTCATAAATCCACAGCTACGGTGTCAAACCCCTGATCCGAATGCTGGTCCAAATATTCAGCAACCAGGTTTTCAATATTTATCCTTGACAAGAGAGGTGCCAGAACATGTCAACACTTTAAAAAGTGGGGAAAAATAATTTTAAAACTGGTACAGGTGAAAGTTTGGACTTGATCCTAGTTTGCACTGAAGATTTTTATTTAAAAGCCTCTAAACAATTATTGGAAAATCCCCCAGAGTACTACCAACCCAACCGGACCCCCTGCTTGTTTTTTTCTCTGAAGTCAGAGCAGTGAATCATAACACAGAGATTATGGGGGTTTGAAAGACGTACCAATCTGATGCAGTTCAGTTTGGTTGAGACGTTTCCTGTTATGCACACAGTAAATTGTGACACGTCATCCATCACAGGTTACCTTCAGGCAGTGTCAATAACACAATGGCCTCATGTGGAAGGTTTTATGGCTTTGAGAGGTTGTGAACCCAATTTATTGTGTCTGCTTTTTGTTTGTTTGGAGCAACACCACAGGCCCAGTATAATGTTTTAGACAACTTATTCCAACAAATGAAATTGTTAGGATTAAAATGCTCAAAAGGGTTGTATATTTGTTCAACTTCTTAGAATTATAATAATAGTATGTATACGTCCAAAATAGGCTTCCAGTATTGTTTTTTTATTTCATTTTCAGCATAGGCATCTTTGTGTTGGAGAAAATCTTCATAAGTTGGCATTGACTGCCTAAAACGTTGTAGTGTGACAGGGCCTTATAATAAAAGTTGGCGAGATTGAAGTTGGTGGCACAGTTTAGTTAAATTACATTCATTCACCTTTATTTTTGAGGGCTATAGTATTCACAAACACACTTTAATTTGTCGTTCTGACCAGTGCAGCAAGGTTTTTCTGGATAATTAAGTTTTAATCATATATATAACCTGAAAAAGCTCCAATTGCAGCTTTGATTATTGTCAGAATAAAAAGCATGAGTTTTACATGCAATTTACAAAGTTGGTTTAATTTTCTTTGGAAAAGGGTACAAGAACAAGAATTGGGGCAACAAAACCAAGTCTGAATATTGTTGGTTATAAATAAGAATTAGTCAAACAGTTGAACTGCATCCTTTGGGTTGCAACTATGAGCTCTAGAGACAAAAGGTTTGTATATACACAACCCCAAATCCAGTGAGGTTGAGATGTTTTGTATAACATGAAAAAAACAGTATACCTTGATTTGTAACTGAATACACTACAAAGACAAGATATTTAATGTTCAAACTGATAAACTTTTTTTTGCAAATATTCACTTGTTTTTAGTCTTTAATGCTAAAAGTGGCAAGATGGTTAATAATAAAAATGTGTATCATCATATTTCAGGTGTTAATGAGCATGGACATTCTAGTTGCCTGAGACAAAATTACTGAACTTTTTATGTGTGAAGGTTAAATAAATGCCAGATTTGCAAACTAGCAATCTTTATTGTTTGGGTATTAAAATTAAGGATTTGTATTTCATCTAAATATATTTTGGGTTTGGAAAATTTTAGGCAATTTATTATCTAATTAACTCAATTTAAACATAACTCATGCCACCTGGTAGAGTTTCAGGGGTGACTAATGGAAATAAATGTGTCCTTTTTAGCCAACAGAGAATGAATGAATCAATGTGAAATACTCTGCAGGCACACTCTCCACTCTGCATGTTAAGCTGCAGCCTTCCAATGTCTTTATGGATCAGCAGGCATCTCAAAAAAATTGAATGCAATCAGTCGGGCCATGAACCCAGAAAGTAATTTTGTGTCTCATCCCAGATAGAACATTAGGTAAATCCCCTTGAGTTTAACAATGATGGTACTTGTTTTATTGCATTTTCTTTGGGATGTACCAAGACAGCCAAGTATCACTAGAAAGCTATTCTTTACATAATAATTGAAGTACTTGAGGAATTTTTACAGCACATTTTTCAAGTATGGCCTGATTGCCCCATATCAAAATGTTAGTGTGATTCCATTACTGAATGTATTCTAGCTACATACAAAATGTTAACAGCTTAAAAAAAATATTACATTGTTTCTGCATCGAGGCTGTCTTCTGTCTGCTTTTAAATTCTGCTTTAAAATTCAGATAAAACAGAGGTTGTGGTTTTTGGGCCCGAGCATCTTAGGCCTGCGTCACACGGCAAGATTTTAAAATTGTCGGCCGATTTTCAACGACTAAGAAACATCACACGTGAGGATAAAAACTCATGAGTAGTCCAGGTTTGGTTCTACAGTTTGTGGTGTACAGCCACACAGCAAGAGACAACATACCACACACCAACAGATTTCATTCATGAACCTTTAGCTGTCAGACATGAAATCACAAGAGACTTCTTGAAATCTCACGAGAATTCAGATGTCAGAGGAAAAATCTCACGTGACCTCCAGAGAGACGTGAGTTCAGAATAAATAAACATTTGAGACGAGGAAGAAACAAACAATGTTGATTGTTTGTGGACTATTTTTAACAGAGAAAAAACATTTCTAAATTATTTTTACAATGTTCAGCAGACTTTCTGGTGAGTCATGACAGTTTTTTATGCCTTCTTTATTTTGGATTCCCCTCTGTGTTTACATTTTCTTGCATTCTGATTGGCTACACATCACATTCAACAGGCTGTGAGCTTGTTTGTTCTCGGGTGAACACCACACACACTGTGATATTGAGCCAAATTCAATTGAACATTATATATATTTATATATTATATTTTTATATATTATTATATTTTTTGTAAATTACTAAACTGTGAATTGATTTGTCTGCAGAAACCTCACAAACTAATATTCAGGATTGAGTTTTAAAGAATAAAATGTATATAAAACTTAAATCTAAAAAAACTAAAAATCATGTGTCAATTTGTAATCCATGTAAAGCTAAAAACACTCAGCATAGCTGTTAATGCAAAGTTTCAAGGGCAAAACTGTATTTTTTTCAGGACAGATAAAATCTTACTGGCTTGGACCCAATAACTGAAGGTCCAAAACATGTGGTTGGATTTATTAGAATTTTGGTACAAACCACACCGTATTAGGAATGTCATGACATTCAGAAACAATAAAATGGTTTAAGAGCATCTGTGTTGTTGTTTATGGATATTGTGGTTACTGTGTCATGGGTGAGAGACTTTGTTCTCTATGGCAGGATTTGGGATTAATTATATTTTGTATATTTTGACATTAAATACCTCAGTTCTTTATTTTTGTCTCTTCATTGCTGTTGTTCATTATAAATGCATTGCAAGTAAGAAGTTGTTTTGTTGTTACTTTGATTTTTGTGTCGGTTTTTGAGACTAGATTTCAATCCTAAACCAACTCAGTATAACTTTTAAACATAGGTTATGTGCTCAGTATATTTAGGAAAGTAACTAGGGGTAATGTCTCTGGGTCAGAACTTTGATTCAATGCATGGATCTATGTTGTTTCTTCCTCTTCAGCTCCTCCATTCTCCACTGATCATTTCTTCAAAATCTTTTAGTAAAACTAAACAAACAAAATGCTGATAACAGAAGCTGCAAAAACAGTCCCTACAAAATAGCACTTTCCAAAACAGGAAGATAAACTTTCAAATGTCCTATAAAGGTTCAGAAATGAAAAAATGAATACGCCTGGAAAGCTCCAAAACTGTTACAAATCTATTTATTCTTTGGAAAATATAATGTTTGGTATTAACTGATAAAAAAAATGGTTTCATAATTTAGTTCAATTTAGCTTTGTTACTACATGTTCGCACCTGACTGGCAGCACCTGGGGTACCAGAATCACAAAAGTATCAATAACAACAGCAAAATAAGCTTTTTGGCAATAGCAAAGAAGATATTTTGGGAATTTTTCCATGTGTGTAACCCACATTCTCACCTCTATAGTTCTACCCACAAACGCATGTTCCTTACAAATGTGGCACCATTTAAAAGGAAAATTATCAGGCTTTCCAATAGTATAAGATTTATTGCCAAGAGGCATTGTAAACTAAAATAATCTTCAAAAACTCAAATTTCCTTATTTTTTGTGCTAAGTTTATATTTATATAAAAAGTACAATTATTATTTTTTTTACAACTTTATTTCTGCTGTTTGGCTATAGTTGAAATCATCAGTTTATTTATAGGATATCTTTAAAATATTCAGACGGCTACATCCTAGAAACGTTCAAAGATCTATGCAATGTTCATTTATATTCAGCTTGTATTAAAGGGAGATCAACTGATTCACTCAACTGAACTCAACTTTAATCCCGTCACACTTTTAACCACCCAATTTATCAACAAGTCAACCTCACTGTCAATACTGTATACATCTACAACTAACCCATCCTGTTAGATAAACATCATGGTGGGCCACTTATTGTGCAAGAAATGTGGAAACTAGAAAAAGCTTGAACTGTTTTCAGATTTCTAATTCATACATACTTAAGCCCTCTTCTCACCATCTCCCTCCCTTCCTGAAAAACTTTGTTCATATCACCATGTTTACTGCATGTTGACATGAAAAATATTTTAGGGTGAAATAGCAATGATTCATATATACACATGGTCTCAGTGCATTCTCTGTTTGTCTTCAAACTTCACTTTTCCCTAAATCGTGTATATAAACCGTGGTTAAAAAGGGGAGATTGCAGACTGCCTCATTCTGTGGACTCTAACACTCTGGGATATGCTGTTTTCTGGAGACTAATCTGTTGCGCTCTTATGGACTTACCAAAATGGAGCTTTTCCTTTTTGTCTAAGGCTGACGGATGACGGATGGTGACTACTTATTGTAATTACAAAGACTTTATTTTTAAGCAATTGCTATTAAGACAGAAGCTTGCAGCTGTTAATATTAGCAGGGGGGACAAAGCAAATGTGAGAGTACTTCATAGATGTCAAACCTCTGCCAGCAAAACTTGGAACAGAGCGAGTCTTGGCAGTTTTCTGTGACCTCTATAGGAGCAAAGAAAACTGAAAGGTTGTTGAAAGACTTTCAGACGAGTGGAAACGTCTCTCCCTCCTTTCATCACCTGTGTTCGTGTGTCTGGAGTGTGTATGGATGTTTACACAAAACAGGGAGCTTGTGATGCTTTACTGCAGTAGTGGGCATGACAAGTCTCCAGGTTCTCTGCTACCGTTTACTAAACATCGCTTGATAGGACACCAGTGTTTTAGTAAATACAGAGGGGCATTGCGTGTGTGTGTGTCCTTGTGTGTGTGTGTGTTTTGGGTACCAAGAAAGTTCACTTTCTGTTCAGGTAGCAACTATTGAAGGTGAAAAGGTGGATCCTTTCTGCATTGAGGAAAAAGACAAATGGAATCTGCCGCACAGACATGCAAATTATTTTTATTTTTATTTTACAGATCCATAATCAGGACAGTTCTTAGCACTGACACACACAAATATGTCATGCATAACAGCTTTAGAAGAATTGTTCTCTGTCTGAGTTTATAATATAAACATCACACACCCACAAAAATGCGTGTGTGTGTGGCGGTGTGCGTTCCGTTAGTTCGACAGGTGTGTGGAAGACTGCCACGAGCCAGGCAGCAGGTGAAGATAAGGGTTTGTAGATTTTAATTGTATCAGCGTATTGAGCAATAATTCTACTGCCTGAGGCAGCATACACAGCTACAGCAACCCATGACTGATGGATGATGAGCTGGGTATCTCTCACTCATGCACGAGGATTAGCACTCACTTCAACTGCCTAACATCTTAAGGTTTGTGCTCAAAGCACTATAATTTTCTGACAATTAAAGGAACCATAAGAACTTTAACAGGTGATGAGTTTTATACAAGCAAAGGGGCTGTTCTGTTTTTTTTTGTATTTTAGAAATGAGACAATTAGAAAAAAGTAGGAGGTAAACCCATAATTATATAGACATAGATAACCTGTACTTAACCATACTTGTGCATGCAAAGAAAAGTGTTAGGTACAAATTGGCAAACAAAGACAAGGGAGGTCCTGATACTGTCATGTGGGTTTCAATAAACACTTAGGGTTTAGGTAGTAAATCCCTCAGGTTTTACAACTTCTTATCTGCAAAGCCTCATCTAGAATGCCAGTTTCCCACAGTATCCAGTGATTAACAGTTATAAATTTGCCTCAGGTAGAAACTGCCAGATTAAGATGTCTCAAAGTGATGCCTGCTGTTAATGAGGTCACAGAGACATACCCCCTACCAAAATGTTTCTGTGGGCAGAAAAGTGATTATGATGGAGTAATGGGGCGGAAGGTCTCCTCTTTTATTCTACACACCGATGTTTTACTTGTCAGGGCAAAGTTTAAAGAGGAAATTAAAAACCAACAACAAAATAGATTGCTTGAGTATTTTTGGATAATTTAAAAATTGCTAAGTCAACATGATGTGGAGGTATGATGTGTCAGGATGGTGATGTGCATTATTCCTATGCTGGCTGACTCAAAGGAATAGTCTGGCTATTTGGTCAAAAAGTACTTCATCAGCCACGACATCAGTCATAAAGCACAAAGTATGAAAATAAGAATCCACACCAACATATGTTAAAAAGGACAGAGGTCTTCCTTTAGGCTAGGCTAGCCAAATGAAGGGCAATTTTATATCATTTTTCAGGAAATGTGGCTGATAAAGTACCAATAACTTCTCGATAAAATATCATTTAAATGGCCAGATTATTCTTTTAACATTGGTTCCTTGTATTTCAGAATTTGATCCAGTATTCTTTCTACTGTATTCTAACATCTTTCAGTGACCTTAGGACCAATCAGAGTTGGTGAACTACTAACCTGGAAGAACTGACAATCTAACATTTCTTTATAAATTTGTTTTATAGTTTGAATATCATTTAGCTATCTTGTAAAATTTTTATATTGTTTGTACACTTTTTATTGTATATATATATATATACTCCTGATCAAAATCTTAAGACCAGTCAAAAAATTGCAAGAATTTGCATTTTGCACTATTG
>JARVJO010000269.1:20470347-20487946 GCA_031762555.1 Cynodonichthys magdalenae
GATAGATAGATAGATAGATAGATAGATAGATAGATAGATAGATAGATAGATAGATAGATAGATAGATAGATAGAAATAATAATAATAAATTATTACAAACAAAAATATAATCAAAATGAAAGATTAGGAGTAAATGCCATGCAGACTAGGTACTGTATACCTGTATACACACCCATGACAAAGTTAAATCATTATTTGCTCTTGTACTTATTAACGTAAATTTTTTATTTTTATTTTTGCATAAAACTTTCAATGAAATAGTTAAATATGGCGTTTATAAATTGTTTTTGTTTGTAATTGTTTTAGCTGTAGCTTCAAAATTTGTGTGTGCGCGTGCTCACTGTAATCAGCTCGTGAATCAATCTTTACATCTCAGTCCTGAATGAATCAACTCTGATGGTGAGTAGTTAGCCATTGCTAATTTGTAAACATTTACTGCGTTACCTTGTACATTACATCGGCACAAACACACGTTCCCTTTACCACCGCCGCCCAGGAAACAGATTTAAGCAAATAAATACATTTATGCCGTGTTTCCTCTGTACAAACTGTAAAGTGTCTAACTGTTTTAGCTAAAGCAGCTGAGCTAGCATGCTAACTTTTAACACTGACGTCTAAATTCGGTTAATTTAGCTTCCATTAGAGAGGAAAGATGAAAGCCTCGTTGGCATTCACAGAATGAGTGGTTTATATACACACGTGATAACACAATATTTACCCGTTTGCAATTAGATGGTAGAGTCGTCATCAACCGCCAAGCTTCCACCGACCACCAGCAACGTCGACACATTGGAGCTAAACAAGGATCATTTGGAGAGGATGATTGAAACTATGGAGAACACAGCAGGTGTGTGTAGCTATGTTTAATTAAATTGATGAGGTTGTTATTACTGGTATTACCTAGTAAGGCCTTATTACTGTTTCCCCTGTAGTTCAGCTGACCTGTATGGCTTATGACATAGTGACCCTGCGAACCAGTCCAGAGGTGGGAGCCGCTATGCGGGAGCTGGAAGATGCGTATCTCCGCTGCAGAGCGGCAGTGTGTGGAGACCCAGACCAGCAGGCAGAACTGGACTCCTGCTCTGCTGAGCCTGCTGCCACAACCCTCGATTAAATGGGTCATGCATTCTCAGAGCTTTCTGTAGTTTTGGTTCAAAACTTTCATTCCTCTCTGTGTTTAGTTTAATGGTAATGACTGAAGTTGCTGTGTCTTTTAACAGACGGTGTTTTCATGTTTACTGATGGCAATCTGTAGATGTTTACATGGACATTGTATGTTTTGTCACTGTTTAAACTGCTCTAATTCAAGTTAAATAAAGAAGTTAATACTTTTAAGAAGAGTGCTGTAAACTTTTTTAGACATAGACCTTATTGTTTATTTCCTAAATATAATTTAGTCACTGCATTTTCTTTTTCAAATTACAAGACCATAATTCACAACTGACTTTCCCTTTCTGACAGTTTTATTTATTTATTTTTTTATGACTTGGCACAGACATTATGTTCTATGTAATTATTTTTCAAATAGAGAAGACCACAGGACTCACTGCCACCACCTCTTGTGTCGATCTTGAAAACATCCTGAAAGGGTTGGACTTAGTGTCTAGCAGCATGGATCGTCTGGCTTGTGCGTTTGATTCCTTTATCTCTGACGTTTAAAGGCATAAACTGCTGTACCAGATTTGAAATGTGATAGCTAAAAGTGGATTTATGACATACAAACACAGCTTAGGCATGTCAGCGGTTCAAATTTACACGATGCTTCGCCATGCCTTGTCAGAATATGATTTGCAGATAGATATATATAGGAGTAACTGAAGGATTTGGCACAGATAGGTTGTCTATCAGTGGTTCTGATGTGAGGCAAGATGTTGCAACTGCTATTCTGCCACAGGGGACAGGCGTTGGTATAGAGGGAATCAGTAATCTGCCATCTTGTCACACTCAGTTATACTATTATTTGTCTGATCACTTGGTTGTCTCAAATTTAAAAAAAAAGTTTCAGCTTTGATTTTTTCGAGAAACTATTATGGTGGGATTAGTTATTCTCTGAGCTCATTGTTTTCTTACGTTACAGTGTTGTTTTTGTTTGTGAGCGATGCGACTATACAATTTTTCAGGCTTTACCTTTCATGCTAAGTTTGTGATCATTTTCTTATAACTGTAACTTTAACTGCAATTTGTATTTCAACCCCTCAAATGTTTAGAGGTTTTTAGCTCTATTAATTCACTGTGCAATACATGGCTTTGAAATTTAACTTCCATTTTCTTGATACATGATGTGCAAACAGAATTTTTTATTATCACCTGCAACCAAAGGGTGATAACTGGATTTGAATGAAACGTTCTGAAAGAAATCATTTGATGTACTGTACATCTACAGCTGAATAATTGTGGGTGGTATCAGCCCGATTTAAGTAGATGTAATGATGTGATGTAAGCAAACACAGAAATGACTTGAAATCTGGTCATTTTGACAGCTATGCAGCTAAAATTTGGTGTGGTAATTGGTATGACTCATTCCCAACTCATAGCTCTAGCTGAACAGGCTCTGTAATAAAACGTTGCTACTAACTATTAGACTCAACTTTTTAACTGTTTGTACATCTATATTTGATTAACTTAGGATTCAGCCTAATTTAAGATGGCTGCCACAGTTATCGACCTTAGCCTACACAGAAATGATTGTAATTCAGTGAACTCTGGGGTAGTTGTTGACTGACATCCACAACATTATACTTTAAGCGCTAACACATGCAAGACCTCGAAAGAGACTGCACATAAGGCTATATGCGACTATAACTTTGTCATATTCTAATATATTTGGATCTTAGCCTAAGTCTTACAGAAACACACCAAAGTCTTGCCGACAAGAAGTTAAAGTTGACAAAGATGTTGAGTCAATTTGAGTCACACCCTTATTAAAAAAGTGTTTGAAACAAAGGTGAGAAGAAAGGGATGACTTTTTTTGTTCATTTAGACTGTTTGAATTTTTGTGTACAACAACTGCTGGAGATCTGAGGCGATTACGTAACAAAAGATTTTCTCTTACTGCTGGCAGTGCAAACTTATCTGAAGCAATGCGATCTGATCCCGTGCGTTGGCCACCCTGACACGTTGACATTGCTCGAAAAACTCCCTGAAGCAGCGAAGCAGCAGCCACGAACTCAGACTGAAACTGGAGGAGGTAACGCCGCGTGTCTGCACTTCATAAAAAGATGTTCAAAAACATCAGCCACAAGAGGATTATTCTTTTTGTCTCATTCTGTTTACTAAAAATAGGGAAGGCAGCAAC
Organism: Cynodonichthys magdalenae; assembly: GCA_031762555.1. Lineage (NCBI taxonomy): Eukaryota > Metazoa > Chordata > Actinopteri > Cyprinodontiformes > Rivulidae > Cynodonichthys > Cynodonichthys magdalenae. The sequence continues at coordinate 20,473,643 of JARVJO010000269.1, forward strand.
GAGAGAAATTACATAACAACGACCTTTGAGATTGTGGAAATTGTGACATTTGTTCAGATGTTCTTAAAAAGCTCCCCGAAAAAAAAGGAAAACATGGATGTATGCAGAAATGATCACGTAGGAGCAGATGTTAACACATGTTCAGCTGGTAGTGGTGCTGGTCAGAGTCCCGCAGGGTGCAGCAGACAACACTGGGGCTTCTCTGCAGAGGTCTCGTCTGTGGCATCGATGAGCACCAGCGGGGTGTTCATGTGATGGATAATCACCTCCGTCACCCCGGGGAAACTCTAAAAGCACAACAGCACACAGTAGAAATGACAAGGACCTAATGACTCCGCCGCATCAAACATACCTCGAGGTGTGACGGGATGTGAACTGTTCAGTTTCATCTGAGCGGGCACACTGAATATTTTTTTTTCAATCTTTTCAAATCTTTTTAAGATTATTGTCACTTTTTTTAACTTCACCTGAGTGCTGTTAAAGCCATTGCCGAGCAAGTAGGAGTCGCCTTGGTGACGGATCCTGATGTTGTAAATCTTGCCTTGATTCAGTAGCATCAGCGTGTGGGGATGCTCAGCTGAGCCCTGCGAGCTGTCTCTCACTATGAACGCTCCATCCTTCAAGATAGAAAAACATGGAAACAGACAACTTTTATAAATGAATCACTGTAAATATAAACTACATGTTCATTTGGGACAGGAGTACCAAATTCTGTTTTGGCCACAAGACCGATGTTTTAATGCTTTGTTTGACTTGTACCTTTATATGCATGTAATGTAACTTCCCTGTTCATATATAAATATTTAATGTTTTGTATATCTGTTTGCATTTTTAATCCAGAAAGAGAGTATGCAGGATCTGACCTTGTTCACCCTTCTGAGAGCAACTTCGGCTTCATGTCGAGTCACATTTCCTCTGTACCAGCTGGGATCCAAACACTGGGCTCACCCAAATAGAAAAGCCACTTAGAAAACAAACATTTTTTTTCTCTCTCTCTCTATGCTAAGTTGCAATAGCGAAGCTGTTTCCTAAACAACTAGCTGACAAATGTAGCGCAGATAATTACACTTATCAGACTTGTTAATAAAAAGCAGCTTCTTGAACAAACTGCAGGACTCCTCGATGTGTTTCTTTAAACAACATCGCCACCTGCTGCTTTGACTCTGAATGTGCTAAAGGTGGACAGACAGTACACAGAATAAAGTGTTCTGTGAACGTGTGTGTGTAGATTGTGGCTTCACTTTAACGCCACACATTTCATTTTTCACCTTTTTGGGTGCTGCTGTTGCTTTGTTTAACTTGATACGTTGTGTTGGCACCGGAGGAATTGGAGGTGGTTTACATATTCTAGAAAAATAAAGTAGTATAAGTAATAGTAGTTGTAGTAAAGTATTTTATATTTACAATAACAAAAAAGCTTATACGTACATTTTCATATAGTTTTACCTTTTGAACACATCTGTAGGCGGAGGAGCTCCTGGTTGAGGGAAACGACTGACAGATGGACCACAAGCTATGACAGTACTGCCCTCTAGTGGACATTGATGATGTCAAATTGTAAATCAATTTAGTACCATCCAGAAGTCAAATAATAATAATTAAAAAATACATACTTGTTTGTGGAAAGGTTCCCTGTGATGGACAAGTAGGTATGGTCTTCTTGGTTCTGTCTGTGTTTAAATCTGAATAATGAACTGTTGTGAGGAAAGAGAAACCGTGTTATCATTTGGCAGTCAAGGTAAAAAATAAACTTTATCATTTATAAAATAGGCCCTTGTGGAGTCAAACCCTTGTACTTTCACTAGGAGATTTCAAATGTCTCTGAGGAGAAGGCTTTATTTGTGCTGGGTGAGGAAGCAGAGTTTTTGAGCTTTTTCCTACAGAAAACAAAGGATAACAATGTTTTACTAACTAACATTTGTTTTACCTTCAAAGTAGCTACAGACAGTAAAAACCATTAGATATGCTTTAAGTTATTTGTTTATTTTTATGTTCTGTGTACTCTTTTACTCTGCTGTCTGTTACCTTTAGGACAGTCCCGACCTGTCATGGGTACAGTCGGCTTTAATGAGACCTTTGGCACCAAGTTGTTATCGTAGTTCTCGCCGCGTCCTCCTTCCTCAGCTGTTTGCGGCTCAAAGACAGGACAGATGTAATTTTCCTCTCTCGTCTTCTCTTCAACATGCTCATAGTCATGATCACTTCCACTGCTCTGAGCACAAAGAGGCAAGTACAACACAAATTACATCTTCAGTGTTTTCCCCCATATGTGAAGTCATAATTGCCTGAATGGAATTACTCAATTTGTTTCGGTTTGTAGAATGTGGCCAAAGTCAAGCCAGACAACAAATAGCATTTCACTCACAAACTCATCAGGCTCCCAGACTTCATCCTGTTTAGATACTTGAGAAAAAATACAGTAAACAATGAAAAGATCATTGCCTCTTAAGGTGATTGATTTCAGAGATGGGGACAAGCTGAAGTGTTGGTTACCTTTTTTGGAAATCCTCTGTGCGTTTGATCTGCATACACACACACACACACACAAAAAAAAAAAAACAGAAGCGCTAAACATTGTCATGTGGTTAGCTGAACTTCAGCTGGATCTCTGAATAAAATTTGTTCACTTACTTTAGACTAAATGTCTTCTTCTGCTTGCTTGTGTTGATTTCTCTTTGGATATTTATCAGTAATCTGTCAAAACCAAACAATCCATAAAATATGAACAAGAACCATCGTATTTGTATACAGTACATAGACTACTTTGTCTTACTTTAGGTATTATATTTTCTGTCAGACTTACGGGAGATAGAGGCTGGGAAACACCTGAAGTTGAGACTGTGTCATACGCTAAATGAAGCAAGTATTGTGAAAAGTTTAAATACAATCTGATGAAGACTTGAAACAACGTTGAAGTTAAGAGTTGACCTACCATAAACTGTTCTCCAGTTATACGGCTCTGAAACACCACTTTGTCACAGCTGGATAAACTGAGCTGAGGTAAACAAAAGAGAAAGAAATCCTATTTTAAGTTTTAGTTTATACTACAGGTACATCTGAAAATAACACCGGGTTTGGTGTAACTGTTTAAATCTAAGTATATGAAATGTTTCCCATCAAATAACTAAGACAGGGGGGTCAAACTTAGTTACACAAGGGGGGCAAAATTAAAAAGTTGTTCCAAGCCAAAGACCAATTTCTGTCAATATTTATTGAAGAAATATAGATGACCTTTCCCAAACACTGTTTTTATGTAATGTTTTGAACATACATAACCCAACATGTAAAGAAAACATTAGAAAATACTTATTAATTTCTTATGCCCACTCTGTACCAACTTTTTCATTTATTTTTTCTAAGAGATATGCTTTATCACATTCCAGCAAATCAGGTATAAAAAGAAAAACCCTCATTAAAAATTATACTACTTGATGTAGAAATAAGAAGAGAAAGGATCATTAAAGTTCTGTTGTTATTTTTATTATTATTTCCTTGAAGTGGTCCAGCTGTCATGAGAATAATGCACTACATCCAGTAACAAAAAGAGAAACTATAAAACTAGTTCACATTTAAAGTATTACCTTTGGGGCCAAATTTGGTTCTTAGACCTTGAATTTGACACGTGATCTAAGAGAATATATTGCCGCATTCATTTGTATGCTTACATGCCAGGATTTTGCTCACAATTACCAAACTACATACATTAGTTAAAAATGTAGAAGCACACCTTTCTTCATTTTAAGCTCTTGTGTATGAAAAGTAAAGTATTATCAGGTCTCAAAATAAGCTGAGGCTATTGACAATGATTACTCTGTCTTTTTTATTTAAATACCTAAAGGAATACACATCACCTGCTGCTTTAATGTCATTCATGCCATAATGAGGAATATTGGAGTAATTGCAATTTTGGTCAAATGTCGTGATTGACGTCCTGTTTTCAGATGTTTTCACTTTGCCTTTTAAATTAAGCAAAAAGCAGAACTTAGAAAAAAAGACATTTCTGCTGCACATCCATCTGGGAAGTGTAATAAAACCAATTGTAACGTTGGTCCTCGCTGAAATCTGATTGGCCTCCTGAAGTGCTCCTGTCCTCATCTGTCCTTTGCCTGAGAGTGATGATATTGTAGTCCCATGTCCAAACACTAGGGCAGGGCTATTCAACTGGCGGCCCACCGCCAACTGGTTCATTCATCTCTTAAGCCCAAACCGGTTTTCTACTTTAATTACTATAAGTTCTTTTAAGTTAAACATAGACATGTTTTGGTATCTACAGAAACGTCAGGAAGCTGGTAAAAAGCATTTCTAAGCACACTCCAGACAGTTAAATTTACAAGCAGTTGAAGATAAAACTATGAAAGTGAAAATTGGTTTAAAAATTTGGCAATTCAGAGATGTCAAAATAATATTTGTTAAATAGGAGGCATAATTTGTTTTTGATATTGTTTAATTACTTTTATAGGGTTCTGTATGTTCTATTCATGATTAAATACAGCAAAATAAACTATTTCAAAGTTAACAGATCTTTGTAATTCTTGGTTAATTTACATAGTAACTTTAATTACTGGATGTTCGGCTCATGAGCTGTTGACCTGCAGTAACTGTGGCTCCCAGAGCAATTTAGTTGAATAGCCCTGCACTAGGGGCACTGATGAGTCCAGTATGAATCAGATGTTTGAACAATCCTTCAACTGACAAACGATGGTTGAATTTTCTCACACGCTGTGTGTTTGAGAGTATTTTATCTATGTACAGTAAAAATGCATGTTAAATTGGTAAGGAGAATTTACTGTGCAAGTGAACTTACAAGTGTTTGAACATGTAGGTAAGATTGGTTAAATGGATACACTTAACCAAGGGATTTGTATGCAAGGGTGTTGAACAAATACTTGTCCCCTCTATGAATATTGTGGCCCCTTGATGTCCCCTTACCAAGAAAAATTCTAGATTCCCCACTGATTTGCAAACAATCAGGAATGTACCTTTATGTTATGAGAATAACTGTTAACATGAGGAAAACGTTTAAGACTCAGCAGGAAGTCAAATAACTCTGTGTTAAACTCTCTACGCCTTACCATGTTGAAAGTTCATTACAGTATATTAAGAAAACACTGAATATGTTTTTTTGTAGCAAGTGGTTCTCTTTAAAAAGAAGCACAGCTCAGATGAATCGATGTTCGGACCTCGCACAATCCTGGGGCGGGACTTTGAGACAAGTGTTTCCAACATTAACGACTACCTGCAAACCTCAAAGAGCTGAAGTGACATCGCAAACACGAGTGGGCTAAAATTCCACAACCATGTGAGAGACCAGTAAAGTCATTTACAAACAATTAGCTCCAATTATTTCTGCTGAAGGTGCTACAAATTCTGTGTATTTTCTGATTTTTTTTTTTTTACACATTGCATCAGCATTTTGGCTTTGTTTGAAATAAATAAAACAAAGTATCACTGGGATGTTTGTGTTGTGATTCAACTGAGGTTGTATTTATTTATCTTTATAACTTGAAATGACCAGATGCCTTCTTTTATTATCATCATATAAAAGCTCCAGAATAATAAAAAGTGAGTGTACTTTTCATCTAGAAGAGCCTGATTTATAGTCTATGAGATGGTTGTTCTTGTGTCTTGCGTAGTTTGCTACTTTTGCCAACTAATTCCCTGTTTTGTACATTGACCCTTCAGAACTAGTTCTTACAGTACTGGTATCAGGATTTTGTGATTGGTCAGAACTTTGTGGGTGTTTTTTACTATTTCCTGCCTGATATTGTGTGAAAGTACAGCCAACATTACAACTATTCCAGTAAAAATCATAAAGTTAAATATATCTTGTGGAAGAAAATTGGGCATTTTTGGACATGCTCCTGGAATAAATGGAAACAATAGTGGTGTCCTTGTGTCAAATTAAAGAAAATAGTGCTTCTCCTCAATTATAGTAATTGAAATGCCAGATCTGAAACCAACAACTTGTTAGAGTTCAGGGAACACTCATTTCACTACCATGAATTCAAAGTGAGAGGCAGCCTTACAAGGTTGGATTTAAATCTAATATTGTGGGTTCTTCTGGTCAGGCGGATGAGTAAAAACCGAAAACATAAATTACCTGAAAAATTGTTGTCTTAAAAATGCTGCAGCTGTTTGAAACAAAGTAGCTATGTTATCAAGGTAATTTCCCAAAACAAAAATTTCCAACTAGCTAATAAATACAGCTCACACCATTACCCCGTCCTCCCTTTATTATCACCTGTTGTCTAAAGGTGAAGGCAGGCTAAATGTTTTTGGGTGGGTGATGGTGGGTTCATGTGTCAAATGTATCAAAATATCTCATGAACAACTAGAGAGTCAAATCATGGTCCTCAAGACCCACTACCCTGCATGTTTTACTTGTTTCTGCTCCAACACACCTGCTTCAGTGGTTGAATTACCTGTTCAAGTTTTGCAGAAGGCTGTTAATCACCTACTCATTTGAATCAGGTGTGTTGGAGCAGAGACCTCAAAAACATGCTGGATAGTGCTTGAGGAGCAGGATTAGACACACCTGCATTATAAGGATTTTAATACAACTTTCAGAAATTAACCTATGGATGAACATGCACAGCTGACTAACATTTGAAGCAAAAGTTCAAGATGGCCACCACAGCCAGCTGGTCTCAGAAAACACAAAAAATGGCTATAATTCAATTAGCTTTGCAGCAACTGAGCATTAATAGCAAGTGCTACTCATTGCACAAGGTCTTTTCTGAAAAGCTTAAAAAGTATGTTGTCTATTAGCAAAATATCCTATTATTGACAGGTGGTAATGAAACTTTAATAAAGAACTCATTGGTTTAACCTCTACAATTGATTTAAATTTGGTATCAGTCTCATTCAAAATAGTTTTCTTAGCTAATCAACATAAGCCAACACAAAAAAAATTTAATAAAACTCGGTCCAATTTAGTGAAAGTGCTCAAATTTGATGTGACATTAACAAATCCTGATACGATATAAGATCAATGTTGTTTTTTAAAATGTGACTCAAATGGTTACAACTCTTTTCTCAACAATAAATGAACTCAGTCCAAAACTTTGCTTGGAAGTTGGTGGCCAATGAGCATCTTCTCGGCAATAAATCTTATAGCTGGCGCCTGATTGGCAGTACCTGGGGGTACCCGAAGATCAAAACAAGTTCAATAGCAACAGCAAAATAAGCTGTTTCCCAGTGGCAGAGAAGGTTTGGCAGCTCTACTGTTCACCCCCCAAATGTATGTTCCTTATGACCTTTTAAAAAATAATTAGAAGATTTATTACCAAGAAGCATTGTTACAACAAGTAAACAATCCGTCAAACACAAATATCCTTACTTTTTGTGCTAAATTGGTCATTTAATATTTCATGTCACAGTCTTGACTCTTTGGTCATTAATCTGGTCCCTTTTGATTTGGTTGTGTCTCTAAGCACTGACATCCCTAAAGATCATCTTGAAGATGTTTCACGTAACTAAAGGCATTTTTCACTTTAAGTCATAGCTTTCGTTTTTGTTTTGCTCTCATCCGTTCAGGAGATGAGGACGGTTAATATGCAGTTGTGTTGCACACAATAATACACAGCATTAGCCTACATAGCAGACAGGTGTGGGCCAGATCTGGCTGTTATATCACTGTTTTTAAAATTGCATGCCACAATTGGCCCACTTGTTTGGTTTATGCAATGTTGGGCCATGCATGGACCACCTCTGGCAAACGACATTTGGGCCACCAAAGGGCCGTCATTTTTTGCAGAATCTGGCCAGAGTGTTAAGAGCATTGTTTAAACCAGAACTAAGCCAAACAAATTTAGCCAATATCAGATGGTCTATCTGCTAAAAATGTGCATCCATACTTTAGCTTACACATCATTGCTTTTTTAAGAGCTGTTTTTTACATGCTATAGATGTCCGTTTCATCTTGACAAAACAACCTATTAAAATGTGACTCACCCGCCTCATGTAGTCAGCTAGAGTCTGTGTGTCCCATCTCATCACCTCTTCTTTGGAGGGAGCATTAGCCAAACTCATGCCTGTTTCTTCGAAAGCAGATCAGCAAAAGTAAAAAACAATTTGTTGAATAGTCACAGCTGAAGAATAACCTCGTCAAGTCAGAACACTTGGTTTCATCATCTTCCACTGTGAACATAAAAGGCACTGATGGCTGTTTTCAGTGGTTATTATTAGAGAGGTTAACACAAGTTGTTAAAAAAATGACTGCTTACTTCCTGTCACATAGTGACAAACCATGTCTCATCTTTGTTGCTTGGTTGAGTTACTATTTCTACTCAGCACACAACACCAAAGTCATATATTAAAAAAATAAAAGTGTAGTTGTGGGTTTTACATCCTCAAATATGATGGTCATCACGGTTCCTCATCTGTTGTCAAAACGTCAGATACCAAAAAAATATTATAAATTATTGTCAGTCAATAATATACTTGAGGAACCAATTTAAGATAAAAATATATTGTGATAAAAAAAACCTCTAGACATATTTCGCCCCTGCAATGTAGTTTCAAGTTATTGCAGAGTGCAGACATTTACTTTTGCACAGTTCTTTTAAGGTCTAAATTCGATGGAACAAATTTGTTTAGTTATTCTGCTATTTTTAGCATTTACTTGTAAAAACAAATAACTTTTTTTTTTTGCATTTTGGTTTACTTTGTCACGTACTAAATGTATGCGGATATACATTAAACAAATATTTTCAACTTAATCACTTTTCATGAGCAATGAATCGTTGTTCTAATGAGTTAATTAATATTAGATTGTAACAGGATGCGTTGTGTATCAAAATATGAACTATCTTTTCCATCAGACTTGTAACATGTTTGATCTTGTTCTGCAGCTGCAGCTCCGGTTTCAGTGGTCAGACCTCCTGGTATCTCGCACCCAGGTGAAAGAGGAGGGCCGCTGGGGGGGAAGTGGTGATCAATCAACCTCAGGTTCTCACAGACCCTCAGGGCCTGTCTGGTTGAATACATGAGTTCCTCTGGGGGGTCCTAGAGGGGGACCCCCATGACCTCCCTCCCTCCCCATTTTCCTACACTGTCCTGATAAGGGAGTTTCCAGTCCCCCCCCCACGACCAACACCAAATATGAATGGTATCCTCAGAAAAACCAGGGTCTCTACATGTAGAGCAAGCATCAGACCCAGTAACATCTTCAGTGGACGACAGAGATAAGGGGTGCATCTCTGAGGGTTTGTCTTGGATTAAAAAGCTTCATTAACACACAGCAGGTCAGCATGAGAAACACAGCAGCTCCACAAGTAAACAAATGGGAAGTCACACTTGTCTTTTCATTTGTTTATATTTTGCCTTCCACAGTCAGGAGCTGTTGGCTTTTTCTACCTCAGATTTCCCAAATGTTGTATTTAATCTGAGATTTATGACTGTTTGGTTTGAGAGTTCCTGCAAACACACAAAACAAATTTGCACTCTGAAAAAAGAAAAACTTAAACTAAAATAAAATAATTTTTCTTTCAGCCACTGATCTTTTCGAGGATCTACAAGAATCCTGAACTCAACGTATCTCTATTATCTCTAATGTTATCACGAGTTGTCATTTTTATTTACTGCCTCTGCAGTCACTGGTCTGAAGAGAGTCAAACAGCAGTTTATGGTCGACCCCCACCCCCTCCTCCTCCTCTATCGCCCCCCCAGGCACGGGGACCCCTAAAGAAGGTAATATCCTTTTCATCTCTCATTTAGCTGGGATCCTGGCAGATTTATGACATGTCCAGCTGAGAGGAAGATTTTTGGAGTTCCAGGGGGTAGAGAGAAGGGAAGCAAATAAAAGAAGGCTCTTTCAGGTCAGTGGGCGGAGATGAGTGTCTTCTGAAACCTAATTACTTTTAAATTATAAGATTAGAAATGAGTTAAATGTGGGCCACTTTTGTTATGCCTCTATCTAAACAATGCAATATTGGACTTTAGTGTGAATAAAACAATATTTATGAGTTTGTCATGACATTTTTCTTTCAGCTTTGATGCATTGAGCTATTGATATTGTCTTTGACATGTCACCCAACCCCCCAAACCCCTAAAGAACAAGGAAGGTCAGTCCTGCTCAACATTACCAAACCAAATACTTGTAACTCTGTGAATGTTTCCCTAATCTGCCTCTCAGCTCTTTGAATAAAGTCAATACACACTGACATCAAAGTAATGGTGGATCAGCAGAGGATCAGCACCTTGGTTAGGTGTGATCTGCCCCATGTTAACCATGTAATCCCATGTTAAATGCATTTACGTCATTCTTATTCTAGTTTGTTAGTTCTGACTATCACAAATCCAGTGACCAGGGCGTTTATTAGGTAAACTAGTTAAGTCATCTTCAGTTATTGATTGAAAATCAACTCAACATTTTCCATATTTTTTTTAATTAAGCATGAAACATAAATACAATTGTGTTCACACAAGAAGACAGAGACACTGAATCAAAAGTGCAACTATTTACACAAATTATAGATACTTAGAATATAGTTTACAAGTTGGCAAAGTATGGTGAGAGGACCAGAAGTGGCCCTTGGACAGTTTTCATCTTTTAAATGAAAAGTAATCAACTTTACAACAAATGAATGACAACCAGTATTTGATTAATGAGTCCTACAGTGACTGAAAAACAACAGTTTATGTTAAACACTCACACTCATTTAAGAGAAAATTTGTAGCACAATTTGTTTTCAATACGCTTAAAATTGAAACCACAAGACTGCAAGCCCATGCAACTTTTTCTCAAGGAAATTGAGATCTGAAGACATTTTGGAAACTCCATCATGAATTCTGTTTACCATAATCAACAACAGTCGCAGCCATGTGAGCTACTACCCATGAGGTCAATGTTTGTTGAACAGATTGAACTTAAGTCTTCAGAAAGGAAAAAAGCATTATGCCAGAGGATCCCAAAACGGAGGTCCGGACACCGTCTTTGGGTAGTGAAACACCAATTTCGGAGTCTTGAGAAGAGCAGAAATCAAAATTAACTTTAAAAAAATTATTGCAAGTGGCATACTTAGTGTGAACTGCTACAAAAAGATCAGAACATTAGGAATTAATTTACCAAATAGCAATGTGGCACCTTGCTAAATTAGCAGTGAGCAATGTCTGTGAACCAGCAATGGTCAGGGCAATCAGCCTGTGTAACTTTTATTTTGTTGATAAAAGATGAAGTGAACTGTTACTTTTCCCCCAAAGTGACAGTTTACAGAAAAAAACCCTCTCATTTTAAACATATCAACTGTGCCCTGAGAGCTTCAAAAAGCGAACTATGCTAATTAGTTCTAACAAAAAAAAAGAGTAGTGAGCACTAAAATGTCTTCCAAATTGTTTGCCTGGAAGATTATTTATTTTCCAGTTCAATATGAGGCACTAGGATTGCTTTCATTAAGTCAATGTGGCCCCTCAGGAGACAAAAAGTGTTTATTTGGGCCCACGTTGTCTTCGTCTGGGAGCAGGCCCGTCCCCGCCCTCCCTCCTGGCACACGTGTGTTTGACCCTGACCTGTGAGCAGTCCTCACAGTTCACCTTGCAGCACCAGTGGAACTTGCAGTTGCAGCTGCTCACCACCTCCGTGCGTTTCTCCTCCACTCTCAGGCCGCAGTCGTTGCACAGCCTGCGGCAGCTCCTTCTTTCCCACTGGCTCAAGCCATCTGCGTGCGGCTGCAGACACTCTCGGCCCTCCGTGCCGTGGAGCCCGAGGCTGCTGTTCCTCTTGCAGTAGTCCGGAGAGTCCTCCAAGTAGACGAGCTCGGTCTGGGAGATGCTGTTGAACGTGTCCGTGATGGTTCCTCGGCTATCTGCGCTGTTTCCGGCCCTCTGGCGCTTTCCTTCGACGTCCAGTTTTTGGGCGTGGCTGTACTTGATTTTTAAGAAGTCGCCAATTTCTCTAAAACTGGAAAGCTGTGTCCAACAGGTTTGGACACTGCAGCTTTCGGACATGCCATGACATCTGCACATTCTCTTCATTGTTGCCTTCACAGCCTGATGGAAGCCAGAGAAAAACAAAATGATATTCTAACCATTCTGAAGTGGAGTCCTGTTGAAATGGTCTCAACAGTTAACGTTTTAAGCTGGATTCATATAACGCGAGAGGTGAAAGTCTGCTCTTGCTAATTGTGCGACAAAGATTGTCACTTTTTTTTTTTTGCATGAGCTCCAAGACCCAGTTTCATCCACTGGGTCCAGGAAGAATGTTTTCTGGCAGCGGCTGAACTACAACGCTCTCATTTCACTTCAGCTGTTTCGCAACGGAGCAGCTGGCTAAGGCTGTTACAAAATACAGCCATCAATGTTCCAGCAAAACTTTAAAAGAAAGTCAAATAGATTTAGCACTCTGGGATTCTTAGGAATGTAAAGTGCATTATAAATAAAATGTATTATTATTATCTTGTAAAGACAGTCAAAGAACTTGTGGACATTGATAGAACAATTTTTGAACGTAAGGGAGGCATCTCTTTGAAGTGTTTCTCTGTGGCTTTGCTGTCCAGGAGAGAGTACACCTTGCCCAGGTAGAAGCTGGGATACATTATGTCTTTGATCAGGATAGTGATATTGATGCTGCATAGCCAGTAACAACTTAAGTAGAGACTCATGTCATCGGTCTCGTTTTTTACGGTATCAAAAAAAAGAAACAAGTGCATCGGTTACCGGCCATAACAGCAATAATAATATCGAATATCAATATCAGCTGAAATTTTCATATCGGTGCATCCCTAGTAAAAATGTGTTCGTGTTTTCTCTGAATGCTTGGAGGCAGACAGAACACCCATCAGACCCGGACTGAGCTGTCTTATGAGAGGGGCTATTATAATCAATGACATGTGCCAGGCGGCGGGGAGCGGACGGTGATTCATCAAAATTACATTTGATCCTATTTTTGCCAGACGCTGGAGCTGTGCCAGAGTCAATCTACAAAGATCACTTGGCACCAACAGGAAAAGGAACAAGCACAGCATCCATATTTTCAAAACAATTCACCAAAGGCTGACTCAGTTTGTAGAAATCCCAGCTATATTAATAAATATATGGATATATTTCTACACAAATGCTGTCAGAATGTATTGCTCTGTTTGGGAAGGAGATGGAAGCATGTAGCGGGCAGCATATGTGTACACATAATACGCGTGGATTTTATTTTGAAATCAGAAGTTTCAAAAAGACAACAGAGATACAGTTTCAGCTGTATTTGGAGTATATGTACCACATAATTAATTATTTTGCTCTGACTTCCACATTTATCACTGGATTCATCGCGCAATTTTCACACGATTCTCAGACCTCCTCAAACAAACAGCTGCGAACTGTGCACCACAGCAGAGTGGAGGGGAACCACATCTAGGGTAAATAAGGGGTAAGGGAAGCAAAAATTTGTACAGGTAAGAAAGAGAGACCCCAGGGCGAGGGGCTTTCCACGTGTTACGTGCTGCAGTTTCTCTAGCTTATAGTATAAAATGTCCATGTGGGACAGAACAACTCACAACCAAATCAACAAGAGCAGACTTCTTCACTTCTCGCAGAGCATGGATAAGCCTTTTGGTAAGATCTTTGAACAATCTCAGTTTGGAGAAATAGAGTTGACAACACTGACGAGCCAATCAAAAGCAGCCAACATCAAAGTGGATTGCTGCTGTCTTAAATTAACTCCAATCTAAAGAATTTTGCTCTTTTATCAACTATTATACTGCTTTCATTTTACATGACTTGGTGATTTGTCAAGACCTCTCTGGTTATAGTTCAGATAACAGCACTAGCAGCTAGCTGTAGTGCAGCCTGAGGTGAAACCAGATAGAAATTTCAAACATTCCAAAATGTACATTTTTGTCTTTTTTTCTTATTTCTTTTGTCAATCCACTTTGGTTTTGTCTGTGTTCAGACTAGCCATTAGCTCATCAGTCCTGTGACGTGAGATGTGAACTATTTCTCCAATTTCAGGTATAGGCTCGTTCAAAAAGCTATGGCTCACAACCAGAAGGAACATGGCTTACATGGCGCCCTGCTGCGTTATTGTGCAGGTTGACGGCAGCTCTGGAGTCCTGTCCCGTCTCCAACGCGTCCACGTACTGTTTGGAAATACGCTCCCCAAAATCCACATTATCACTGCAGCCACCCCACAGCCACCCACGGCCGCCTGCACAGGACATATCAGCATCGTACTTTTAAAGCTTATAGAAAAAGGGGAAAAAAAAGAAAAGAAGAAAAAAAAAAAAACTCCTGAACCTCACCGATTTTCCCGTTGTTTGACAGGTCGCAGCCGCAGTTCTCCAGGTCTCCCAGGCTGCCGGTTCTGGTTAGAGTGAA
>JARVJO010000269.1:20487956-20504873 GCA_031762555.1 Cynodonichthys magdalenae
TGAACATGACTCCTGCTGCACTGATGGCGTGCACAAAAGATGTCTCTCTGGTAGCTGTTAATGAGGACGAAGGACATGGTTTCATTCGTAATAATAAAGCACCGTTCAAACTTTTTTAGCGCATTAAAAAAGGAAATTTCAAGTGATGTAAATTATTCTGTTTTTCTTTTCTCTTTAAGTTCTGTTTTATTTGAAAAACAGTTAAGAGTTTAAAAAAAAATTCTAACCTCTTCTCAGTCCTCTGAGCTGCGTGGCGCTGTCCGGACAGTTCCATCTGTCCCAGGCGAACTGATGTTTGCACTCCGCAATCCCACTCTGCGTCCCAACCTGCACGCTGCTTGCATAGGTGAGATATGCCTGGAAGAAAGTTTTTTTTTTAAGTTTAATTTAATTTAATTTTTGTGTTGAAATACTGTCACTTTAAATTGGTACTAAACTAACTAATTATAGTAAGTTTCTTACCTTTGGTCCTGTCATCAGAAAGTTACTGGCCACCCTGAGAGAAATTAATGTAAAAAATAATTTGAATTTGTTTTGTTTTTAGTCCAAATAAAACGTCCACAAAAATGGATCTTACCAGGCGTGTCCTGCGTTGAACAGCAGAAACAGGAACCAGAACATTAAGCGCATCATTGCTTTTTTTTTTTTTAAGTCTGTGACCGTATGGAGCGTCCTTTGGTCCCGGTGCAGAAACGTTCCTCCTTTATGAGAGCAAGGAACAAATGGAACTCTTGTTCTTTTGTTCCTGAAGCCCTGATTGGGTGACTGGGTCAAGAAACGCCTTATATGCGCACTTCAAAAGAACGCAGTCCTGCGCCCCTGCGGCTGCGGATTCACGACCGCAGGGCACCAATATACAAATGATGGGATCAAATTGACAGATCTAACGGAGTCGTGGGTACTGTAGGAAAATATTTATTATGTATCACTCAAAATAATATTAATATAAGTCCTTGTTCAGTTGTTAGAAAATCCAAGCGAGCAAAGATTTCCAAATTGGATCGAAGAAAATCACAACTTGGCTGATATATAGAGTCCAACATTAAAGGTAAAAAGTGCAATAAAAAAGTCCAGGCAGCTTAAAACTCAACATCCTTATATCAGCTTGAGTCTTTATTAATTAGATCCTTGATCACTCCTGACGCACCAGCTGTTTCCGCCTGGTCTGGTTCTGTCGCTTATTCCATCCGTCTTTGCGCGCGCAGTAATATTTAGTGACAATCTGTGTGCACTTGTCACACTTGACCGTGCAACACCAGATAAACTTGCAGTTGCAGCTGCTGACGACCTCGGTGCGCCTCTTCTCCACTCTCAGGCCGCACTGGTGGCACAGCCTGCGGCAGCTCTTCTTCTCCCACTGCGTCGCGTTCCTCCTGCCGCCCCTCAGACACTCCCGCCCCTCCGTGCCCTGCACCCCCAGGCTCTGGTTCTTCACGCAGTAGTTCGGAGAGTTCTCCAGGTAAACGAGCTCGGTTCGAGCGATGCCCCGGAAAGCGAGCGCCGTGGCCCCTCTGCTGTCCGCGCTGTTCCCGGACCTCGTCGGCTTCTTGTCCAGCTCCAGCTTCCTGGCGCGTTCGTGCTTCGTCTTCAGGTGGTTGCCTACCTCTCTAAAGTCGGGTAGATGCATCCAGCACGTCTGGACGGTGCAGCTCCCAGACACGCCGTGACATTTACAGCCTCTTCTCATTGTGGCTTTGACTGCCTGTCAATACAATCACAGTTTTTCGTTCAGAAAATGCGCGCGTTGTGCGTAAAAGTTGCTTTGCGCTCAAAATACCTAAAAGAAACTTCATGGTCAAATAATCAAATAAACAAATAATGACTCTCGCATATTTCATTCTCACCAGTCTGCCTGCCTCATTGTTGTGGAGGTTAACTGCTGCGCGTGCGTCGTGTCCGTTTTCCAGTGCGTCCACGAAGTGTCTGGAAATGGTTTCTCCAAACGCAACATTGTCACTGCATCCTCCCCAAATCCACCCTCTACCACCTGAAATTAGAAGAATTGGAAACAGCATTTAGTGTCCGGCAAAGGAGAAATAACAGCAACAGCAGATATAGGTTCACACACTCACAAGCACAAAATAAATATTATAATAATATAAAATAATAATAATCAGACATGTTTCTGGAGAAGTATGGTATTGATTTTTATAAGTATTAGATTGTAATATTGTTTTATGCTATTTGTTGTGATGTATGTAACATCTCTCTCTTGTAAATGTGACAGTGAGTCTCGAAAGATTCTTCTACACAAATAAACAATTTAAACGGTTTTTTTTAAAGTATTATTTTATCAGTTTGGTTCAGAAGTTGCGCACCTGCTTGACCAATCCTCGAGTCATCGCAGCCGCAGCTGTCAAAGTCTCCCAAACTGCAGTTCTTGGTGAGCGTGTACATCACTCCGGCTGCGCTGATGGCGTGGACAAATGATGTTTCCCTTGTGGCTAAAAAACAAACATGTCGCATATGCGTAAAGGCTCACTGATTACGCACAAAATGGATATGATTACGTCACCACAATTTATGTAGTTTTTTAGGAATTCCTTTTAAGTTAGTGTGGATTTGGAAATAAATCTTACCACTTCGAAGGCCGTTGTGTGTTGACAACTGCAGCGTGCTTTCTGGACAGTTCCATCTCTCCAAAGCGAACTGGTGTTTGCACTCTTTTATCCCGTTCTGTGCGCCTGCCTGCACGCTGCTGACATAACCCAGTAAAGCCTTGAGAGAAGAACACAAGGCAATTGTTATTTTTATTACGCGCATTTATAAACAAAAACAACAATTTATAATTATTTTACGCTTATGATAAATAGAACGGAAATTTGCCAGCGTTGGAAATACAAATTTACGCACGACGCATTCTCACAAATGGCAACATGTTTACCTTGGGGCCAGTCATGAGAAAATTATTCACGGTCCTGTTGAGAGAAAGCAGGACATTTTAATGAACAAATTTTGAAGACGCACTTAAAACGTTAACACATTCATTTAAAAACGACGTACCAAGCCGATGTCATGTGGAAGTGGATGAAGGCGGACATGACCACGACTGGGAGGACGTTCAGGGGCCCCATTGCAGCTGCGGTCTGAGCGGATTCCCGTTTGCTGTTGTCCAGATGTGCAGACCGCTGATCATACCTGACCCCCTCCCCTCCACGGTAATATATATAGTCGTGCCCTCTTTGACTGACAGTGGTTTTGGCCCTCAGATTAACAATGCGCCGTGAAAACGCGTCATTATTGCCTGCGTCCCCATTGACCAACAGGAACGGGGCAGTGATTAGGTGCACTTCAAAGTCTGGTGAACAGCCCCCTCATTCACCTGTCGCTCCCAGCTTTATTCTTATGTGCTTTTCCCACGAAAAAGAAACACCAACAAGTTCCAGTTTGAAGTTTTGATCTAAGACAGGGGGGGACTCAGCACCGTATTGCACCTGCTCACGCAGAAATACACCATATATTCTATTTAATCATAGCCATGATATAAAGACATCAGTGGAGACCTTAGAGAAGCTTCTTGTCTGTTTGGGAAATTGCACCGGTGTCCCACGGGGACGCACAGGGACTACAAAGCCTCCAAGCCCCTTTTTTGCCCCCCCTTCTACAGGATTGACGTATAGTCATGTAAATCTCGCCTCACACATTGGCGAAATTGGCACAGCCGTGATAATAGGATAATGGATGTTTTCCTGGGAAACAGCTTGGTGTGAAAAGAGTCTGGAATTTACAAGAGCATAAACTGTTAAACTACAGTGACGTGACTTCGGATTTTGACCAAAACTGTTTTTATTTTTTATATTTTACTATAATTAGATTAGCCTAAATACAAGAGAAAACTGTGAATGATCTTGATTTAACACATAATCATTGCAGTTCAGTCATTCAATTCCAGAGATGCCCTCCGTTGGTGATTAACTTTCCAGTTTTTAAATCAAATCTGTTGTCAAATCCTTTAAAACGACAGATCCACTCAGCGCGCTGGACAACAACAGCCCGACACTCAATGATAGGGGTGGAGGTGTGGATGTGGGGGTGAGGATAATCCTTACTAATTAGATATATTACCCACATTCATTTTCACTCATCTTCAGCCAAAACCAAGAGCTCAGTCTCAGCATTATCTGCTGCACGGTTTAAATCAGAGCTCCTTTCACTGATTTAATCGGTTAATAATAGCAGACAATAGGTTTGAATCTAAAGGGGGTGTGTCTGCACCAGTCCCATCGAAACTGTTAAAACCAGATCCTGAAGGAAAAAGTGGCACGTGTTTAGTCTAATTATCAGATGCTTCTCCGATTTTCACCCTGATGACTGAGTCTGAAACAGATTCAGCATATTCTAAATAATAATGGACATTAGGAGTTAAAGCGCAGTTCTGCGGTGTCATTAGACTGACGTTAATTCCATGATGTTTACTGCCATCTCAGACACTTGAGGCTGTCCACAGACCAAAAGAGTTGATTTATGGGGCTGCAGGAAAGGTGACAGATGTGACGGGGTGAGTGGAGGTGGCAGGAGTGGAGACGCCAGCAGCAGCAGCAGCCAATCTGGAGCTTCACTTTTGTGTTATTTTAATGAAAGTAGACCGGTGTGAGAGTGGCTTTTACTACTGGAAATCCACACACACACAAAATAAATAAAAAAAAAAAATTAAATAATTTGCATATTTCACTGAACTTATTTAAATAAATTTTGTCAGCAACAGGAAATAAGTAGGGCTTAATGTTACTGATTTTTTTTTATTTTCTTGTTTTTCTTCAGGAATCACCTCATTATTTAACAGCAACATGCTGCTGAAAAGGTTTTTTTATTTATCGCCTGCCAGAGCATTAAACAAAAAGCACAGACTCCCCCCCCCCCTCAATATTGTGTTTTAGCATTAATTATATAATACATTTCTTTGAAAGTAGAGGAGGAAAAAAATATAGCTTTGTTTTTCCTTGCCTAACCAAAAGAAGAAAAAAAACAGAAAATCATTCTAATCATTCTGTTTGTTATCAGAACAACAACAACAATAATAATGATAATAATAATAATACATTTGTAGCCTCCACTTCTTTAAATTTGTTTTTGTTTCTTTAAAAAAATCATTTTTTTTATGTTTTCTTATTTAAACATATTAGTTTATGTAATGATGTCTAATAAAGGCACTGTAAGTCTCCAACGTTTTCACATTACCAACATGTTTTCAGTGAAGTTGATGCATAATGATGATGCATAGAAAACTAACTTTTATCAGAAAAAATTATTAGGAGAAATTTGGAAGTTTTTTGTGTTGAAAACGAGCTGCTTATGAAAATTGGATTTACTGCTAAAATTTTATGTCTTTTGTACAATGTTGAGCACTCAGAGCATTTGTTGAGAATAATGTTCATCCTACACCAAGTTTTACCTCAAACTATAAAACTGACAGCCATCTTTTGCTTTTTAGATTCAGTTGAACAGTTCAGCTGTGGCACCATTCTATATTGACTCCAAAGTTTTGTTTAAAAACATGTTTGATATTTTGCTAACATGACAGACTAAAGTGCTTACCCTTCCTCTTGCCTTCAGGACATAATGACCTGAAATCCAGTTTAAAAGCAGAAAAACAACCTCAAAATTTTTTTCAACTTAAAATTTGGTGAATTTTCCTAGATTGATCCCAGCATTAGAAAAAGTAAAATGTTACCTTTTTACCCATGACAGCGGTACAAAAAAAGTTACAAATATGGTCATTTTGAAACGACAGTCATGTTGCATTGAAATCACAATCAGAGTTAATTATACACCACAAAGATGTGAAAATGCTTTATTTCTAAGATTTATCAGTAGCAGATAAAAACATGACCAGACGTGGTCTTCTGCAGAATATACTGCCTGTGCACTGCCTGGATTTGACAGCCAATAGTGTGGCACTATATGAGGGTGTCTAGAAATGTGGGAACATATGGAATCTCATGATCAAAAACTAACACTATTGCCACCTTGCCAGTATGTTTGCCTCTTTGCCATCCTACAGAGGGCAAAAAGAATGGGAAAGTACAGGTTCTCGTGATCAAAATGTGACTGTATTGCTAGTCTTCGAGGCTGCTCAAAACCTATAAAGGTGCTGCTGGTGACAGTACCCTGAATGCTCTCTGCTGCATGAGTGTGCGTTTCACTGCTGAACAGGTTGTATAATTTTTTTTTTTTCAAATGACCAGCAAGACAACTCTGATTCAGAAGAGGAGGAGGTATCAGAAGAAGTTGGGGATGAATACAACCCACATTTCTTCTACTTTAATCTATAGAAAAGCTAAACAAATACTGCTCACCCCTACACAAAATATAACTTTGTATACAAAAAATAATACGATAAGCAGTGCCATAGAAACAAGTGGTATCTCCTGAATAAATGCAGTCTTTCTGGCATGTGAGGAGGGAAAATTCAGGCATTCACTCAATCCGTGGTGAATGGCAAGTTGTTCCTTCAGACAAAAATAGATTTGTTGTTTAAAATTTAATTAAGCTATTTATATTGGGGGGTTACATGGGATGTACACAGAACCACAGGAGGCTACAGAAAACCAAAAGACATCCATCCATCCATCTGTCCGTCCAGCCATCCATCCATCCATCCACTTCTTATGGTTCAGGTGTGGTACTGGAGCTCATTATTAGTAGTCACTGGGTAAGAGGCAGGGTACATTCAGGATGGAGAGGTCACCAGTGCGACAGAAATACATTACACACCCAGTGACAATTTAACAGAGCCAGTTCACCTAACGTGTGGGCGAAACCCATGAACCCACAAGGAGAACATGCAAACACGACATCAATAAGCCTCAGCCAGAGTTTTATAGTACATTAATTTAACTTTATTCAGTTTGATTTTGTATTTGTTAGGGTTGTATTATGACACGGGGTCAGGAAATGGTTTACATTCATCCCTTTGGTCATGCTTCAAACACAAACTGAAACATGGTCTATTTCTTACATGGTAGGAGTTTTTATTTCTAAACCTCAATGAAACCCTCTTAACACCGAATAGTCTGGGCGTTTAGTACAAGTTTACAGAGCAGGAAGGATCTATAGTCATGTGTTTTAATTCATGTGTACATTTAGATATGAATGTATAAATTTGATTATAAATCAGAGAAAAAGATCAAGGCAGGCGGTTTCCATGTCTTCATGTTTATTACATAAAGAAAAGTAAAAAGTTGAATAAGAAAACAGCCCACATGTGTTCACTTTAATCCCCCCCCCACCCCCCAACATTCATACAGCCACCCACACACCCCCTCTCCTCCCACCCCGGCCTGGATACCTATCGTTCTCCCTGTGCTGCATCATCCCCAACCTCTCCCTACAGCCTGCCCCCTTTTCACTCCCCGGTTTGGCAATATTTGACACGTGTTAGCTTCAGGCTAACAGCACAGGATAGACACCCAGGCCAAAGTTTTCAGAGACGTGGGTGGGTGGTCAACCCCACCACCCAACACCCTACATGTGAAGACAGCACCTCGGGGAGCTCGAGGACGACCCCTTGTTTTTTTGTTTCTTTTTTTCTTTTTCATCTGAAGACATTGTAAGAGATTCAAACACTGTGATAATCAAAAGAAAGTGCTTAATTTTCCGTGTGGCATCGTCGGCTCCTTCTCTCACTTGTGCTCGAGTCAAGGTGTGGCATCGCCTTTCCTCTCCTGCTCGATGGCTGTGAAGGAAAGACACACACACTACTCTTAGCAGGCTGCATCTCTTTATGGTTTTATACATCTTGCTGCTGCTCTGTTTGCCGAGCATGTTTGAAAGTGATGGCTGCGGGGAGGGATGCACCCTTGTAAGGATACAAGGAAAGATGGGAGGAATGGGCGGACACTCACTCTCTTTGGTGGGCAGAGGGTTTTTCTCTTTCGTCTCCGTCTTCTTCAGCTTTGTCTTGTCGAAGCGGGCGATCTCAGTCATGTCCGGCTTGTCCGACATTTCAGCTGCGGAGGACAAGACACAAAACCTCAGGGTTTGACCTTTCCTGTCAAGCATCCTATCGATAACGCGACACTACACGACACAAGCATTGTTGTTATTTGAAGCCATGAGAGCAACATTTGTCTGACATGTAATTTGTCTGGAGCTGAGTCAAAGGGAGTGTGCCTCTCCCACACATGCTCTGTCTGAATCCTTGCAGCTAACTAAAGCTGCCTTCTGTCTCTCTCTTTCTTCTTTTTGTCTTTGCTTGTCCCCCTCCTAGAAGCTCAAGTCTTTGTTCTCCTTTCTTTCTCCTTTTATTTTCATTTTTTCTTTTTTTACATCCGCCCTCTGGCTGTCTCTCTCCCTCTGCATCCACCCCTGTAGTCTCGTAGATGCAGGTGGTCCTCTGCAGCAGAAAGAGTCGGCCTTTAATCATATTTAGCCTAGTCATGCCGGCCTGATCTGCTCCTCTGTCACAAATGCAGCACAGGAAATCAAGCTGCTGTAACATTATGGATTTATTTGGGCTCTTATATAAAACAGCTTACTTCCCGAGCACGTAACGAGGATTTAACCCACCTGAATCTTGTCCTTGACCACCACTGTGCTAACTAAAGCAATGTTAACAGCAGCAATCCAATTCAAATCATGTCTAATCCAGTAATAATTTTAATTATATAAACTATTTTGCCCTATTGTTCCTTTCTTGTGACGATCATCAGCCTCAACGTGTTTCACATCAAATCATTGCCTGCTTCTTCACCATCCAGCCACACCCCACTCCTTTGTTTAAGTCCTGGTAAACAGAAAAAAAAAACACACACAGCCACACAGACGTGAAGGACAGATGAGTCTTTCTTACCGATTTTCCTCTCAGCTGAGAGCTAAGATCCTGTGACAAAGAGTGCAGAGAGAGACCGCGGCGGAAAGATGGAGAGCAAAGCTGAGACAATCTGCTGGTGTGTGTAAGTGTGTGTGCGTGTTAGTGAGGCTTCCTGTATCCAGGGTGAGGGATATAAGAGGGAGAGAGAGAGAGAGAGAGAGAGAGATTCGAAGCTTGGTCGGCCCTTCCTTCGAGCATTAATATTAATGTTCTGAAGAGAGATGACAAGGACAGCTGTTTGTTGTAAAATATGTCAAGTTGTTATTTATAATATATGTTTTATGTGATATTAAAATGCTTTTATCTTGTTTTATAGTGAATTATAAAGCTGCGTGGCAATATACTGACTGTTCAACATGTTGGGGAGTTTCTCATCCTAATGAGGCACTAATACTGATTTTAATTTGATTTTAAACCCAAGTTATAAACAACTTAAGAAACAAACATATTTTAATACAAAAAACAAATCCTAAAGGAAAAATAAAACCAAAAATATGGAGACAATCTGTAAAACAAAGCAAAACAGCTGAATGTACCCAAAGGGGTTTGATTTATATATGCTTTTAAATGGACTTAAGAGCACAATTATGACAAACTTAATAATTACATACTTTATGAAAATCTTACAATGTTCAATAAAAAACTCATTACAGCAGAGTTAATAGCAGGATCTATTATTGTAAAACATGCAGATGCAGGCTAAAACTTGGTAATTAATACAAAACATACATGAAATATGGTTCAACAAGATATATTTTTTTATGGAATTTAACATACAGCTACTCCACAGCATAAACATGAAGCATATTTTAATATTTCATAACCAGTAGAAAGAGATCACTTATAATGGACAATAAATGCAATATTTGACATTAAATTATCGTGTGAATGCTGAGTCAGCATTTACACTTGTTTTTCCCTGTTCTTTTTGTCTTTTTGTTTTTATAATCCAACTACTTTTGCATACTTTGTCCTATTTTAGACATTCACCTCATTCGTCACTTGCATACTTAAAAAAAAACTTACGGATATTTTTTTCTAGAAATGCATGTGCATCAGTTCTTTCAAAAATGTTCTTGTTAAAATTTAATTTAGTATATATGCATACATATTATCTTTTTAGCAGCCATTCTGCTGCTTTTGACTTTATAGTTAGCCTTTTGCAATTTTTAGCTTCTACTGTAGCTACAGTTCTGCTACTTTTTTTCTTAAAGCCATCTGTTTAGCTACTTTTTGCATTTAGTTAGCCTTTTGTTACTTTTTGTTTTTATTTAGCATTTTGTTACTTTTGTGATATTAGTTTTAAATAGCATTTAACATTTAGCCAGACTTTTGCCACTTACAAAGCCCACACTATATTTATACACTAGTAAGTATAATGTTGCTACTTTTAATTTTAACAACTCAGTTTCAGCTTATCATCATTTTCAGCGTTTGGGGCTAATCTTTAGCAGAAAAGGCAGTTTCTTTGGCTGTTTTTAGTGTTTCTATGTTTACTTCAGGCATATTTCAAAAGACAATTTGCAAACAAAAGTTAAAGAGGTTAAAAAAAGACCCCACAAACATTTTATTGTATTAACCCCACCCCCCTCCAACATTCAAGTTATTAGTTTGTGCCTATTTATTTATTTACTTTGGTGGAATCAACAAAAGCTAACATTTAAACTGATTTCGAAGGCTACGGAGCTAAAATAGCTTCATTCTAATGCTGCATGGTGTGTAAATGACCTAAACTCAAACATTGTATTCATGTTCACAGTGATCTCCCAAGCTGCTGTCTGAGTAAACCATCAGCAGATAACATTACAATGATCTGTCAGAGTGGTTATTTTGTGTGATGAGACCTCACTTAAAAACATCATACACAAATGAAAGCATGACATTATTAAAAGGCCCTCTGCTGACACCTTTGGACTCGAATCTTCCCAGAGGTACAGTTACAGCCTGCTGACGGCAGCTGCTGAGGAAATCCACCTCAGAAAAGACTCCTCATCTCAGAATAGAATGACTCATCATGACTTCAGCGGCTAAGAACGACTCGACCAGTAATCAGAGTCCTCCTTTTCTCCAAGTCCTTTATGAATATATTAGCTAAACTATAAGTAGAGTTTTAAATGAGTCTGCTTTTTTTGTTTCTTGCCACCGAAGCTGAAGGTGGAGCAAGAATGTTTTTACTTATGTCTGTATGTGCGCATTGATTTGTTTGTTGTTAGCAAAATATCTCATGAGCCACTGGATGGATTCTACAGTAATGAAACTTGTAGAGACCTACAACTGAGGAGTCATGTATTGGATAAGTGTATGCTTATGAAATTATCATAATGTGGGTTGTATAATGATGCATGCATGTTTATATATATACAGTATATGCTTGTGTGTTTAGAAAAAATAATTATGTAAAACAATTCTACAATGATTGGTTGGAAACCGCTATCATGTAAACAACTTAATTTTAGTCATTTGGAATTGGAATTGCTCATTTCCTTATAAGGGATTTGAATACTTATGTTTGAGCTGTAAGGAGGGAGCAAAGCTTTTTGTTTTATCCTGCCCCTTCTGAAACACACGCTTTGTTCTGTGATTGTTTTTTATGTTTTCTTTATAAAATGTATGTACAAGTTAAATAAATGAAAAGAAATGAACCCAATTCAAACTGGCTGCCAAAGCAAAGTGATCTTAGCAAACACAAAAATAGGCTACAACTGTAGCTTTTTAACTGATCCCCTTTTGAAGCCAGCCCAATTTCAAGATGGCTGCCAAAAGACTAAACTTAAAGAAATGACTACAGCTCAGTCACTTCTACAGATATGGAACTGGTTTTGTGTGGTAGCAGCTGAGACTGCTCTCCAACATGTACTCTGCACTAATCTGTGTTTGAAGTCAACTGTTTGCAGTGGTGGGCACTTTTCCCCTAAAGCATTAAACCACTAATCGGGGAACCAATTGCATAATTAGTGCTTTAGGGCTTTTGCTATTTTATAAACTCATTACTGGATTAGCACTTGCTGAATTTATGGGCTAAATTTAGAAGCACTAACTGAGGTCTTTAAATGTTATTGATCAACATTACTGTTAACAACTGAGTGTGAAAACTGTCACACATTTAGTTCATGTGTGTCACTCATCCACCAGGTGACATACTGACATCGATTATTGGCAATATTCTGCACACAGTAAATATTGTCTCATGCTGACTCCGAAGAACGTTCCATGGGTCAACGGGGTTATATTAGTGCTTTAGAATTAGCTTTTGATAAGTTTTTCAGTGAATTAGTGATTTAGAATTAGGGGACCTAAATACTTGAGTTAGTGTTTTAGGGTTAGTGGAATTAATTTTAGATTAATGCTGCTCACCACTGTTAGCAAATTATCTCATGAACCATTGAACCGATCTTAATGAAATGTTCACAAAGTGATCAGTGGATGCACACCTGCCATAGATTACATTTTCTATTAACCTAACTCAAGATGGCTGCCATGGCCAACTGCCTTAGAAAACACAAAAATAGCTTAACCTCAACTAATTGTCAGGATCTCTGACAATCCATTAGTAACAAATATTTTACAGTTTTAGGATTTGAGGATTTATACGACATAAATTTCAGAATTTTTCAAGAGTATGTGATCACCAGCCATAATGTGACAAAAGCAGACTAAAGCTCTATTCACACTGGTTAAGCATTATCTGGAGACCCCATGTAAAAAATAAATTACTCCCCAATGTCTGTTTTTATGTGGTAGTTTCACAGGATAACCAAAGCCTGAGATTTTCCTGAAATTTACAGACATCTCCCAAATGTGATATTGAAGCCTGGTTAGTTGATGTGTTGAACACAGCGAGGCTGCACGCGCCAGGCATCATTTTAAACAGTTTGTTTACTCATCAAGCTTTTGCTCTCCTGTTTACAACATTTCATAAGTTATAAAGTGTTCTGAAGCATGTCCCTTTGGAGAATACTACAACGTAAGCACCAAGTACAGACACCTCCACAGCTGGTGAGGGTGTGTGCGCCTTTGTGCGAGTACCCAAAGCGCCACAGCTCAACACTCAGCATCAGCCAGAAGGCTATAAACAGAAAAATAATTATTCTTACAATGAGCCACTATTTGCTTTTGCTCCTTCTCTTCAGGGGTCGGGTTTGTCCGGACCTGGACCAAAAAGGTTTTCAGTGCACTCCAATCCAGCCTCTATTCTTCAACTAAAGTAAATAAAAATTCACTCAGGAAATCAAAACTGCCTAATTACATATCAGATTCAGACCCTTCCTGTCCAAATCACAGAGATGCCTATTTACATTGGATTAGTATTATCACAGGACCTCGAAGTTCAGCAAAATAAAGTGGGTAATTTGTGGGGGGATTTTTACTTTACAAATTACTGACATGGGCGATTCTCACGGGATTAACAACACAGACAACCTCTGTAATTATTACAAATAGAATGGGGTCCCTAGGTAAAACAAATCTCGTCAGAATAGGGCTTTAGGTTAGGTAAACCCTGCATGTCATTTAAAGGTGTTATGTTAAAATGTACATATATGACAGTGTAAATTTTGAAATCAGGTCAGATTTACCTAAAGACAACAAGAGAGTGACAGCTGAGTACTTAACCAGTTCATTTATGTTGTGTAATTATAGCTTTTTTTTTGTAGTGTGTCCCACATTCTCCACATCCGCCCTTCGCCCCGCCCTTTACGGACTTCGGTGAAGTGTATTACCCACAATTCATTGCTGCATGTAATGTCTGCCAAAACAGCGACCCGTACCACCATTTTTTTCTCACAAACCTTATTTGAACGTACGAACATGGTACAAAACATAACAATGCTGCTGGGAATGAAGATCTATAAATGGAAAGAAAGGAAAGAAAACAATATTAATGATAACAATAATAATAAATAAAAAATAGACATTAGATAAAATGATTATATCACAAAAAGAACCAATCAGGACAAAGTTAAATCAGGGATTTCAAAACGTGAACCAGACATTGTAATTTTTTTTGCCTTCTGATTAGTAGAGAAGTGAATAGATTGCATATATTGTGTAGACTCAATCATGAAAGATATAAAAATTTTTTTTCTTTAAACATTTGCTTTTATGTATATGAAATTTGGCCTGAATAATTAAAAGATGGATGTTGCAGTTACGACGCAGAGGCGCAAGTTGATGACTTAATCCATACCGTCCCAATTCTCAGTTTTTTTGCACACTTGTAACCTTTGACTGAATCCACACTTCACAGAGGGGCGTAGGGTGCGCATTGAGCATAGGGACTGGGCCAGTGATTTTCCAGTCACACCTGTCACCACTCCCCAATCAGCTCAGCTGTGTTCTACTGTCTATCTCATCAGCCTATTGCTGGATATAATCACTCTCCTTCCCTCAGCAGACCATTTCACTGTACTGTATCTGGATGTTACTAGTGGGCTACATGCTACTGAGTGCTGCTGCACAGTAAGCACTTTTTTTTTTTTTGAAATTCTGCACTCTGGGTCCAACCACACCACTGATACCTACACCAATTTTACAAATCCTGAGCTAAAACATGCTGTGGCAGCTGAGCATTTTGACCAACACGTTTTGAGTGCTGCACATTGCACAACATTTTCACTTAAAGCTTATTGATTTTTCATGTTTTAGAACCAGCCGTTTTCCTGTGAGCAAAATTTTTCAGAAACCACTGGACAGATTTATATGAAACGGAGTAATTATTTGCAGAATTGCAACGGATGACCTTTTGGGGTTAATTCAAGCTGACTAGCATGACTAATAAACCTTTCCTCTACATGAGATTGAGTAAGTTTATGAGCTCAAATTTAGCCTAGCAGGCACTGACAGTCTCATCACATACTACAAACAGATCATATTTATCACAAGATTACACGAGGTTGTAGATATTTCTTTGCAAGGTTTATTTACCTAAACAACAACTCCTTTATCATTTGACAATCTCAGTCTAAAACACTTGTAGATGGTGGGTGATAAGCATTCCCTTGAGCGACACTGCTGGGTCTTTAATTTATCAGATTATTATAATTGCTGAGTAAAAAGTAAAGTGAAAATTACTAAAGTTTTATTGGGAAAATGTTTTGAGGATCTGGTTCAGTTTGATCTCTCAAAATCAAACAGGGAGTAATTCACAGAACAGAAATCCCACGTAATGATATGTGTCATAGTGAATGACTTTGCTTTTTTTTGTTTTTTTTTAGGATTACATTAACATCATGATGAACTCACTGAATCTTCCATAAAGACTCTGCAGCTCTCCCTGCTGGACAGATTCAGGAGCTTCATTTAAGAACCACTGAGTGTCTCAGATTGGCTGATTTGGACCAACTGAATAAAGCTGTGTTTCACTCTGACACGATGTGAAGTGAACCCCGTTGATTGGCCCTGCTTCTAAACCCCGATTCAGCCTTTTTGGGGCAACTTTCCACTACTTTATTTGTTTCTTTGAGATGAAGGGAAAACATCCTTGACCTTCTCTGATTTAGGCCCGGCCCTCCTATTAACCTTTTCTGTTTGAAATGTTAACAAGTTTGAAGCTCGCAGATGAGCTGCCCACTGACAAAGGTCAGACTAAGAGGCCGAACAACCTGACAGGAAAATGTAGTGACTTGTTGTGTGCTGGTGGGTGGGGATAGACCAGAGACACTTTATGTGGATCCAAATTTTCTTTGTTGAAAATATGCCTATTGCCCAAACAGATTAATAGTAATTTTAGTCAACCTTAAAATAAATGTCAACGTCAATCTCAGACTATTTGTTTAAAAAAACTCTAAGCTACTACTATGTCAAATTTAGTTATAGTAATCTGGTGTTGGCTAATTTAGATTAGCTGTAGCAGCCATCTTCAATTAGATTGACTCCAAAAGTTAATCAGTTATAGATGTACTTCCAATAATTACTTGATGTAGGTTTCATGAAAATGCATCCAGTGGTTCATAGAATATTTTGCTAACAGACAGAAATGGTTGATTTCAACATTTGTTAAGGTTTAAAGCAAATATCTTGTGCAATGGGTATCCCTTTTTGTAAATGACTCTCAGCTATAATCACACAAAATTTTAGGTCAGTATCTGTAATACTGACTTAATTATAATCTTGTTTGTGTTTTGTAAATTTAGTCTTATATGTCAGCCACCCTAAACTGGTTTGACTTAAAAAGTTAATCAGTTTTAGATTAGTTTACCTCTAATGGTTTTTTTCTGAAAGTTTCATGAAAACCAGTTCAGTGATTCGTGAGATATTTTACTAACAGACAGTTGGCACCAAATAGTGCATAGCAAAGTTTAAACAAATATCTGTTAGAGCTCAGAGTGTTGTAGATCAATCTCAGCTACTACACCAACATTTGGGTCAATAACTGTAAAATTACCTGAGATACAACCAGCCGTAGACTGAACACAAGATGGCAGCAAAACACTGTTAATGTTTTCTGCCAGGAACCACCTGAGTGCACTCCTTTCTGCTCTAACCAGCTGCAAACTACTCCAATCCTTCTGTCACTAATGTGATTTCAAAAAATAATAAATTCTCCTACTTTTCCAAACAGTTTAGTCCATACATGTCTCTTGAAATCAAATCGTCTGAAAGCAGTAATCCCAAAGGTTTCAGCCTGGGACCAAGTCGTTTTGCAAGTCTCGAGTCTTTATCCTCAAGTCCTGAGTCAAGTCTAAAGCAAAGACAGTCAAGTCAGAGTCAAAAGCACATGAAAGTCCCAAGTTTCAGACTTGGGACTTTCATGTGCTTTTGAGTCTTTCTTCTGTGTTGCAGTTATATGTTAAATGTAAATAATAGACTTTGTGCTCTTTTTTTTTAATTTGTGTTTATCTCAAATTGTGATGAAACCTGCAGCTGAACTTACAAATATTAAAACAATAATTTAAATATTGCACCTCTATATTGAACAGTTCTAATAAACTTAACTGCAAAAATAGTCTTCCTTTAAACTATGACTTCCATATTTCTAAATCTGGTTAGTTTAATTTGTTGTGCTGCAGCTCACACACCCACACACACACGCACACACACACACACGTTTGTTTTTGAACCCCGTGGGGACCTTCCATTGACTTCCATTCATGTTTTTTAGACTTTAT
>JARVJO010000269.1:20511232-20529506 GCA_031762555.1 Cynodonichthys magdalenae
ACAGCCTTCTTAAGTAGTCTGGCCTTTAATTGGACACACCTGCCAAACTAATTAGCACAGGTGTCTGCAATTGCTTTCAGTGATATAAAGAGCCCTGACACACATCATCATCAATGAGTTTAACTAACAAACAAAATAATTCTTACCTTATCACTCCTAAACACTTTTTGCATAATAATTTGGAACACAGTGTATAATTTTAAAGATTTTGAGATGGAAAGTTTGAAAATAATTCTATAGTGCAAAGCACTCATCACATATTAGAGAATTCTTTGTGTCAACATGTTGATTTGGGTGTTACACATAGTGTGCCTCAGTTTATTTCTTGCTCCAACTTTATTCAACTTTCTATGCTTCCTTTCATACGTTTAATCCAGAAAAAAATAATGTAGGCTACGTATGTCAAAGAAAGTTGGAACAGTGTGTTAACCACTGTAAAGCATTCTCACTTTTACCAGTCTGTAAACATCAAGGCACTGAGGAGCTTCTGGAGTTTCTAGAAGGGAATACTGTTCCAGTCGTCTGATAAACAAATTTAGCTTGCCAGGGTTGTTATTGCTGGATTTTCTTGTTTCACATTTTTTTTTCAATCTGTGAGAGCTCTAGACTGCAAGCAGGACAGTTCAGCACCTGGGTTCTTATTGTGAAGCCATGCTGTCGTAATAGATGCAGTTAGGCACTGTCTTGTTGAAACATACAAGCCCAATGGGGGGGAAATAGGACTGGATGGGAGCATATGCTGATATAAAATCTGTACTTTTCCATATGTATAAGATGTTTATGTCACAACCAATAATGCACGCCCATACCATCAGAGAGGCAGACTCAATTGTGCACCAATAGCAAGTTGGATGGTTTTTGTTGCATTTTTTCTAACTTTTGAGATGTGTTGCTGCCATAAAATTCTAAATTGCCATTTGATTTCAAATTGTACAATTTCTTTAAACATTTAATGTGTAGTCACCTTCCTAAAATAATCACTTAGGTCATTTATTAATTAAAATTAAATGTCATTTACATTTTTTGGTAACTTTTTGTGTTTCCTGAAAAATTAGAAAAAAAATTAGTTGTGATTGTTTTAGGAAGGTGCATAAAACATGGGTTTTGTAAGTTAGAAAATTAGTCCATTTCTATTAACATTTTACATTATGTTTCAACATGTTTGGATTTGGGGAAGTATTAGTGATCAAAATTCAAGGCATGCATTCTACAAATAGTGTGATTGGATTTGGTTTACAGAAATGACAAGAATAGTTGCCTAAAAACTATTTATTCCTTGTAAGATTGCTGCTTTTATGTTTTAGAATAGTTAAGAGGAGCTATGCTTCCTAAGACCTGTAACGCAGGAAGAATTTCAGGATTTGAACTCAACAGGTTTAGCATGACTCATCTGTGGCAAGCTGAAAAAGTCACAAATTTGACTTTCTTTTGATCTGAGGTTCATGAAGAGAGGAACCAGCAATGAGGAGCTGGATAAAGGATTTCTGTTTGTGTGTGACTGCATGTGTTTCTGAAACACAAAACTTTCTTTTCAAAACTCTATTCATCTATCAGGCACATCCAGGCCACTCGTATGACTTCTGACTCTGTGAAATTGAGTCGTCGTGACAAAGTAAACCCAGGGATGTACAGAAGGCAGGGAACACAAAGCCTCTTATTATGCACCTTTCTGCAGCAATGGCAGCAAAACAAAGTGAGTTTTGCCATGTTGTCACAGCTCAGAGTTGGGTGGATAGTCGGCGCTATCCTTTCAGGAATCCCCCGCTCATATACCTGAAAGGCTTTGTCGCTCATCCTCTGAAACAGATAGATTAATAAATGTCTCTCTGACTGCATTAGGATTAAAGGGAAAAAAAATACTCCTGCACAATCATGACACAACACTGGATGACTGCGCGTGTATGTGTGCGTGTTTAGGAGCGTCATCGTCGGCAGAATATGCGCTTATCTCCACACAGCCACCTGTTTATATGAAGGGAGTCAACAAACATCATATGAATTCCAATAAGGCTCACCCTCAGAGTACCCCCGCTTCATCATCACAGAGCTATAGCAGTGCTCACTGTAATCTAAATCCCTTATTTGAAAGCTGTGTGTGTATGTATGTGTGTGTGTGTGCGGGTGTGAGGTGGAAGGACGTTGGCAAGGAAAGAGATTAAAACTGACAGTTTTCAGCTGTCTCAGGGGCAAAGTGCGCACAGAGGTTAAGACAGTAGGTCTTTAGCTTCAGCAGATGATTGATAGCAGAGTTAATTAACAAGAACCAAGCTCATCAAGTTACTGACAGGTAAACCAGAGGTTTGTAGGCACAGTGAAAAATGTTGCATTTTTTTTAAGTCAAAGATTTGTGCTAAGGCTTTTTCTCTTTTCATCGCTCTTTACCAAAAGTAGGAGCTGTTCCTTAAACATGTTGTAATCATGGTGGCACGGTGGGTCAGTTGGTAGAACCGTCGAATGAAGTAACTGATGTGTGCAAGAAAGTTGACGGATCAAATTCTGTCTGGGGATCTTTCTGGATAGACTTTGCATGTTTTCTTTGTGCATGTGTGTTTTCTCTAGGTACTCCAGTTTCCTCCCACAGACCAAAAATATGACTGTTAGGCTAACTGGTAACTCCAAATGTCCTCTGGGTGTGAGTGAGAGAGTGAACGGTTGTTTGTCTCTGTGTCCCTATGATGGACTGGAGACCTGTCCAGGGTGTACCCCACCCCTTGCTCAGTGACCACTGGCTATGGGCACCAGAGATCCCTGTGTCCCTAAAAGGAAGAAATGGGTAAAAGATAATGGATGAATACAGCTCTGGAAAAAATGAAAAGTTTCCCTGTATTTGGTTGAGAGCATTTCACCAAATATTGATTTCTGAACTCTTAAAACAGTATTTTTGTTTCTAAATTAATATGAACTTGTTTTCTGTGCATTATTTGAGGTCTGAAAGCACTGCATCTGTGTCGTCATTTTGACCATTTCTCATTTTCTGCAAATAAATGCAAACTTTTTGCTTGGAATTTCGGATACATGCTGTCAGTATTTCATAGAATAAAATAAAAATGTTCATTTCCACGTGAGTAAAATCATAGAAACTGATCATTTTAAAAAGGGTCTCTTAATTCCTTCCAGAGCTGTATGTGTAATTGGGTTGATATATACAACTGATTAAATATTGGAGTCAATTCCATTTAAGATGGCCGCCACAGCTAAAGTAAACATGGCAAAAACAAACATTTTTAACTCAGAAAGTTTTACAGTTATTGAACTAAATGTTGGTGTACGATTGAGACTGGTCTATAGCTTATCCTCTGAAGACTGATAAATTGTGCAAAGTCTGTGTTTAATTTTTTTCTTTGAAACACTGAAAATAATCAATGGATGTTTATCTACACCAGATCAACTTTTTCAAGATGGCGACCACAGCAGCTAATCAACTATAATAAACAGAAAAGTGGCTCAGACATTTTTACAAATCTGAGTTTAAATTTGGTGAGGTAGTGGCTCTGGTGGAGACTCTGAACACTATCACATATCGCAAGATCTCATAGTATTGCATAATTGGTGTAACCGGTGGGTTGCTGGTTCAAATACCCGCTCTGTCCATTTCAGCTGTTGTGTCCTTGACAAAGACACTTCCCCTGCCTTGCCTGCTAGTGGTGTTCAGAGGGCTCGATGGCTCTGGTGCATGGCAGTCCCGTTTCTGTCTGTGTTCCCCTGGGCAGCTGTGGCTACATTGTAGCTTACCACCATCAGTGTGTGAATGTGTGAGTGACTGTAAGTGAAAAGACCTTTGGAGTACTTGGAACCGATAAAATTCTACACAAGCTCAGGCCATTTGCATAACATCTTTTTTTACAAGGTTCGACCAAGACAACTAAAACTTAGTATAAAGCTTTTGATTTCTTCCTGAAATCACGTCAAGGTGTGTTAATGTGGCGTTTACCAAAGTCAGGAAAAAGAGGAAAGTCTCCTGCTATGCTCGAAATATTTGGACATCCACCTCACGTCCCCCTCCTATTTTCTGCAAGGAAATAAGGCTTTTTACGCTGGAAATGTGTTGAGAATTAAAGCTGTTAATCTCAAGGATTAATACAATTGAGTTTTCAGGATTGTGGTAATGCCCTGTTTCCTAAGCCTTGCCCATTAGGTACCTCCAGCTGTCACACTTGGATGGCTTCACAGGAAATTGCCTGGTTTTTCAGGAAGTCAACGGGCGTTTGAACTAAAACACACACACACACACACACGCGCAACCTCAAATGCACACTCACAACAAAAAAAAAAAAAAACAGAAGAGGCGAATCTGCTGGGCTTTTTGTGCTTTGGCTTCATGAGCCCAATTACCAGCTTCAGAATGTGTTTGTCCGTGTGTGTGTATTTGTGTGTCGGTGCATGCCTGCAGACAGGTACATCAGCAGACCCTGACTGTCAGGTTTCATGCACCACAGGCAATGCCTCAAAGAGACGCACTCAGTCTCAAAGCTGCAGAGATGATTGGATCTTCCAGGAGGCTTTCTCAGACACAGCAATCTTGAGGATCCAATTGTGTGTGTGAGCCAACGGCCACCAATTATCATACCACCTCACACGATAACCTTCAGGCAGGTTGTTCCAAAGGACTGAACAGCTTGTTAGTTTACATCTCCATCAGTAAGTTGAACTAGAAAACAGACTACAAAAAACTAACAACATGGAAAAAAAGAAAAATCAGACTAATGCCTTCCCAAACTGCAGCTGTATTTGGGTTCAACAAGCTGTTTTTCTCTTTATGCAAATATGAAGTTTCTTCAGTGAATAAAAAGTGAGTATTTCAGCAATTTCGGATGCAAAGCACTGCTATAGATATTAAGTGTGGTCAATCTCACAACCTAACTATCCTTATAATACAGCAACTATTTAATCCAAGTTACAATCATTTTTACTTTTGAGGTTAAGATTTCAGAGCATTTTCTTTATTTTAAGAAAACTGTGAAGGACCTGTTTAAAGTTGGTCTGACAACAAGTGAAAAGCTGATTTTTTTTAAAGTAAATGTGAATATTTGATATTACTCAAACCTGTAGCATTTTGATTTTAAACTAAAAAGTGGGCAGAGTTGCTGAATTTGCATCCACAGGCCTACTCACATCAGCGTGCCTCAAAGGAAATAAATAGCAAAAAGGGAAAACTAAAACATTATTTTCCTTAAAGAGTTAGTTCTAATTGTTTTTTTTCTGTGGAAAGGTAATGAACAATTCCTTTCCCTGTTGTACCTGCTCAATACATTGTCTTTGAACAGCCTCAATTTGGAAAAAAAACGTTTTATCTGACTTCACTGACAAGCTGATGGCTAGTCAAAAACCAAATCAGTTTACTGTTTAAACTAGATTTAGCACTTCAATACAATTAGAAATGAACTGTTTTAAAGGGCTATCTACAACTGGTAAGATTTTTTTTGTTCTTAACCTTTCCACAGAATTCAACTTCAAAACATCTCAACTATTGGTTTTCATCTTTTTTTATTCATACTTTATATTTTTGGTCAAATAAGCTCCAATACACACAAACAATCCCTTTGTTGTGCCAGTGGTGATGAAAACAAACAGCAGACAGTTCAAGCTTGTTAAAACAGAAGCAGTGGAGGTTAGGTGAAGAGTCCTGCAACACTCCATCACCTTCTCTCCCATACAGGATGGCATGTGCTTTCACATTTGACCTTTGCTCATCCCTATGCACTTCAGTCTTTCTGTCCCTCTAGTCTAACTTCTCCTTCAATTTCAACATGATTTTTCCCTGTGTTGCTCTGGCCACGACAAATATCTTTCTATAGAGACACCTCTGTTGACCTTTTTCTCATTTGTCCTGCTCGCCTCTCCCACTTTTACCCAGTGCCACTTCTCTGCTGAGCACCCTCATAGAGGAAACAAAGTAATTAGTATGCTGATACATGAATGGTGTTGCCATAACTAGTTGAACAGCTATTTCCACCTCCTGCTCTAAAGCACTGATGAAGATTTTGTTGTGTGTGTGTGTGTTAGTGTGTGTGCTAGAATGTGTCTTATAATGAGCCTGAAGTAACACAGCGGTACATGCTGTTCTTGTCATAGTGAAAGGTATAACGCTGATGACAGATGCTCCCATTATGTGGTGTAGCACTGACTCATTCTCATCCATCTATCCGTCTATCTACCCGTCTGCCTGTCTGTCGGTCTGTGGGTCTCTTTATTTGTGCGTGGGGTTGTGTAGTTACATAAGAATCCTCACAGATTCCTAGGATATGCGCTCTGTTCGTCTGTGCAAACAAAGGAGCAAGGGAGTGTTACCATGACGATGGCATTAGAAACCAACCTTGCATCAAACCACGTGCGTTTCTCTTCTTGTTGTGTTCTCTATTTTTTTCCCCTATGTTTGTGTATGGGTGTGCTTTTGCATTCTGCTTCCATTTAAGACAAACTGGGAAAAATGTGCCCGTCGGTGTGATGAAAAGAGCGCTTGTAGGAGGATAGTGACGAAACGTGGAGCAGAGGAGAGATTTGTCGATGGAAGGAGAGAAGCGAGCTGGAAAAGGAGGACAGGATGGAGAGCAAAAATGAGGATGCAGGGGAAGTTCATTTGGGAGGGGGGGATACTGATTATGAGCCCAGATGTTTCTAAATGATCCTTTGATAAATTCCCCTCCCCCTCTGCAACTCTTCCCCCATCTTTTCACGCCTGAACATGTCATTTTGCCAAAGCTTTAAGCAGCCTGTGTACCTTTGCCAAATCTATGAGTAAGCTCTGTGTGGGCTCCTGCAGTGTGTGTGTGTGTGTGTGACTTGCCTGAGACTGTGCGCACATATTTGACATGACCTACTCCAGTCAGATTAGCGGTGTTTTCTCTAGAAAAGGCTGGAGGGTGAGAATCCATGCTTGACCCGGGGCAAGGGTCACCACTCCTTCCTTGTATGGTCTCCCATGATGCTCCGTCTCCCTGGCTCATCCACAGGATGGAGGAGAAGAAAGTGATTAAATAAGGCATTCTTTACTTTGGTCTTGCTTTTCCCATAATGGCTACAAGGATTCTAATTAACAATTTCCCTACATTTGAGGGAAAAAAAATCCATTAACTGCCCCATTTATGCTTTAACCTCTTAAGCCCCATGGCCCCACTAAGCAGGGGCAGAATTGGACTTTTGTTTTCTACCATCATTACTTAAGTTCTCTTAGTTAAACATAGACATGTGCAGCCTCTAATGTCAGAATCTCAGCTAAAAGCACATAAAAACATTTCTACGCCCACCAGACACAGCACAAACTTCAAGAAAACCACGTGGGGCTCTAGAGGTTAAATATACTTTTAAATACCTTGATTTTTTTGCTCTTTTTCTCTATTCAGAGTATTTTAACAAAAAATCTGAAATACCCATGTCACTCCTGGGTGAGATTGTCAAAATGAACATTTCATTTAAAGAACTATCCAACATACACAGAGAGAACAGCCTTGGCTTGGAGAAAAGTTTCCCAAAAACAAGTATCTTTGCCATAATTTACAATATTTTCTCTGGTATTAATCATTTCAGCACACAATCTAAGATTAATAGTGTCTGGATCAGGATAAAACAAAACAAATGCAGGACAAAAATACAAAAAGGCTCCATTGTTGTTTTGGTTTCTCAGATACAAAGTAATAGGGGGTATGTGTTAAAAAACAAAAAGGTCTGTCATAGAAACTCTCAATTCATGTTTTTACATGGAGTCACAAGAACAAATTTTAAATAAAAAACCTAAGTAATTATAAATAAAAGTCTAATGGTCATCACTGAAATAGAGGTATAAAACGTTCCTGACATCCCATGCCCTCTTGTGAAGGCTCTTGGTAAAATTGCTCCTCTTCTTCTGTTTCCTCTTGAGATTGCATTGACCATCAGCTCTTGAGAGATGGAAAATATTTTAAATTAAATGCAAGATGCAAGGAACACAGGTTTAATTTGCATAAATATAATCAGTTTTTTCTCTAAATTAAAACGTAAACAATTCAAATATCTGCATTGGAAATCTCTGTTAGTCTTGTTTTGTAGCTGAAGAAGTCATACAGACCTTGATGAATCATTGCCTGAGTTTTGAAAAATCCCCTCTTTTGTTGTATTTGTAAGGAAAACACAAAGATGATGAGTAAAACAAACAAAAATCCATGCTAATGTAGATTGGGTCTGCACTATTCTCTAACAATAGCATGTTAATAGTTTGTTACATTTGATTTTATTTCACAGACACAATGTTGCACAAATTATTTTATAAATTGAACATTAGGAAGGATTAAAGAAATCTGGAACACAATACCCACATTGGCTGGTTGTCATTTTTTTCAACTGTGAGTGATGTACAGCTCATTACCAGGTGGGATCTGTTGAGCACACACTTAGTCACAAAATCATCAGACTCACATGAATGCATTAGAGAAGGTGTGAATTGATGTTAAACCACAACAATGAGGATATCAGGGGAGCACATGTTTGAGCCAATAACACTCATTTCAGACATTTTTAGACTCATTTGAACATCCACTTAATCACAGCAGGGCTCCATGATTAAGCCATGACTTATGTAGATCAAGTGCAGTCGAGGTTTAAGGAGTTTTGTTGCTCTCGTACAAGTCGGGCGTTTTCTCTTGTTTGGAGTTCCGTGTGACTCCAATTGAGTTCTGTCTCGATCTCATCAACCACTTGCTGTTTGCTTCGGCTTTGTCTGAGCTAAGTGTTTTTATTTTCTGCCTCAATTTGCAGCAAATCAAACACGTACTGGTGCTATAGCGAAGCGTAGGTATCATTTAACAAAATGCCCCCAGGCTAAAAACATATCCAAAACGGCCCAGAAATATGTATTCAGTGGTTTCCTGGAACATATTATTCAGGTGTTCAAATTGTACTTAAACAGGCGCCAAATACTTAAATGTGCACACTGATTTAACAAGGGAATGCTTTAGTTCATTCAATATCTTGCTGTGCATGTTCACCTAACTACCCATGACACTGAAAGGAAGAAGCGGGTGTAGATAATGGATGGTTGTTCACCTAACTACTGTTGGGCTATATATTTAAAAGTGTCATCCAATAAATGATGCCGTATTTGTCTAAAACTTAGCATCTTGTAGCTGTCACCTACGGTTAATGATGGAGTTATTTGTTCTGGATTATGAGCTGGTCTAAGCATTTTCTGTACAGTTTTTTATTTTGTTGTTTTTGTTTCTGTGTCAGTCAAGTGCAAGTTCAGCCATTTTTACTCATATAATGCAGTCCTGGAATTGATGTTCCAATACGAGGAAGTGTAAGTGTCTGCAGAGTTAGCTACCTGATTCTAGCAGCAAATCCCAAGGAGCATATAGAGCAGGGATGTGCAACTGGTGGCCTACAAGCTATATATGGCCCTTACTTAAAGCAGCACTAAGCATAATTTTTGAAAACGACAAAAACTTGACTCTGTGCACTGAATTGGTTGAAAGGACAAAGTTAGCCCTAGATTGTGCCTCCAATGCAGGTGACAGCTTATGCACATGTTCAGTGTCTTCTCTACCAGTGAGAAAGAACCATGGCTAAGAACAGTGTAAAGAGAAAACTGGACAGAATAATGCATGTTTTAGGTGAAATGGGAGGTAGTCTATCTGTTCACAGAATTTCATGGCAAACCTATGCATTCAGTCTGCTTAGAGACACTGCCTGCCATGAAGAATTTTAACATAAGTTGCCACTAACACGTTGCACAAAGCTAAACGAGAAGTTTACTGAAGTTGCAAGGGCTGCTTCCATAGCTGACCTGTAATTAAAAGTGTACAAGCAAAAATGACTTGTATTTATATGTGAGCTTTAAATATGTAAGTTACTGCACTGTATGTTGATTTAATAAACATACACAGTATATGCACAAAAATGTTTAAAATTGCAATTTTATTACATTTGGGTAAGTGTGCAGCACTATGGGACCCTCTGGTAGTGTCAGCAAGAAAAAGCCCCCTCCCATCATTTAAGTTGCTCATCCCTGATGTAGAGGGTGAATATGAACAATACTGATAATGTTTCACGTCAACAATAGAAATTTTTTTTTTGCGGGGGGTGGGGGGGTTAAATTGTGTGCCTGTTCACACAACCTCTCGTGGACCACTGGACAGATTTTAATAAAACTCAAATCTGATTACTGGATTTACATCTGCTGCTGATTATCTTTTGGAGATAGCTACATTCAAGATGGCAGCTAAAACTAATCAGCATTTGGAAACAAAATTGGCTAGAACTCTCAGAAACTCTAATGGCTGATGACTTCCTACAACTTAACCTGACTGTTAGCAGGATCTATTATTTTTATATTTTAACTTGGACATTACTTTTTAGAGTCAAGTTTGTCCATCTTTTGGGAAAACATCTCACAAACCACTGGACAACTCAAGTTAAATTCTCAGAAAGTAACTATTGGATGTCCATTTACAACTGACTAGCTGCCTCATGGCTGCCTCTGCTAACTGAAATTTGCAAACACAAAAAAGATTTTAAATATATAGTTTAGTAGTAGCAAAGAAAGAGCTGCACCTTTGGCCTTAAACCTTGGCAACACCTGTTTGAGTCAACACAGTCCATCCGTTAGTAAGAAAAATCTTATAAGCCACCTAAACTGTAATTAAACTATCAAAAAGTAATCGAGTGCACAATGATATCTGATAAACTTTTGTTCATTTCCTTCAGATAATACTTTAATTAAATGTAGAAATAGATAATGGTAATATAATCCCTGTAAAACACGTGTTTCATCTGGAGGTTTAGATCCTCCTGGTCCCGAAGTCTCCTATGATAACATTTAAAACCTGGCAGTCTTTTTCAGTCATTTCTCACAGTTATTTCTCACAGTCTATCAACTGTGAGTTTTCTCAGCTCCAAGCCCTGCTTCCTTCCTTTTCACTTTTTCTATCAATCTTTTAAATCCTCAGTAGGCTGCAGAAGCTCCTATTAGCATTCACATTATTCATTTGTTTCTGGATGATCGGAAAGCACATACAAACACACACACAGCAGCTGTTAAGCATAAATATGGCGAAAAGCTGCATGTGACATGATGACATCTGTGTTTCAGCAAAAGTGACCACTCTTAGCCCAGAGAAAATCATAGAAGATACAAAGTGAGTTTGAGAGCATGTGCGCACGTGCGGTCTCAAAGTGCTCGACTTGTCATTCAAGCTTTAGGCGGTTTATCTCTAGGAGCAGGGGGCACCTGGTTTAGCTGGCTCTGCTGCAAGTCGGGCGGATATCCGTGCGCACGCTTGCCAAAGATGTGACAGCAGGTATCCGGTAGTGGGGCGAGATATGTCATCATGAGCAACGCATAAAACACTCGGAGCCGTAAGCTCCTCTTCTTATGTCCGCCTCTGTTTTGTTGTCTCTGAACATGTGAACGCAACACACACAAATGGAAGCAGCGGGCTGGAAAAGAAAGATAGACCCGGATGGGGATGTGTGAGCGTTTGACTCGGCCAGTTATCTCTGCTCAGTCAATGCGCCACATGACGACTCTCTGAGAGGCTTGAAATTACAGTCGTGCTCATGTGAAGGCACTACTGGGCTGCAAGTCTATTTTTTTATTTTTATTTTTATTTATTTGCACAAACACAGAGTGTAGGAAATATGGAGCACAGGAAGTGCGCAACACACTCAAAGGCACATGTTTTTCTTTTCTGCTGGTTGGATAAATCGTTTTGACAGCTGAACACAGATTATGAGTCCCTGAGCACTCTGCTTGGACAGAAAGAAGACAGAAACTCTCATGAGGGTTAAGAGCAGAATGTGACAGCAACAAGTAACAAGCCTGGAGGCACCAGTTTTACACACAATCTTCTTTAAAATGCCAAATATAAACCTTCTAACACCTAAATCGTGATAATTGCGGAGTCATTACAAAGCACCTGTCTGAGTCATATATGAATACCTGCTATTAGTTGTCTAATTACACAAGATCCTAATTCAGTGATATGAATTATTGTGCTTTAATTAAAAGGTGAAAGCATTCTGATACATATGATCATTTTGTTGTTCAGGTTTACTTGATTTCTATTGCTGAAAACAGAATCACTGATCACACCATAAAAGGTGAGCGATCAGATTTGTGTTAGCAAAGATTTCCTGAACAAGTGGAAGGATATTCATGAAACTTTCAGAAATGAGTCATTAGACGCACATTTACAGCAGTGCAATACTGATGCATCTCTGTAATCCTGTTAAGTAGGTCCTCT
This sequence comes from Cynodonichthys magdalenae, assembly GCA_031762555.1. NCBI lineage: Eukaryota > Metazoa > Chordata > Actinopteri > Cyprinodontiformes > Rivulidae > Cynodonichthys > Cynodonichthys magdalenae. The sequence goes on from JARVJO010000269.1 coordinate 20,523,445, forward strand.
GGATGGGTTATTCTTTAAAGAAACATTTTGTCTCTCCTCCTAGAGGCTTCTTCAGTCTGAGCAGTTACAGGTAAACTTAACCTTATATTTAGTACTTCCACAAGGTGGACTGTTAATGATGACAATCAAAACTGTCTGTTTACATGCAAAAGTCCATCAGCCCAATGATCGATTGCTGGTGCCCTGGTTGTCCCTATGTTCAGGGGACCATCAGCATAATAATCATTAGGGCCTTGATTATCCCTATTGTTCAGAGGGCTGAGTTATATTCACAATAACAATATCGTAAGATGGGGATAACTGGACACAGAGGCCTCCACCTCTGTTTAATGATGTGCAGTTTCTCTTAACAAAAATGGCTTCCTTTACTCTTCTCTCAAACCAATGTTCCTTTCTGTCAAAGATGAGAAGATAAGAAAGAGTAACCTCTGGCCTGTAGATGAGTGTAAACTGCAGAATCCTGGCCTAATGATGATTTTCTTCTGTGCTGACCTATTAATTTGAAGAATAGCTTCTTTGTTTCCCCAATGAATAACTGGTCACAGTTCTCCTGGCACTCAACAGCATACACAACATTACTCTGTTTGTGCCGGGGGAATTGGATCTTTGGAGTGAATCCAAAGTCATTGGAGTAATGTGTTTTGGTGTTTGAAAGTCACTGGGATATCATGTTTGGAGAATAAATGTCTCAGTTTCTCTGAAACCCACAACATAGGGAATGACCACTGGTCTGGGTTTGGGGTCTTCTTTTTCACCTGGTGGCTGGCTAGAGTCCTGTTTGGTTCCTTGTCTGCATTGAGGAAACCCAGTTAGGATAACCACATTGCTCCAGGGTCTGTCTTGTCCATGATTTCTCCTTCTTCCTGGCTTCTGGGTTTGTGAGGACACTGTCTACTCTGTGGTACAGAGTCCTGATGACACCTACAACAACATAGAACAGGAGCCGCGTCGTCATTTTGTAGTTCTCTTTCCACCAGCTTGCGCTGTAACGCAAGTTAAAAGAACTATACGACCTGGGAAGGCAACGGTACTTCCGCCCACTGCTTTCCGCCTGAATCAGTGTTGCCAACTTGGCGCCTTTGTCGCTAGATTTAGCGGCTTTTCCGACCTGTCTAGCACCTTTTTTTTAAACAAAAAAGTGCATAGTGACAAATCAAGCGAATTTCCTGGTGTGAGAGGAGACCGCTGAAAATGAATCACGCATGCCCAGAGCTGCCACTGCTCCTACCTGGTTTACAAAGCGGGATGTAATGTTTCTTTCTCTGACACAGTCTCTCTAAAATAAATACCTGGACACAGCTGCATTTGACTCACAGATCAGTCACTTCTTCACCTCATCCTTCCTGTGTGCCTCGTGACATCTAACAGTCTGTAGATTCAATATAAGATTCTCACAATTGAATTTATGTTAGCTAATGTAGATCTAAGCATTGAAGTCATAAAATTATTTTATTTCATTAATTTTAATTGCAGTTCTAATCATATTTAATGTTTTTCTTCACTTTTTTCTCTTTAACATCTCTCCTACAGCTCAGATCACAATTACTGGCAAACAGTCAAATATGCAAATTAGGTGATGACATCATCTAGCGCTTTCTTGCGACTTTTAGGACAGCCAGAAGGGACTTTTCTTGCTCAGGAGTTGCCAACACTGGCCGGAATTCAAACAGCAGCAGCAATGGAGGGAGTAAACATGAGCGGAATTACCGATGTGTTTAAAGTTGATTTGCAACGCAAAGTCAGAAGTAATAATCTATTAAAGTCACAGAATTAGCAAGAAAGTCACAAATATTACAGAACTTGTTTTGATGGGTTTTTTTCTGTTTATATTACGGCAAAAAAATGCCTCCCTATATAGCCACAGATGAACTGTTCTTGTTACTATATCTTTTTTAATCAAACTGCAGAACACAAAGTAATCTTTAAAACATTGTGCTGAAGAATAAATCAAATTAATTCTATTGTCTAAGAGTAAATTAGGAAGAAAAGATGGGAGCGGTACAGGAGTGGGAATCAATTTGAATGGGAGCGGGATAGGAGTGGGAGTCATTGTACCAGGAGTGGGATGGTACAGGAATTTTTTTTTTAACTCAGGCCTGGGATTGGGACAGGACAGGATTATTTTCTGTGGGAGTGGGACAGGACAGCAGTAAAAATTCACTCCCGTGTCACCCTCTAGTTTGCAATACACGTTAGTTTCCAACCGTTCATCAAAGACTGAGACTTTTTAATTGTACTTATTTGTTAATATTATAATTTTGAGGAGATTGTCATTGTTATTGCTCTCACTTTTTGTTGATTTATTTTGCCTTTATTCTCTAGAAGCAAAACTTGTTCCATTTTCCAACATTTTTTTTTTACATCCTCTCATGTGAACCTAATGTATTTATCCATAGGGTTGATGTAATCAGTGAAATGTTGAGAAGTAAAGAAAGCCATTTTGATGAAGAGAAACCATCCATCAATAAACAGGGGTGGAGGCCTTCATGATTAGAATAACCATACTGAAATTGTTTGCAACAACTAACAGTTTTTCCACACAAATTCAACTAACATAAACTGTAGCAATCTACCAAGCACCAACAAGCTACCATTAGCTACTATTAGCTTACAGTTCTGTTGTCTTGCCCTCTCATCTTCTGTGTCATACTGCTAAATGGTCCGGTACAGCCTTTGGTACTTTTCCTTCAAGTGTGGTGCAGTTCATTGTTGTGTATTGCAAATAAAACAAAATAAGATTCAACCATTTTTAATATTATGCTCTCCACCCACATTGAGGCAGCTCACTGCTCCAAGCAAACACAACCAGGGCAGGAGTAGAGCAAGACCAGGCTGACAGGGGCTGAGACGGGTTGGGCCAAGCCTTATAATGCAAAAATGCCAACAGTGTGAAGGAGAATGGCAGGGCAAAGGCACTGTGGGATTTCCAGATCCAGACTCACAAACCAGCGGTGGTGAACCAGTTGAACATTGTGGTGGTCGACAAGCTAAAGAAGGAAGTGATGATAGATATAACAATCCCAAGTAACTGTAACATCGGAAAGGAGTATGAGTAGCTCAAACAATACCAAGAGCTGAGAGAGGAAACAGAAATTGTGGAAAGTGAAAGCATCAGTGGGGCCAGTGGTCATTGGATCAATTGGAGCTTTGATTCCATAGCTACTCCAACAGATCCCAGGAACAATAGAGATCTCCGAGCGCGCAGTGATCTGATATTGTCTCACTAAATTATTCAAGCTCAGACTTTGCTAATATTTACAGTTTAATTTGTTTTCAGTAGATCACAATAAATGCTGCATCTAAACCTTTTGTAGTTCGTTTGAATCAAAAATACAAAAGTGTTTAATCTCCAATAGTGTGCCCTAATGTTGTCTGTCTATAATTTTGTTATATGCAGCTCCAATTTTTGCTTGATTTAAAGCAGATTTTTTTTATATATATATATATAATCAGGTTGAGACATTTGTAATTTTTCTATGCTAAAAATTCAATGAGCTACAAATCTGAAACATCTATGGTTAAAGTTACCTAAATCCTATTGCAAAATAAGTCAAGAAAATAGTGTCTCTTCTTTTTAACATCCTGGAAGCAATAAACCAACGAAATGTGGTGATAAAATTGTCTTGTCTTTTCTTGAGAGGTAAAGTCAGGTAAAGCTGAAGGCAAGATGCAAAGCTGAAAGACGTTTCCAATCTCACAAATGTAATTCTAAAGCCACAACAGTAGTCCCACTGCAGGATGAGTGATGAGCACAGGGCAGTACTTTACTAGACACAATATGTTTGTGATTATGTATTTCAAAATACAGTTTTATAGATTTTCTTTGACTCAGAGTATTGGTTTCTCTCTATTTCTGCTTCCATTTTGCACATGAATCATTGCAAAGCTGTGTTTTACCAGGATGATACGAGAGAAGGATTTAATGGTAATAATGTTATCAGCCAGCATGCCTTAAGTAGTAAATCATTCTGTCCAAATGCAAGCTTTCAAGGATGTTATAAAGTGCAGGACTGTTTCTGGAGCAGGTTGCAGAACTGTCTGCAGCAGCGAGGAGCTGACCTTCTCCCAGCGGGGAGGTAAAGAAAACATGGTTCTGCCAACATGTTTGCTGACAATCTGACTGCATGAAACCCATCTGGAACTTGATGGGAACCACTTCTGTCTAAAATGAACTCTCACCTTAACGTAGTACAGGAAACTCTCACGTTAGGCTGGACTCTACAGCAGATTTACATAAATCTACACTTAGATTTGGTAGTGATGGTTTGTAACAGAAAAAAAAACTTGTTGGGTTCCACTGAGGTACCAAACCTTTTGATAAAGTCTGAAGAGATTCAGTCTCATTGAAGGTTTCTGTCTAAAAGGTATGAGCAATTAATATCTTATCTGTTGCAAACAGACACAGATTTAAGAAATATAGTTTGAATTGGATAAAGCTAATGAGCTAATGGTTAGTCAGAACACATTTAAGACCAAAGTGAACTGCCCCCTTAACTCTCACATTTACATCAGTTTTGCATTACATGGCTGTTTACACAGAACTTTATGGTTTCAATGTACAAATAGTGGCAGCAGCAACTTGCTGTGGCATTTCCAATGCTGCCTGATGGCTCTTTGAAAAAAATATTTTCATAATATTTTTACTGTAATAATTGTTTACTGTGAAGTTCTATAGATTATCTGTAAATGACAAAATCTTCCCCCTTTTTGCATGAATAGACATACAGAAAAAATGGATTTCATCAAAAACTCAGTGTTAAATTTATTTTATGCCTGAGTCTGTAGGGAAATGGTTTACCTTCTCCTCCCCCCACTGGACAGTGCCTGCTTGACACTGCCTAATCCACCACGGATTTAAAAAGTGATCCAAATCTGCCTACCTTCATTTTAAGTTTATTTCTCATAACTAAATTATAAACCAATACAGACTGTTATCTCCACTATCTGTGTGCACATGTTTTGTTATCTGCTGGGGATAATTTTGGACCGTTTTCCTGGTAGGCACAGCTTCATAAGGGCCCACTGTTCCTTATGGGGACAAAAACCTGGTCTGCTGGTTACCGTTTGTGACTCATGGGTTTGGTTTAGGACTAAGATGTGAATTGAGTTTAGGTCAGGTTTAGGGTTAGGTATGTACTGGGGTATTTAAGTTTAAGGTCAGGGTTAGGCTTTAAAAATGACCAGTAAATAAAAGGAAAGTTCTTGTGAGGATAGCAGAACAAACGTGTGTGAGTGAGTGAGACTTAAATTTCCCTGTTTTCCCTCTGTGATATATTCATTGAGATGTCCCATCTGCTCCTGCATCTTCTTCCTTCCCACTTCCCAGACTTCCCCAGCCTGGCTCATTTCCTCTTGGCCCATTACATTTCATCATCTAAGTTATCCTTCCTGTCATAAGTGGCCATTGGCTTTTAACAAGACGCAGGAGGCCAGTGAAGCAAGCATGGTTAAATGCTCTCTGCCCCTGTACTTCCCTCACTCGAATGTGGTGATGATGGAGTCTCATGTCTGGAAGCTTTATTTCCCCTGCGGGCACTCTGGCATGTTGTGGGTCATTTGTAGCGCTTAGATGGTGTAACTACGGAACACATCCCTGCCCAAGCCTTCTCCAGAAGACCAGAAAGCCTCAGCAGCAGTGTGTGAGACTAAAACCAACAAGGAAGGGGAGGTATTGCAATGAACTGGTTTTCTGTAACAGTGACAGAGCTGGATGGCATTAAACTGTGGAGAAGACAGTCTGCAGTAAGATGGAGTGGATTTCAATATACAGAGTATCAACTGAGCCATAAATTTTCATTGTAGATAACAAAACTAACAAGATTGTAAATGGACTGTCCTCATATAGCACCTTTCTATCCTACCAGGATACTCAAAGCACTTTACACTATAATCTGTGCCCTCATTTACCCAGCACTCTACTAGATCTCCTACAAAGCTAACATGTACAATCAACTATGGAGACTAATTAGTGCCAATCACATTCATACACTAGCCGTGTTTCCATCAACGTCTCTTAATTCGCATTTTGAAATTTCGCATCAGAAAAGCTGAATGGAAACGGC